>CM051234.1:359228949-359534337 GCA_027917425.1 Gastrophryne carolinensis | reverse complement strand
TGCCCTGGGCAGGAATGGACCTGGCAGGGTCCAGTAGTGCTTTGGCCAGCAAAAGTGTCTTTATCAGGCTAATTTCAAATATGATAAGAGCAAATGCTTATATGGTCTTAAACAGAGGCTGCTGTAGTCACAGAATGGGATGCCCCAACAGGAATCGACCTGGCAGGGTCCAGTAGTGCTTTGGCCAGCAAAAGTGTCTTTATCAGGCTAATTTCAAATATGATAAGAGCAAATGCTTATATGGTCTTAAACAGAGGCTGCTGTAGTCACAGAATGGGATGCCCTGGGCAGGAATCGGACCTGGCAGGGTCCAGTAGTGCTTTGGCCAGCAAAAGTGTCTTTATCAGGCCTAATTTCAAATATGATAAGAGCAAATGCTTATATGGTCTTAAACAGAGGCTGCTTTAGTCACAGAATGGGATGCCCGGGCAGGAATCGAGCCTGGCAGGGTACAGTAGTGCTTTGGCCAGCAAAAGTGTCTTTATCAGGCTAATTTCAAATATGATAAGAGCAAATGCTTATATGGTCCTTAAACAGAGGCTGCTTTAGTCACAGAATGGGATGCCCGGGCAGGAATCGAGCTGGCAGGGTACAGTAGTGCTTTGGCCAGCAAAAGTGTCTTTATCAGGCCTAATTTCAAATATGATAAGAGCAAATGCTTATATGGTCTTAAACAGAGGCTGCTGTAGTCACAGAATGGGATGCCCCGGGCAGGAATCGAGCTGGCAGGGTACAGTAGTGCTTTGGCCAGCAAAAGTGTCTTTATCAGGCCTAATTTCAAATATGATAAGAGCAAATGCTTATATGGTCTTAAACAGAGGCTGCTTTAGTCACAGAATGGGATGCCCCGGGCAGGAATCGAGCTGGCAGGGTACAGTAGTGCTTTGGCCAGCAAAAGTGTCTTTATCAGGCCTAATTTCAAATATGATAAGAGCAAATGCTTATATGGTCTTAAACAGAGGCTGCTTTAGTCACAGAATGGGATGCCCCGGGCAGGAATCGAGCTGGCAGGGTACAGTAGTGCTTTGGCCAGCAAAAGTGTCTTTATCAGGCCTAATTTCAAATATGATAAGAGCAAATGCTTATATGGTCTTAAACAGAGGCTGCTTTAGTCACAGAATGGGATGCCCCGGGCAGGAATCGAGCTGGCAGGGTACAGTAGTGCTTTGGCCAGCAAAAGTGTCTTTATCAGGCCTAATTTCAAATATGATAAGAGCAAATGCTTATATGGTCTTAAACAGAGGCTGCTTTAGTCACAGAATGGGATGCCCCGGGCAGGAATCGAGCTGGCAGGGTACAGTAGTGCTTTGGCCAGCAAAAGTGTCTTTATCAGGCCTAATTTCAAATATGATAAGAGCAAATGCTTATATGGTCTTAAACAGAGGCTGCTTTAGTCACAGAATGGGATGCCCCGGGCAGGAATCGAGCTGGCAGGGTACAGTAGTGCTTTGGCCAGCAAAAGTGTCTTTATCAGGCCTAATTTCAAATATGATAAGAGCAAATGCTTATATGGTCTTAAACAGAGGCTGCTTTAGTCACAGAATGGGATGCCCCGGGCAGGAATCGAGCTGGCAGGGTACAGTAGTGCTTTGGCCAGCAAAAGTGTCTTTATCAGGCCTAATTTCAAATATGATAAGAGCAAATGCTTATATGGTCTTAAACAGAGGCTGCTTTAGTCACAGAATGGGATGCCCCGGGCAGGAATCGAGCTGGCAGGGTACAGTAGTGCTTTGGCCAGCAAAAGTGTCTTTATCAGGCCTAATTTCAAATATGATAAGAGCAAATGCTTATATGGTCTTAAACAGAGGCTGCTTTAGTCACAGAATGGGATGCCCCGGGCAGGAATCGAGCTGGCAGGGTACAGTAGTGCTTTGGCCAGCAAAAGTGTCTTTATCAGGCCTAATTTCAAATATGATAAGAGCAAATGCTTATATGGTCTTAAACAGAGGCTGCTTTAGTCACAGAATGGGATGCCCCGGGCAGGAATCGAGCTGGCAGGGTACAGTAGTGCTTTGGCCAGCAAAAGTGTCTTTATCAGGCCTAATTTCAAATATGATAAGAGCAAATGCTTATATGGTCTTAAACAGAGGCTGCTTTAGTCACAGAATGGGATGCCCCGGGCAGGAATCGAGCTGGCAGGGTACAGTAGTGCTTTGGCCAGCAAAAGTGTCTTTATCAGGGCCTAATTTCAAATATGATAAGAGCAAATGCTTATATGGTCTTAAACAGAGGCTGCTTTAGTCACAGAATGGGATGCCCCGGGCAGGAATCGAGCTGGCAGGGTACAGTAGTGCTTTGGCCAGCAAAAGTGTCTTTATCAGGCCTAATTTCAAATATGATAAGAGCAAATGCTTATATGGTCTTAAACAGAGGCTGCTTTAGTCACAGAATGGGATGCCCCGGGCAGGAATCGAGCTGGCAGGGTACAGTAGTGCTTTGGCCAGCAAAAGTGTCTTTATCAGGCCTAATTTCAAATATGATAAGAGCAAATGCTTATATGGTCTTAAACAGAGGCTGCTGTAGTCACAGAATGGGATGCCCCGGGCAGGAATCGAGCTGGCAGGGTACAGTAGTGCTTTGGCCAGCAAAAGTGTCTTTATCAGGCCTAATTTCAAATATGATAAGAGCAAATGCTTATATGGTCTTAAACAGAGGCTGCTTTAGTCACAGAATGGGATGCCCCGGGCAGGAATCGAGCTGGCAGGGTACAGTAGTGCTTTGGCCAGCAAAAGTGTCTTTATCAGGCTAATTTCAAATATGATAAGAGCAAATGCTTATATGGTCTTAAACAGAGGCTGCTTTAGTCACAGAATGGGATGCCCCGGGCAGGAATCGAGCTGGCAGGGTACAGTAGTGCTTTGGCCAGCAAAAGTGTCTTTATCAGGCCTAATTTCAAATATGATAAGAGCAAATGCTTATATGGTCTTAAACAGAGGCTGCTGTAGTCACAGAATGGGATGCCCCGGGCAGGAATCGAGCTGGCAGGGTACAGTAGTGCTTTGGCCAGCAAAAGTGTCTTTATCAGGCCTAATTTCAAATATGATAAGAGCAAATGCTTATATGGTCTTAAACAGAGGCTGCTTTAGTCACAGAATGGGATGCCCCGGGCAGGAATCGAGCTGGCAGGGTACAGTAGTGCTTTGGCCAGCAAAAGTGTCTTTATCAGGCCTAATTTCAAATATGATAAGAGCAAATGCTTATATGGTCTTAAACAGAGGCTGCTGTAGTCACAGAATGGGATGCCCCGGGCAGGAATCGAGCTGGCAGGGTACAGTAGTGCTTTGGCCAGCAAAAGTGTCTTTATCAGGCCTAATTTCAAATATGATAAGAGCAAATGCTTATATGGTCTTAAACAGAGGCTGCTTTAGTCACAGAATGGGATGCCCCGGGCAGGAATCGAGCTGGCAGGGTACAGTAGTGCTTTGGCCAGCAAAAGTGTCTTTATCAGGCCTAATTTCAAATATGATAAGAGCAAATGCTTATATGGTCTTAAACAGAGGCTGCTTAGTCACAGAATGGGATGCCCCGGGCAGGAATCGAGCTGGCAGGGTACAGTAGTGCTTTGGCCAGCAAAAGTGTCTTTATCAGGCCTAATTTCAAATATGATAAGAGCAAATGCTTATATGGTCTTAAACAGAGGCTGCTTTAGTCACAGAATGGGATGCCCCGGGCAGGAATCGAGCTGGCAGGGGTACAGTAGTGCTTTGGCCAGCAAAAGTGTCTTTATCAGGCCTAATTTCAAATATGATAAGAGCAAATGCTTATATGGTCTTAAACAGAGGCTGCTTTAGTCACAGAATGGGATGCCCCGGGCAGGAATCGAGCTGGCAGGGTACAGTAGTGCTTTGGCCAGCAAAAGTGTCTTTATCAGGCCTAATTTCAAATATGATAAGAGCAAATGCTTATATGGTCTTAAACAGAGGCTGCTTTAGTCACAGAATGGGATGCCCCGGGCAGGAATCGAGCTGGCAGGGTACAGTAGTGCTTTGGCCAGCAAAAGTGTCTTTATCAGGCCTAATTTCAAATATGATAAGAGCAAATGCTTATATGGTCTTAAACAGAGGCTGCTTTAGTCACAGAATGGGATGCCCCGGGCAGGAATCGAGCTGGCAGGGTACAGTAGTGCTTTGGCCAGCAAAAGTGTCTTTATCAGGCCTAATTTCAAATATGATAAGAGCAAATGCTTATATGGTCTTAAACAGAGGCTGCTTTAGTCACAGAATGGGATGCCCCGGGCAGGAATCGAGCTGGCAGGGTACAGTAGTGCTTTGGCCAGCAAAAGTGTCTTTATCAGGCCTAATTTCAAATATGATAAGAGCAAATGCTTATATGGTCTTAAACAGAGGCTGCTTTAGTCACAGAATGGGATGCCCCGGGCAGGAATCGAGCTGGCAGGGTACAGTAGTGCTTTGGCCAGCAAAAGTGTCTTTATCAGGCCTAATTTCAAATATGATAAGAGCAAATGCTTATATGGTCTTAAACAGAGGCTGCTTTAGTCACAGAATGGGATGCCCCGGGCAGGAATCGAGCTGGCAGGGTACAGTAGTGCTTTGGCCAGCAAAAGTGTCTTTATCAGGCCTAATTTCAAATATGATAAGAGCAAATGCTTATATGGTCTTAAACAGAGGCTGCTTTAGTCACAGAATGGGATGCCCCGGGCAGGAATCGAGCTGGCAGGGTACAGTAGTGCTTTGGCCAGCAAAAGTGTCTTTATCAGGCCTAATTTCAAATATGATAAGAGCAAATGCTTATATGGTCTTAAACAGAGGCTGCTTTAGTCACAGAATGGGATGCCCCGGGCAGGAATCGAGCTGGCAGGGTACAGTAGTGCTTTGGCCAGCAAAAGTGTCTTTATCAGGCCTAATTTCAAATATGATAAGAGCAAATGCTTATATGGTCTTAAACAGAGGCTGCTTTAGTCACAGAATGGGATGCCCCGGGCAGGAATCGAGCTGGCAGGGTACAGTAGTGCTTTGGCCAGCAAAAGTGTCTTTATCAGGCCTAATTTCAAATATGATAAGAGCAAATGCTTATATGGTCTTAAACAGAGGCTGCTTTAGTCACAGAATGGGATGCCCCGGGCAGGAATCGAGCTGGCAGGGTACAGTAGTGCTTTGGCCAGCAAAAGTGTCTTTATCAGGCCTAATTTCAAATATGATAAGAGCAAATGCTTATATGGTCTTAAACAGAGGCTGCTTTAGTCACAGAATGGGATGCCCCGGGCAGGAATCGAGCTGGCAGGGTACAGTAGTGCTTTGGCCAGCAAAAGTGTCTTTATCAGGCCTAATTTCAAATATGATAAGAGCAAATGCTTATATGGTCTTAAACAGAGGCTGCTTTAGTCACAGAATGGGATGCCCCGGGCAGGAATCGAGCTGGCAGGGTACAGTAGTGCTTTGGCCAGCAAAAGTGTCTTTATCAGGCCTAATTTCAAATATGATAAGAGCAAATGCTTATATGGTCTTAAACAGAGGCTGCTTTAGTCACAGAATGGGATGCCCCGGGCAGGAATCGAGCTGGCAGGGTACAGTAGTGCTTTGGCCAGCAAAAGTGTCTTTATCAGGCCTAATTTCAAATATGATAAGAGCAAATGCTTATATGGTCTTAAACAGAGGCTGCTTTAGTCACAGAATGGGATGCCCCGGGCAGGAATCGAGCTGGCAGGGTACAGTAGTGCTTTGGCCAGCAAAAGTGTCTTTATCAGGCCTAATTTCAAATATGATAAGAGCAAATGCTTATATGGTCTTAAACAGAGGCTGCTTTAGTCACAGAATGGGATGCCCCGGGCAGGAATCGAGCTGGCAGGGTACAGTAGTGCTTTGGCCAGCAAAAGTGTCTTTATCAGGCCTAATTTCAAATATGATAAGAGCAAATGCTTATATGGTCTTAAACAGAGGCTGCTTTAGTCACAGAATGGGATGCCCCGGGCAGGAATCGAGCTGGCAGGGTACAGTAGTGCTTTGGCCAGCAAAAGTGTCTTTATCAGGCCTAATTTCAAATATGATAAGAGCAAATGCTTATATGGTCTTAAACAGAGGCTGCTTTAGTCACAGAATGGGATGCCCCGGGCAGGAATCGAGCTGGCAGGGTACAGTAGTGCTTTGGCCAGCAAAAGTGTCTTTATCAGGCCTAATTTCAAATATGATAAGAGCAAATGCTTATATGGTCTTAAACAGAGGCTGCTTTAGTCACAGAATGGGATGCCCCGGGCAGGAATCGAGCTGGCAGGGTACAGTAGTGCTTTGGCCAGCAAAAGTGTCTTTATCAGGCCTAATTTCAAATATGATAAGAGCAAATGCTTATATGGTCTTAAACAGAGGCTGCTTTAGTCACAGAATGGGATGCCCCGGGCAGGAATCGAGCTGGCAGGGTACAGTAGTGCTTTGGCCAGCAAAAGTGTCTTTATCAGGCCTAATTTCAAATATGATAAGAGCAAATGCTTATATGGTCTTAAACAGAGGCTGCTTTAGTCACAGAATGGGATGCCCCGGGCAGGAATCGAGCTGGCAGG
Organism: Gastrophryne carolinensis; assembly: GCA_027917425.1. Lineage (NCBI taxonomy): Eukaryota > Metazoa > Chordata > Amphibia > Anura > Microhylidae > Gastrophryne > Gastrophryne carolinensis. Next base: position 359,527,826 of record CM051234.1, on the reverse strand, counting down.
GTACAGTAGTGCTTTGGCCAGCAAAAGTGTCTTTATCAGGCCTAATTTCAAATATGATAAGAGCAAATGCTTATATGGTCTTAAACAGAGGCTGCTTTAGTCACAGAATGGGATGCCCCGGGCAGGAATCGAGCTGGCAGGGTACAGTAGTGCTTTGGCCAGCAAAAGTGTCTTTATCAGGCCTAATTTCAAATATGATAAGAGCAAATGCTTATATGGTCTTAAACAGAGGCTGCTTTAGTCACAGAATGGGATGCCCCGGGCAGGAATCGAGCTGGCAGGGTACAGTAGTGCTTTGGCCAGCAAAAGTGTCTTTATCAGGCCTAATTTCAAATATGATAAGAGCAAATGCTTATATGGTCTTAAACAGAGGCTGCTTTAGTCACAGAATGGGATGCCCCGGGCAGGAATCGAGCTGGCAGGGTACAGTAGTGCTTTGGCCAGCAAAAGTGTCTTTATCAGGCCTAATTTCAAATATGATAAGAGCAAATGCTTATATGGTCTTAAACAGAGGCTGCTTTAGTCACAGAATGGGATGCCCCGGGCAGGAATCGAGCTGGCAGGGTACAGTAGTGCTTTGGCCAGCAAAAGTGTCTTTATCAGGCCTAATTTCAAATATGATAAGAGCAAATGCTTATATGGTCTTAAACAGAGGCTGCTGTAGTCACAGAATGGGATGCCCCGGGCAGGAATCGAGCTGGCAGGGTACAGTAGTGCTTTGGCCAGCAAAAGTGTCTTTATCAGGCCTAATTTCAAATATGATAAGAGCAAATGCTTATATGGTCTTAAACAGAGGCTGCTGTAGTCACAGAATGGGATGCCCCGGGCAGGAATCGAGCTGGCAGGGTACAGTAGTGCTTTGGCCAGCAAAAGTGTCTTTATCAGGCCTAATTTCAAATATGATAAGAGCAAATGCTTATATGGTCTTAAACAGAGGCTGCTTTAGTCACAGAATGGGATGCCCCGGGCAGGAATCGAGCTGGCAGGGTACAGTAGTGCTTTGGCCAGCAAAAGTGTCTTTATCAGGCCTAATTTCAAATATGATAAGAGCAAATGCTTATATGGTCTTAAACAGAGGCTGCTTTAGTCACAGAATGGGATGCCCCGGGCAGGAATCGAGCTGGCAGGGTACAGTAGTGCTTTGGCCAGCAAAAGTGTCTTTATCAGGCCTAATTTCAAATATGATAAGAGCAAATGCTTATATGGTCTTAAACAGAGGCTGCTGTAGTCACAGAATGGGATGCCCCGGGCAGGAATCGAGCTGGCAGGGTACAGTAGTGCTTTGGCCAGCAAAAGTGTCTTTATCAGGCCTAATTTCAAATATGATAAGAGCAAATGCTTATATGGTCTTAAACAGAGGCTGCTGTAGTCACAGAATGGGATGCCCCGGGCAGGAATCGAGCTGGCAGGGTACAGTAGTGCTTTGGCCAGCAAAAGTGTCTTTATCAGGCCTAATTTCAAATATGATAAGAGCAAATGCTTATATGGTCTTAAACAGAGGCTGCTTTAGTCACAGAATGGGATGCCCCGGGCAGGAATCGAGCTGGCAGGGTACAGTAGTGCTTTGGCCAGCAAAAGTGTCTTTATCAGGCCTAATTTCAAATATGATAAGAGCAAATGCTTATATGGTCTTAAACAGAGGCTGCTTTAGTCACAGAATGGGATGCCCCGGGCAGGAATCGAGCTGGCAGGGTACAGTAGTGCTTTGGCCAGCAAAAGTGTCTTTATCAGGCCTAATTTCAAATATGATAAGAGCAAATGCTTATATGGTCTTAAACAGAGGCTGCTTTAGTCACAGAATGGGATGCCCCGGGCAGGAATCGAGCTGGCAGGGTACAGTAGTGCTTTGGCCAGCAAAAGTGTCTTTATCAGGCCTAATTTCAAATATGATAAGAGCAAATGCTTATATGGTCTTAAACAGAGGCTGCTTTAGTCACAGAATGGGATGCCCCGGGCAGGAATCGAGCTGGCAGGGTACAGTAGTGCTTTGGCCAGCAAAAGTGTCTTTATCAGGCCTAATTTCAAATATGATAAGAGCAAATGCTTATATGGTCTTAAACAGAGGCTGCTGTAGTCACAGAATGGGATGCCCCGGGCAGGAATCGAGCTGGCAGGGTACAGTAGTGCTTTGGCCAGCAAAAGTGTCTTTATCAGGCCTAATTTCAAATATGATAAGAGCAAATGCTTATATGGTCTTAAACAGAGGCTGCTTTAGTCACAGAATGGGATGCCCCGGGCAGGAATCGAGCTGGCAGGGTACAGTAGTGCTTTGGCCAGCAAAAGTGTCTTTATCAGGCTAATTTCAAATATGATAAGAGCAAATGCTTATATGGTCTTAAACAGAGGCTGCTTTAGTCACAGAATGGGATGCCCCGGGCAGGAATCGAGCTGGCAGGGTACAGTAGTGCTTTGGCCAGCAAAAGTGTCTTTATCAGGCCTAATTTCAAATATGATAAGAGCAAATGCTTATATGGTCTTAAACAGAGGCTGCTGTAGTCACAGAATGGGATGCCCCGGGCAGGAATCGAGCTGGCAGGGTACAGTAGTGCTTTGGCCAGCAAAAGTGTCTTTATCAGGCCTAATTTCAAATATGATAAGAGCAAATGCTTATATGGTCTTAAACAGAGGCTGCTTTAGTCACAGAATGGGATGCCCCGGGCAGGAATCGAGCTGGCAGGGTACAGTAGTGCTTTGGCCAGCAAAAGTGTCTTTATCAGGCCTAATTTCAAATATGATAAGAGCAAATGCTTATATGGTCTTAAACAGAGGCTGCTTTAGTCACAGAATGGGATGCCCCGGGCAGGAATCGAGCTGGCAGGGTACAGTAGTGCTTTGGCCAGCAAAAGTGTCTTTATCAGGCTAATTTCAAATATGATAAGAGCAAATGCTTATATGGTCTTAAACAGAGGCTGCTTTAGTCACAGAATGGGATGCCCCGGGCAGGAATCGAGCTGGCAGGGTACAGTAGTGCTTTGGCCAGCAAAAGTGTCTTTATCAGGCCTAATTTCAAATATGATAAGAGCAAATGCTTATATGGTCTTAAACAGAGGCTGCTGTAGTCACAGAATGGGATGCCCCGGGCAGGAATCGAGCTGGCAGGGTACAGTAGTGCTTTGGCCAGCAAAAGTGTCTTTATCAGGCCTAATTTCAAATATGATAAGAGCAAATGCTTATATGGTCTTAAACAGAGGCTGCTGTAGTCACAGAATGGGATGCCCCGGGCAGGAATCGAGCTGGCAGGGTACAGTAGTGCTTTGGCCAGCAAAAGTGTCTTTATCAGGCTAATTTCAAATATGATAAGAGCAAATGCTTATATGGTCTTAAACAGAGGCTGCTTTAGTCACAGAATGGGATGCCCCGGGCAGGAATCGAGCTGGCAGGGTACAGTAGTGCTTTGGCCAGCAAAAGTGTCTTTATCAGGCCTAATTTCAAATATGATAAGAGCAAATGCTTATATGGTCTTAAACAGAGGCTGCTTTAGTCACAGAATGGGATGCCCCGGGCAGGAATCGAGCTGGCAGGGTACAGTAGTGCTTTGGCCAGCAAAAGTGTCTTTATCAGGCCTAATTTCAAATATGATAAGAGCAAATGCTTATATGGTCTTAAACAGAGGCTGCTTTAGTCACAGAATGGGATGCCCCGGGCAGGAATCGAGCTGGCAGGGTACAGTAGTGCTTTGGCCAGCAAAAGTGTCTTTATCAGGCCTAATTTCAAATATGATAAGAGCAAATGCTTATATGGTCTTAAACAGAGGCTGCTTTAGTCACAGAATGGGATGCCCCGGGCAGGAATCGAGCTGGCAGGGTACAGTAGTGCTTTGGCCAGCAAAAGTGTCTTTATCAGGCCTAATTTCAAATATGATAAGAGCAAATGCTTATATGGTCTTAAACAGAGGCTGCTGTAGTCACAGAATGGGATGCCCCGGGCAGGAATCGAGCTGGCAGGGTACAGTAGTGCTTTGGCCAGCAAAAGTGTCTTTATCAGGCCTAATTTCAAATATGATAAGAGCAAATGCTTATATGGTCTTAAACAGAGGCTGCTTTAGTCACAGAATGGGATGCCCCGGGCAGGAATCGAGCTGGCAGGGTACAGTAGTGCTTTGGCCAGCAAAAGTGTCTTTATCAGGCTAATTTCAAATATGATAAGAGCAAATGCTTATATGGTCTTAAACAGAGGCTGCTTTAGTCACAGAATGGGATGCCCCGGGCAGGAATCGAGCTGGCAGGGTACAGTAGTGCTTTGGCCAGCAAAAGTGTCTTTATCAGGCCTAATTTCAAATATGATAAGAGCAAATGCTTATATGGTCTTAAACAGAGGCTGCTGTAGTCACAGAATGGGATGCCCCGGGCAGGAATCGAGCTGGCAGGGTACAGTAGTGCTTTGGCCAGCAAAAGTGTCTTTATCAGGCCTAATTTCAAATATGATAAGAGCAAATGCTTATATGGTCTTAAACAGAGGCTGCTTTAGTCACAGAATGGGATGCCCCGGGCAGGAATCGAGCTGGCAGGGTACAGTAGTGCTTTGGCCAGCAAAAGTGTCTTTATCAGGCCTAATTTCAAATATGATAAGAGCAAATGCTTATATGGTCTTAAACAGAGGCTGCTTTAGTCACAGAATGGGATGCCTCACAGCAGACTTAAGATCAGTTCAGTATATATGCACAGTTAGTTACTATAAGCAGCCTGAAAACGCTAACAAAGGCTGGATGAAAAAAAAAAAATCTCCCTGTCAGCCAGCTCCGTTTTTCCTACCTTTCCCTGGCTTTCTGTCTGTCTCCTGTCTGTCTCCTGCCTGTCTCCTGCCTGTCTCCAGCCTGTCCCTGTCTGTCCCTGTCTCCAGCCTGTCTAACTGCCTCAGCTACACAGCGTTCTGTCTGTCTGTCACGAATGCAATAGAGAAATGAGGAAAAGCAAGATGGCCGCCGTTAAATACCGCTGTGTGACGTCACCGGGCTTGCTGGCTGCTGATAGGCTGCATGTGACTGCCCCAGCTTGCACTGGCGCGGGATACATGTCCAGACATGTCCCGCCCGCCATCTTAGAATGCCTGTAATGTAAATGAATGGATGTTAAAGGAAAACTTCGAGTGATCGAATCGCGGGGAAATTCGGATTCGATCCGAATCGAATTTTTCCTGAAATTCGGATCGAATCCGGGTTCGTCCGGATCGATTCGCTCATCCCTAGTAGTATCCTTAAAATAATGCTTGGTTGGTATGTATTAGGGATGAGCGAATCGATCCGGACGAACCCGGATTCGATCCGAATTTCAGGAAAAATTCGATTCGGATCGAATCCGAATTTCCCCGCGATTCGATCACTCGAAGTTTTCCTTTAACATCCATTCATTTACATTACAGGCATTCTAAGATGGCGGGCGGGACATGTCTGGACATGTATCCCGCGCCAGTGCAAGCTGGGGCAGTCACATGCAGCCTATCAGCAGCCAGCAAGCCCGGTGACGTCACACAGCGGTATTTAACGGCGGCCATCTTGCTTTTCCTCATTTCTCTATTGCATTCGTGACAGACAGACAGAACGCTGTGTAGCTGAGGCAGTTAGACAGGCTGGAGACAGGGACAGACAGGGACAGGCTGGAGACAGGCAGGAGACAGGCAGGAGACAGACAGGAGACAGACAGAAAGCCAGGGAAAGGTAGGAAAAACGGAGCTGGCTGACAGGGAGATTTTTTTTTTTCATCCAGCCTTTGTTAGCGTTTTCAGGCTGCTTATAGTAACTAACTGTGCATATATACTGAACTGATCTTAAGTCTGCTGTGAGGCATCCCATTCTGTGACTAAAGCAGCCTCTGTTTAAGACCATATAAGCATTTGCTCTTATCATATTTGAAATTAGGCCTGATAAAGACACTTTTGCTGGCCAAAGCACTACTGTACCCTGCCAGCTCGATTCCTGCCCGGGGCATCCCATTCTGTGACTAAAGCAGCCTCTGTTTAAGACCATATAAGCATTTGCTCTTATCATATTTGAAATTAGGCCTGATAAAGACACTTTTGCTGGCCAAAGCACTACTGTACCCTGCCAGCTCGATTCCTGCCCGGGGCATCCCATTCTGTGACTACAGCAGCCTCTGTTTAAGACCATATAAGCATTTGCTCTTATCATATTTGAAATTAGGCCTGATAAAGACACTTTTGCTGGCCAAAGCACTACTGTACCCTGCCAGCTCGATTCCTGCCCGGGGCATCCCATTCTGTGACTAAAGCAGCCTCTGTTTAAGACCATATAAGCATTTGCTCTTATCATATTTGAAATTAGCCTGATAAAGACACTTTTGCTGGCCAAAGCACTACTGTACCCTGCCAGCTCGATTCCTGCCCGGGGCATCCCATTCTGTGACTAAAGCAGCCTCTGTTTAAGACCATATAAGCATTTGCTCTTATCATATTTGAAATTAGGCCTGATAAAGACACTTTTGCTGGCCAAAGCACTACTGTACCCTGCCAGCTCGATTCCTGCCCGGGGCATCCCATTCTGTGACTACAGCAGCCTCTGTTTAAGACCATATAAGCATTTGCTCTTATCATATTTGAAATTAGGCCTGATAAAGACACTATTCTAAGTATGTCACACACCCCGCTTCAAGAATCCATAACATGTGGGTAATATCGTCCTGAAGAGGCGTTCCTGCAGAGATGAAAGTAAAAAGAAAGCCCCTCCCTGATCCATAAATACCTGGGACCTCCCACTCATCACCCAGTTTTCCATCTCTGCAAGACGGCGAGCAAGTCAGAAGATGATCTCTCCTCCTTGCATCGGGGGAGTTCAGGTAGCTGGGGTTACTCCCGGCCTATTTGATTATATTTTCCGCTCGGCCATTCTTTTATCTATGTGAGTTCCAGCCTTTAATATTTACATGCCTCCTCAGCCTTGGCTGCCGGCTCGAGCGAGGGTATACGGGCACCCATGGTGCTGAGGAGCTGTGCTCCCCCCCGTGAGACCCTATCAGAGAGGGTAGGCGGTGGTTCCGGGTTGGTGATCCCGGTTTGGGATGCCCCGTCCCGGATTTTGTCCCTGGGGAGGGAAAGGGGGGGTCCCACCTTAGTTCCTTTTAGGGGGTGGGGGTTCCCTTTCTGTATCCCTTCTCTTTTTCCCCTGTGTGTTGTGTGTTTTCACTTTGGTTAGTTCCACTTTAAGTCCTTTTCTTTTACTTTCTTCAGGCGTGAGGTGATTACCTCACGCCTGTGTGTCAGGGTGCGCGAGGCCGGGCTGCGGCGCTTTGCCGCGGCCCGGTTCCCCTTCCTGGCCTGGTCTCTTCTGTCAGCGGGTGCTCCGCCAGGCGGAGGCACCCGCCTGGAGCCTTTTATTACCGGCGCCGCGGCGGCGGCGGCGGCGCCGGTTCACTATCGGGGACCCTTGCGGTTCCCGCCTGCGTCTTCATGGAGGGGGGGGCGGGGCCTACTTGCGGCGCGTCGCCGCGGTCCCGCCCCTCCTAAACTTTACCTCAGCGCAGTGTGCGCTTTGGACGTCTCTGACGTGGGGGGGGGGGCTGCTGCGTGGTGGCGCTGCGCGCGTTTTTCTCATCACGCCTACCTTCTCCTCCTCCTCTTGCCTTCTCCTCAGAGGATCCTTCCCGCGTTTTCTACGGCGGTTTCCTGGCTCCAAAAACTGTGAGTGGCCCAGTGGGCCATGTTTTGTTATTCCTTTTTGTGTTTCTTGTATGCTTTACTTGGGTGTCATTATTCCAATATGGGTCCCTTGTGTTTTTCAGGGAGGACGTCTGGGAAGCCTCATCTTTGTGATTAGAGGGTCTTTCCCGGTCCTAAATTCCTGGGTTCCATTAGAAATTCCTCCCACTCGGGACATTAAAGGGGCATCCCGGGTTGCTTACTGGCGTAATTCCCTGGGTCATTGCGACTATTAAAAGTTCACCTCATGGAGGCATCCCCGGATACTGGGGCAGGGACCCCTTCGGGGCATTCCAAAAGATGCATGTTGTGTGCTGCATCCATTTCAGGGGACGATGTCCTGCTTTGCATACCTTGTGCACAGCAAACTATTGCGCGGCAGTCCGGAACCCAGGCGTCTGGGTCAGTACCGCCGGCCGAGTCATCTCAACCTCCCACCCTGACACGCGCTCCGGGTGACGTTGTCATGGGTAGGGATCTGCAATCCGAGATGTGCGCCAGATTGGCCAACCTTGAGAGGATTGTTTCCAGTTCGGTCGCCCGTAAGGCTCCGGCGAAGAGGAAGCATTTGTCTCCGGCTGCGCCGGTTGATGTTCTGGATGAGTTTAATAATCTGGATTATTCTGATTATTCTGGGCTAGAGGAAGGTGAAGTTTCTGAGGGTTCAGAGGTCTCGGACGACGAGCAGTCTGCTGGCGCTGATGCGGAGTTTAGTGAGTTCGGGAGATCCTCGGATTCTTCTCACGCCCTGGCGCTGATGTTGGAGGTTCTGAATATCTCCCCCCCCGAGGTGGCATCACAACAGGAGGGTGAGTTGTTTGAAGAGTCCAGGCCACGCTTGGAGTTTCCTACGCAACGGCATTTTGACAAGATCATTGACAAGGAATGGGACAGGCCGGCTAGGCTACCTGGTATCCCTCAAGGGTGGGATAGGAAATATCCTTTCCCTTCGGAGGCGGTTAAGCGCTGGGCTTCCCCACCCGAGGTCGATGCTCCGGTTTTGGGACTGTCTAACTCCTCGGTTTTAAATAGACCGGATTGTTCCACCCTTAAGGATGGGGAGGATAAACGTATTGATCAAATGGCTTGTCATGGTTTTTCTAGCATTGGGTCAGCCATACGGCCTGTGTGCGCCTCAGAGCTTATGGTGCTGGCTGCCAAGTCTGTGGTCAGGGACTTGTTGACCTCTTCCGGGCTTCGACCTGGTAGTGCCGAGTTTCTTAGTCTCAAACGGTGTGAGTTGTTTTTATCCTTTGTTTTAACAGCCTTGGATGACGCCTTGATGATGTGCGGTAGGACGTCGGCTTTGTTGGTGACTATTCGGCGGTCGGTGTGGCTGCGCCAGTGGGCGGCCGATTTTATGTCTAAAAAGTCTCTGACGGCTCTACCCTTTGTTGGCTTGAGGCTTTTTGGTGAAACTTTGGACTCCGTCACCAAGGGTGGTAGGTTGCCTCAACGTAAGAAGCAGCGTCGTCCCTTTCGGGGGGCGCCTGCCTTTACAACTTCCTTTCGAGGAGCCCGAGCTGGCAGAGGCTCTGCATTTCCCTCTTCCAGAGGAGATTCCGGAACCAGGGGCAGAGGGCGTGCCCGTTCTGGATACAGTTGGGGCTCTAAGCCCAAACCGGCTGTTAAGCCAGTTCAGCAATGAGGGGGCGCCCTCACCCTTGCGGGTGGGGGGACGGCTCAGACACTTCTCCCAGATCTGGGATCAAGAAGTCTCGGACAGATGGATCCGGGAAGTGGTGTCTTCCGGTTACAAGTTGGAGTTCGAGCTCCGCCCCCCCTCCAGGTTCTTCAGGTCTCGGATGCCTTCGGAGCCTCTGGTGGCGCAGGGGCTCCTGGTGGCAGTACAGAATCTTCTGGACATGGCTGTCATCTGCCCAGTGCCCCCCTCGGAACAGGGCAGGGGCTTCTATTCCAATTTGTTCACGGTTCCCAAGAAGGACGGGTCGGTCCGTCCTATCTTGGATCTGAAGTTTCTCAACAGGTTTATTCGGCCGCGCAAATTCCGCATGGAAACGCTGCGCTCGGCCATTCACTCTCTTCGTCAGGGAGACTTTCTGACGTCCATAGACATCAAGGATGCTTATCTACACGTTCCGGTTTTTCCAGCACATCAGAGGTTTCTCAGGTTTGTGGTGGAGGATCGGCACTTTCAGTTTGTGGCACTTCCTTTCGGTCTCACCTCGGCCCCTCGGGTTTTCACCAAGGTGCTAGCGGGGGTGATGGCACTACTCAGAAGTCAGGGTATCCGCATTGTGCCCTATCTGGACGATCTACTGATCATGGCCTCTTCTTTCAACCAGGCGGAGTTGGACACCGGAGTGGTGGTGTCCACTCTGGAGAGGTTCGGTTGGGTGATCAATCACCCCAAGTCTTCTCTTTGTCCGTCCAGAGTTGTGACTTTTCTGGGGATGTCTCTGGACACCTCGCAGGCCAGGGTGTTTCTGCCCCAGGCCAAGATTCTTTTGATTCAGGAGTTAGTTCAGCTTCTCTTGTTGGTTCCTCATCCGACCATCCGGCTAGGGATGAGGCTGGTGGGGCTAATGGTGGCCTCATTCGAGGCAGTTCCCTTTGCGCAGTTCCATACGAGGACTTTTCAGCTGCATCTGTTGACGGTTTGGGACAGGTCGCAGTCGTCATTGGACCGGTCCTTCCGGTTGACTCCCCGAGTTCGTCGTTCCCTTCAATGGTGGCTGGGGTCTGTCAATCTGTCGATGGGCAGATCCTTCCTGGCTCCATGTTGGGAAACGGTGACCACGGATGCCAGTCTGTCAGGTTGGGGGGGTGTTTGGAAGGACCTCCATTTTCAGGGTTTGTGGAGTCCTCAGGAGGCTCACGAGCCCATCAATATTCTGGAGTTGAGAGCCATCAGGTTGGTTCTGTTTCGCTTGACTCCTCAGTTGAGAGGTCTGCCAGTTCAGGTCCGATCAGACAACAGGACGGCGGTTGCCTACATCAATCACCAAGGGGGGACCCGCAGCAGGGGTGCCCTCAGGGAAGTGTCTTTGATCCTGGACTGGGCGGAGACCCACGTCCCGTGTATCTCAGCAGTTTACATTCCGGGAGTGGAGAACACGGAGGCGGACTTGCTGAGCAGGGCCTCCTCTCGTCAGGGGGAGTGGTCTCTCAGTCCCAGGGTGTTTCGTTTGATATGTCGCAGGTGGGGGGTCCCAGCGGTGGACCTCTTTGCCTCTCGTCACAATCACAAGCTTCCAGTCTTTGTGTCTCTCTCGCAGGATCCTCTGGCTCTGGCGGTGGATGCCATGTCTCTGTCCTGGAGGGATCTGGGATTCCTTTATCTGTTCCCTCCGTTTCCAATGCTAGCCAGAGTGGTGCGCAAACTGGCCTTGGAAGGCGCGTCGGCGATTCTCGTGGCCCCGAGGTGGCCACGGCGCGTTTGGTTCGCAGATCTTGTAGGGCTGGCAGAGGATCAGTTCGCTCTGCCTCTACTGCCGGACCTGCTCACCCAGGGTCGGCTACGCTATCCCAATTTACCATCGCTGGCTTTGACGGCGTGGCTGCTGAAACCGCCATCCTAAAGGACGAAGGTCTTTCTGATGCGGTTATTCAAACTCTTATCAGTGCCAGGAAGCGGTCTTCCTCTTCGGTTTACTATAGGACCTGGCGGTCCTATATTGATTGGTGTGAAAGTAGGTCTTTCTCTTGTCGTGAGTTCTCCATTCCTAGGATTCTGGAGTTTCTTCAACATGGTTTGGATCTGGGGCTCCAAATTAGTACCTTGAAAGGGCAGGTTTCTGCCTTGGCGGTGTTTTTCCAAAGGTCCTTTGCACTTCATCCTTTAGTCAGGACTTTTTTCCAAGGAGTCACGCATGTACGTCCGCCTAGGAAGCCCTTGGTTCCAGTTTGGGATTTGAATCTTGTTCTCTCTGCTCTTCAGGGTCCTCCGTTTGAGCCCTTGAATGAGGTTGCCTTGTCTTCGCTTACTCAAAAGGTGGCCTTTTTGGTGGCTATCACTTCGGCTAGGCATGTTTCTGAGTTGGCAGCTTTATCCATTAAAGCTCCATATTTTGAGAAGCATCAGGACAAGGTTGTCTTTCGTTTCAAGCCGGATTTTCTTCCGAAGGTGGTCTCGGCTTTTCATCTAAATCAGGACATAGTTCTGCCTTCTCTATGCCCTAATCCTAGCAACGACAAGGAAAGGGCGTTGCATTCCCTGGATGTAGTTCGTGTTGTGGAACATTATCTTGAGGTTACGTCTTCCTTCCGTAAGACGGACGCCTTTTTTGTGGTGCCCTCCGGGCCTAGGAAAGGTTTGGCTCCTGCCAAATCTTCCATCAGTACATGGATTCGTCAGGCCATCATTGGGGCCTATTCTGCCAAGGGGAGGAGTCCCCCTTTTCGTGTGACTGCTCATTCTACTCGTGCGGTTGGAGCTTCTTGGGCTTTTCAGCACCAGGCTTCTGTTGAGCAAGTTTGTAAGGCCGCTACCTGGTCGTCTGTTCACACTTTTTCCAAGTTTTACAAGGTTGATGTTTGGGCGTCCGCGGATGCTGTTTTTGGACGCAAAGTTTTGCAAGCTGCAGTGGTTTGATGTTGTGCATTGTTGCCTAGTTTTGGATCCCCGCCCTTGTTATGGACACTGCTATTGGATGTCCCACATGTTATGGATTCTTGAAGCGGGGTGTGTGACATACTTAGAATAATACCATTTTGTGAATACTCACCTTGTAAAATGGGTATTATAAGTATGTCACACACCCCGCTTCACCCGCCCTTTCTGTTTTCAGGATCCTCCATTTTCCTGGTCCCTTATCTTACTGCTTCTGTATACTGGGTGATGAGTGGGAGGTCCCAGGTATTTATGGATCAGGGAGGGGCTTTCTTTTTACTTTCATCTCTGCAGGAACGCCTCTTCAGGACGATATTACCCACATGTTATGGATTCTTGAAGCGGGGTGTGTGACATACTTATAATACCCATTTTACAAGGTGAGTATTCACAAAATGGTATTTTTGCTGGCCAAAGCACTACTGTACCCTGCCAGCTCGATTCCTGCCCGGGGCATCCCATTCTGTGACTAAAGCAGCCTCTGTTTAAGACCATATAAGCATTTGCTCTTATCATATTTGAAATTAGGCCTGATAAAGACACTTTTGCTGGCCAAAGCACTACTGTACCCTGCCAGCTCGATTCCTGCCCGGGGCATCCCATTCTGTGACTAAAGCAGCCTCTGTTTAAGACCATATAAGCATTTGCTCTTATCATATTTGAAATTAGGCCTGATAAAGACACTTTTGCTGGCCAAAGCACTACTGTACCCTGCCAGCTCGATTCCTGCCCGGGGCATCCCATTCTGTGACTAAAGCAGCCTCTGTTTAAGACCATATAAGCATTTGCTCTTATCATATTTGAAATTAGGCCTGATAAAGACACTTTTGCTGGCCAAAGCACTACTGTACCCTGCCAGCTCGATTCCTGCCCGGGGCATCCCATTCTGTGACTACAGCAGCCTCTGTTTAAGACCATATAAGCATTTGCTCTTATCATATTTGAAATTAGGCCTGATAAAGACACTTTTGCTGGCCAAAGCACTACTGTACCCTGCCAGCTCGATTCCTGCCCGGGGCATCCCATTCTGTGACTAAAGCAGCCTCTGTTTAAGACCATATAAGCATTTGCTCTTATCATATTTGAAATTAGCCTGATAAAGACACTTTTGCTGGCCAAAGCACTACTGTACCCTGCCAGCTCGATTCCTGCCCGGGGCATCCCATTCTGTGACTAAAGCAGCCTCTGTTTAAGACCATATAAGCATTTGCTCTTATCATATTTGAAATTAGGCCTGATAAAGACACTTTTGCTGGCCAAAGCACTACTGTACCCTGCCAGCTCGATTCCTGCCCGGGGCATCCCATTCTGTGACTACAGCAGCCTCTGTTTAAGACCATATAAGCATTTGCTCTTATCATATTTGAAATTAGGCCTGATAAAGACACTTTTGCTGGCCAAAGCACTACTGTACCCTGCCAGCTCGATTCCTGCCCGGGGCATCCCATTCTGTGACTACAGCAGCCTCTGTTTAAGACCATATAAGCATTTGCTCTTATCATATTTGAAATTAGGCCTGATAAAGACACTTTTGCTGGCCAAAGCACTACTGTACCCTGCCAGCTCGATTCCTGCCCGGGGCATCCCATTCTGTGACTAAAGCAGCCTCTGTTTAAGACCATATAAGCATTTGCTCTTATCATATTTGAAATTAGCCTGATAAAGACACTTTTGCTGGCCAAAGCACTACTGTACCCTGCCAGCTCGATTCCTGCCCGGGGCATCCCATTCTGTGACTAAAGCAGCCTCTGTTTAAGACCATATAAGCATTTGCTCTTATCATATTTGAAATTAGGCCTGATAAAGACACTTTTGCTGGCCAAAGCACTACTGTACCCTGCCAGCTCGATTCCTGCCCGGGGCATCCCATTCTGTGACTACAGCAGCCTCTGTTTAAGACCATATAAGCATTTGCTCTTATCATATTTGAAATTAGGCCTGATAAAGACACTTTTGCTGGCCAAAGCACTACTGTACCCTGCCAGCTCGATTCCTGCCCGGGGCATCCCATTCTGTGACTACAGCAGCCTCTGTTTAAGACCATATAAGCATTTGCTCTTATCATATTTGAAATTAGGCCTGATAAAGACACTTTTGCTGGCCAAAGCACTACTGTACCCTGCCAGCTCGATTCCTGCCCGGGGCATCCCATTCTGTGACTAAAGCAGCCTCTGTTTAAGACCATATAAGCATTTGCTCTTATCATATTTGAAATTAGGCCTGATAAAGACACTTTTGCTGGCCAAAGCACTACTGTACCCTGCCAGCTCGATTCCTGCCCGGGGCATCCCATTCTGTGACTAAAGCAGCCTCTGTTTAAGACCATATAAGCATTTGCTCTTATCATATTTGAAATTAGGCCTGATAAAGACACTTTTGCTGGCCAAAGCACTACTGTACCCTGCCAGCTCGATTCCTGCCCGGGGCATCCCATTCTGTGACTACAGCAGCCTCTGTTTAAGACCATATAAGCATTTGCTCTTATCATATTTGAAATTAGGCCTGATAAAGACACTTTTGCTGGCCAAAGCACTACTGTACCCTGCCAGCTCGATTCCTGCCCGGGGCATCCCATTCTGTGACTAAAGCAGCCTCTGTTTAAGACCATATAAGCATTTGCTCTTATCATATTTGAAATTAGCCTGATAAAGACACTTTTGCTGGCCAAAGCACTACTGTACCCTGCCAGCTCGATTCCTGCCCGGGGCATCCCATTCTGTGACTAAAGCAGCCTCTGTTTAAGACCATATAAGCATTTGCTCTTATCATATTTGAAATTAGGCCTGATAAAGACACTTTTGCTGGCCAAAGCACTACTGTACCCTGCCAGCTCGATTCCTGCCCGGGGCATCCCATTCTGTGACTACAGCAGCCTCTGTTTAAGACCATATAAGCATTTGCTCTTATCATATTTGAAATTAGGCCTGATAAAGACACTTTTGCTGGCCAAAGCACTACTGTACCCTGCCAGCTCGATTCCTGCCCGGGGCATCCCATTCTGTGACTAAAGCAGCCTCTGTTTAAGACCATATAAGCATTTGCTCTTATCATATTTGAAATTAGGCCTGATAAAGACACTTTTGCTGGCCAAAGCACTACTGTACCCTGCCAGCTCGATTCCTGCCCGGGGCATCCCATTCTGTGACTAAAGCAGCCTCTGTTTAAGACCATATAAGCATTTGCTCTTATCATATTTGAAATTAGGCCTGATAAAGACACTTTTGCTGGCCAAAGCACTACTGTACCCTGCCAGCTCGATTCCTGCCCGGGGCATCCCATTCTGTGACTAAAGCAGCCTCTGTTTAAGACCATATAAGCATTTGCTCTTATCATATTTGAAATTAGCCTGATAAAGACACTTTTGCTGGCCAAAGCACTACTGTACCCTGCCAGCTCGATTCCTGCCCGGGGCATCCCATTCTGTGACTAAAGCAGCCTCTGTTTAAGACCATATAAGCATTTGCTCTTATCATATTTGAAATTAGGCCTGATAAAGACACTTTTGCTGGCCAAAGCACTACTGTACCCTGCCAGCTCGATTCCTGCCCGGGGCATCCCATTCTGTGACTACAGCAGCCTCTGTTTAAGACCATATAAGCATTTGCTCTTATCATATTTGAAATTAGGCCTGATAAAGACACTTTTGCTGGCCAAAGCACTACTGTACCCTGCCAGCTCGATTCCTGCCCGGGGCATCCCATTCTGTGACTAAAGCAGCCTCTGTTTAAGACCATATAAGCATTTGCTCTTATCATATTTGAAATTAGGCCTGATAAAGACACTTTTGCTGGCCAAAGCACTACTGGACCCTGCCAGCTCGATTCCTGCCCGGGGCATCCCATTCTGTGACTAAAGCAGCCTCTGTTTAAGACCATATAAGCATTTGCTCTTATCATATTTGAAATTAGGCCTGATAAAGACACGTTTGCTGGCCAAAGCACTACTGGACCCTGCCAGCTCGATTCCTGCCCGGGGCATCCCATTCTGTGACTAAAGCAGCCTCTGTTTAAGACCATATAAGCATTTGCTCTTATCATATTTGAAATTAGGCCTGATAAAGACACTTTTGCTGGCCAAAGCACTACTGTACCCTGCCAGCTCGATTCCTGCCCGGGGCATCCCATTCTGTGACTACAGCAGCCTCTGTTTAAGACCATATAAGCATTTGCTCTTATCATATTTGAAATTAGGCCTGATAAAGACACTTTTGCTGGCCAAAGCACTACTGTACCCTGCCAGCTCGATTCCTGCCCGGGGCATCCCATTCTGTGACTAAAGCAGCCTCTGTTTAAGACCATATAAGCATTTGCTCTTATCATATTTGAAATTAGCCTGATAAAGACACTTTTGCTGGCCAAAGCACTACTGTACCCTGCCAGCTCGATTCCTGCCCGGGGCATCCCATTCTGTGACTAAAGCAGCCTCTGTTTAAGACCATATAAGCATTTGCTCTTATCATATTTGAAATTAGGCCTGATAAAGACACTTTTGCTGGCCAAAGCACTACTGTACCCTGCCAGCTCGATTCCTGCCCGGGGCATCCCATTCTGTGACTAAAGCAGCCTCTGTTTAAGACCATATAAGCATTTGCTCTTATCATATTTGAAATTAGGCCTGATAAAGACACTTTTGCTGGCCAAAGCACTACTGTACCCTGCCAGCTCGATTCCTGCCCGGGGCATCCCATTCTGTGACTAAAGCAGCCTCTGTTTAAGACCATATAAGCATTTGCTCTTATCATATTTGAAATTAGGCCTGATAAAGACACTTTTGCTGGCCAAAGCACTTCTGTACCCTGCCAGCTCGATTCCTGCCCGGGGCATCCCATTCTGTGACTAAAGCAGCCTCTGTTTAAGACCATATAAGCATTTGCTCTTATCATATTTGAAATTAGGCCTGATAAAGACACTTTTGCTGGCCAAAGCACTACTGTACCCTGCCAGCTCGATTCCTGCCCGGGGCATCCCATTCTGTGACTAAAGCAGCCTCTGTTTAAGACCATATAAGCATTTGCTCTTATCATATTTGAAATTAGGCCTGATAAAGACACTTTTGCTGGCCAAAGCACTACTGTACCCTGCCAGCTCGATTCCTGCCCGGGGCATCCCATTCTGTGACTAAAGCAGCCTCTGTTTAAGACCATATAAGCATTTGCTCTTATCATATTTGAAATTAGGCCTGATAAAGACACTTTTGCTGGCCAAAGCACTACTGTACCCTGCCAGCTCGATTCCTGCCCGGGGCATCCCATTCTGTGACTACAGCAGCCTCTGTTTAAGACCATATAAGCATTTGCTCTTATCATATTTGAAATTAGGCCTGATAAAGACACTTTTGCTGGCCAAAGCACTACTGTACCCTGCCAGCTCGATTCCTGCCCGGGGCATCCCATTCTGTGACTAAAGCAGCCTCTGTTTAAGACCATATAAGCATTTGCTCTTATCATATTTGAAATTAGCCTGATAAAGACACTTTTGCTGGCCAAAGCACTACTGTACCCTGCCAGCTCGATTCCTGCCCGGGGCATCCCATTCTGTGACTAAAGCAGCCTCTGTTTAAGACCATATAAGCATTTGCTCTTATCATATTTGAAATTAGGCCTGATAAAGACACTTTTGCTGGCCAAAGCACTACTGTACCCTGCCAGCTCGATTCCTGCCCGGGGCATCCCATTCTGTGACTACAGCAGCCTCTGTTTAAGACCATATAAGCATTTGCTCTTATCATATTTGAAATTAGGCCTGATAAAGACACTTTTGCTGGCCAAAGCACTACTGTACCCTGCCAGCTCGATTCCTGCCCGGGGCATCCCATTCTGTGACTAAAGCAGCCTCTGTTTAAGACCATATAAGCATTTGCTCTTATCATATTTGAAATTAGGCCTGATAAAGACACTTTTGCTGGCCAAAGCACTACTGTACCCTGCCAGCTCGATTCCTGCCCGGGGCATCCCATTCTGTGACTAAAGCAGCCTCTGTTTAAGACCATATAAGCATTTGCTCTTATCATATTTGAAATTAGGCCTGATAAAGACACTTTTGCTGGCCAAAGCACTACTGTACCCTGCCAGCTCGATTCCTGCCCGGGGCATCCCATTCTGTGACTAAAGCAGCCTCTGTTTAAGACCATATAAGCATTTGCTCTTATCATATTTGAAATTAGCCTGATAAAGACACTTTTGCTGGCCAAAGCACTACTGTACCCTGCCAGCTCGATTCCTGCCCGGGGCATCCCATTCTGTGACTAAAGCAGCCTCTGTTTAAGACCATATAAGCATTTGCTCTTATCATATTTGAAATTAGGCCTGATAAAGACACTTTTGCTGGCCAAAGCACTACTGTACCCTGCCAGCTCGATTCCTGCCCGGGGCATCCCATTCTGTGACTAAAGCAGCCTCTGTTTAAGACCATATAAGCATTTGCTCTTATCATATTTGAAATTAGGCCTGATAAAGACACTTTTGCTGGCCAAAGCACTACTGTACCCTGCCAGCTCGATTCCTGCCCGGGGCATCCCATTCTGTGACTAAAGCAGCCTCTGTTTAAGACCATATAAGCATTTGCTCTTATCATATTTGAAATTAGCCTGATAAAGACACTTTTGCTGGCCAAAGCACTACTGTACCCTGCCAGCTCGATTCCTGCCCGGGGCATCCCATTCTGTGACTAAAGCAGCCTCTGTTTAAGACCATATAAGCATTTGCTCTTATCATATTTGAAATTAGGCCTGATAAAGACACTTTTGCTGGCCAAAGCACTACTGTACCCTGCCAGCTCGATTCCTGCCCGGGGCATCCCATTCTGTGACTAAAGCAGCCTCTGTTTAAGACCATATAAGCATTTGCTCTTATCATATTTGAAATTAGGCCTGATAAAGACACTTTTGCTGGCCAAAGCACTACTGTACCCTGCCAGCTCGATTCCTGCCCGGGGCATCCCATTCTGTGACTACAGCAGCCTCTGTTTAAGACCATATAAGCATTTGCTCTTATCATATTTGAAATTAGGCCTGATAAAGACACTTTTGCTGGCCAAAGCACTACTGTACCCTGCCAGCTCGATTCCTGCCCGGGGCATCCCATTCTGTGACTAAAGCAGCCTCTGTTTAAGACCATATAAGCATTTGCTCTTATCATATTTGAAATTAGGCCTGATAAAGACACTTTTGCTGGCCAAAGCACTACTGGACCCTGCCAGCTCGATTCCTGCCCGGGGCATCCCATTCTGTGACTAAAGCAGCCTCTGTTTAAGACCATATAAGCATTTGCTCTTATCATATTTGAAATTAGGCCTGATAAAGACACTTTTGCTGGCCAAAGCACTACTGTACCCTGCCAGCTCGATTCCTGCCCGGGGCATCCCATTCTGTGACTAAAGCAGCCTCTGTTTAAGACCATATAAGCATTTGCTCTTATCATATTTGAAATTAGGCCTGATAAAGACACTTTTGCTGGCCAAAGCACTACTGTACCCTGCCAGCTCGATTCCTGCCCGGGGCATCCCATTCTGTGACTAAAGCAGCCTCTGTTTAAGACCATATAAGCATTTGCTCTTATCATATTTGAAATTAGGCCTGATAAAGACACTTTTGCTGGCCAAAGCACTACTGTACCCTGCCAGCTCGATTCCTGCCCGGGGCATCCCATTCTGTGACTAAAGCAGCCTCTGTTTAAGACCATATAAGCATTTGCTCTTATCATATTTGAAATTAGGCCTGATAAAGACACTTTTGCTGGCCAAAGCACTACTGTACCCTGCCAGCTCGATTCCTGCCCGGGGCATCCCATTCTGTGACTAAAGCAGCCTCTGTTTAAGACCATATAAGCATTTGCTCTTATTATATTTATATTATAAGACACTTTTGCTGGGCATAGGCTTACTGCTGCCTGCCAGGTGCACTTCTGTTGAGGCATCCCATTCTGTAACATAGCATACCCCTCTTTATTTACACTAAGCAGCTCTCTTATTTACACTAAGCAGGCCTGTTGGAGGCTGAGTGTTACTGCTCACTTTTGGTGTGCATTATATTCTGTTTCATATAGACCCACCGCTGCCCGGGGTTTTTTTAAATATCACCTACTACCACGCCAGTTAGACTATGTCGGGCAGACAAGTGCCTGGAAGTGAAAAGAGGAGTGGCAGAGGCCAAGATTCCGCAGGCAGAGCTCGCATCAGACTGGGGGCCAGTAGCAGCAGGAGTCACGCTGAGAGACCTAATCTGCCAGTATCTGCTAGCGGTCGGGTCTCCACCAGTAACGCATCTGCCGTGGTAGATTGGTTGACGCGCTCATCAACAACATCATCACAACTTACGTCTGAGACCCCCAGTCTAGGGTCGGTAGGTTCCTCTGACACAACCCTGAGTTGGCATGCCCCGAGAGCAGTCCCTGTCCTCCCATTGCCTCTGGCCTACGCCGTTCCCTCCCCCAGCGACGTATCCTATGCTTTGGGTTCAGCTCCACTCTTTAGTGAGGAGGACCATCAGATAGAGGACAGTCAGCAGCTACTGCCCAGCCAAGAAATGGAGGTGGCTTCTTTAGCTAGGCAGACAAATAGTGATGTGGACAGTGTCGTGGGTGCTGCGAGCGTTCCAGCTCCTGCGCCAGACACTGTTGACGAATCCACGAACATCAGTGACGTACAGCCACAACCCGGTGATGATGATGATGATGACGATGAAGCCGATCGCACTTGGGAGCCGGGTGATGAAGGGGCTTCATCGTCATCATCAGGAGAAGAGGGGTGCAGGTTGCCCCGGAGTCAGCAGCTGAGGCAGCAAGGTGGTAGCAGTCAGCATGGGGGCACAATTCCAAAGGCTGGAGCCGGCCGGGGCCGGGGCCGGGGTAGAGCACCTGCTGTGCGGCAGTCTACCTTATCGGGAGGTAGTGGAGCAGGGGTTCCTGGAGTTGGCAACAGCAGCAGTGAATCAGTGAGGCCAGGGGGTGGGAAAAGTAGCTACTCGGCAGTGTGGCAGTTTTTCCTGAGGCATCCGCAGGAGGGTAACATGGCCACATGCAAGATATGTAGGCAAAAGGTGAAGCGTGGCCAGGGTCCAAATGTTGGCACCACGGCCCTGCGTCAACATATGATGCGTCACCATAAAACGACCTGGGAGAACCGAGGCTCCCAAGGGGTGGTCCAGTCTGCTTCCTCACCAAGTGAGCTCCCAATTTCTGCCAGCCAAGGCTCCAGCACCTCAGCCGAAGGCAGCTGTGCGTCATACCCATCCTCTGTCGCTCCTGCTCCTCCTCCTCCAAGTCATGCATCCCGCCAGCAATCCATCAGCGAAGCCATGTCCAAGAGACAGCAGTATGCGCCCACTCATCCTACGGCGCAGAAGCTGAATGTGCTCCTGTCCAAGTTGCTGGTGCTGCAGTCGCTCCCTTTTCAGGTGGTGGAATCTGCACCTTTCAGAGAACTGATGGCTTGTGCCGAGCCGAGGTGGAGAGTCCCAAGCCGTCATTTCTTTGCCAAGAAGGCAGTACCAGCGCTGCACACTTTTGTTGAACAGAAGGTGGGCCAGTCCTTGAGCCTGTCGGTGTGTAGCAAAATACATGGCAGCGCCGACATCTGGAGCTGTAACTACGGTCAGGGGCAGTACATGTCGTTTACGGCCCACTGGGTGAATGTGGTCCCTTTGCAGCAGCAACTTGGACAGGTCACGCCGCTTCGGCCTCCGCGCTCTCTGCCCATTGGGCCTGTGACACCGTGCGACTCGGCCTCCTCATCCTCCGCCATCTCCTCACCCTCCACTGTAGGCTCAAGTCTCAGTGCCCCTCCAGTCTACCATGTGTGCAGGGCACGGAGGTGTCACGCAGTGCTTCACATGGTTTGTCTTGGCGAACGGAGTCACACAGGGGAGGAACTGCTTAAATGTATTCATCAGGAAATCCAAACATGGCTTACTCCGAGAAAACTTAAAATGGGAATCATGGTTACCGACAATGGGAAGAACATTTTGTCTGCGCTGCGCCAAGGAAGCCTGACCCATGCCCCCTGCATGGCTCACGTCTTCAATCTGGTTGTCAAGCGGTTTCTGAAGTGTTCCCCCCATCTGCAGGACATCCTAACAACTTCACGGAAACTTTGCATGCACTTCAGCCACTCCTACACTGCCAAACACACCCTTCTTGAGCTACAGCGTCAGAATGGTATCCCCCAACATAGTCTGATTTGCGATGTTTCCACCCGTTGGAATTCCACCCTTCACATGTTGGACCGATTATATGAACAGAGAAAAGCCATCACGGATTTCCTGATGATCCAAGCAGATAGGGGGACTCCCCTGTGTAACTTCAATGTCAACCAGTGGCAGCTCATACGTGACACCTGCCGTTTGCTCAGGCCCTTTGAGGAAGCCACTTTATTTGTCAGTCGGCAGGATTACGGGATGAACGACGTGATTCCACTGCTTCATGTACTACAGCACATGTTGGAAACCATGGCTGGTCAGGGCACTGGAGACATGGCGTTTACATCTTACGGCCACATGAACCCCCTTGGAGCTGAACTGGAGGAGGAGGAGGAGGAAGAGGAGGAGGAGGAGTTGCCCAGCGAAACACAGTTTAGGCTTGGCGAAATGGCTGGTTTATCTAGTCAGCGGACAGGAGAGGAGGAGCAGGAGCAGCCAGAGGAGCTAGAGGTTTTTGAGGAAGGAGAGACAGAGGACCCGGGCACACCGTGGCAGTATGCAGTGGAGATGGAGACAGGTAGTCCATCCGAGTCACTTGCGCAAATGGCACGAAGCATGCTCACGTGCTTGCGTAGTGACCCCAGAATTGTTTCCATCTGTCGGCGGGATGACTTCTGGCTGTCCACCTTATTGGACCCTCGCTTCCGGCACAAAATGGGGGCATTTTTTAAACCCACCGAGAGGGAGGACAAACTCAACTACTACAAAGACATTCTACGTAGGCAGTTGGCCGATGCCTATCTGCGCCATGGTCCATACTCTCGCAGGTCTGACTCGAGGGGACCTCTGCGCTCACCTTCCACTGCCATGGCCGCTGGGGGGGTTGGCAGCAGCAGCAGCAGAAGCTCCATCAGCAGCAGCAGCCTCAGTCTTCAGTCGCTAATGAGTAGCTTTCTACACCCGCATAGTGAGGCTACTCATGAGCAGCAGGAAGACCTGGAGCAGGACCTGAACCAGCAGGTCATGTCATACTTTGACATGACCATGCCAACACACCTTGAGGATCCGCTGGACTTCTGGGCAGCCAAACTTGATTTGTGGCCGCAACTAGCAGAGTTTGCCCTGGAAAAGCTGTCCTGCCCGGCAAGTAGCGTGCCATCTGAGCGGGTGTTTAGTGCGGCGGGGGCCATAGTTACGGCGAGGAGAACTCGTCTGTCAACTAAAAATGTGGAGAGACTCACCTTTGTCAAAATGAATCAGGGATGGATCAGCCAGGATTTCCACCCACCAATGCCTGATGCATGCGACTAGATTCAGCATGGTGCCACGTTTTACACTTTCCAAATGGTGCAAAACATATTTATGTCTTTAGGCCATTTTTTGGGCTCCTGCTGCTGCTACTGTCAACTCCTGCCAACTCCAGGGTGTGATTCATCCAATTTTTGGGCTCCTGAAGCCAACTCCAGTGTATATTTGGGCTCCTGCTGCTGCTACTGTCAACTCCTGCCAACTCCAGGCTGTGATTCATCCAATTTTTGGGCTCCTGAAGCCAACTCCAGTGTATATTTGGGCTCCTGCTGCTGCTACTGTCAACTCCTGCCAACTCCAGGGTGTGATTCATCCAATTTTTGGGCTCCTGAAGCCAACTCCAGTGTATATTTGGGCTCCTGCTGCTGCTGCTGCCAACTTCTGCCAACTCCAGGGTGTGATTCATCCAATTTTTGGGCTCCTGAAGCCAACTCCAGTGTATATTTGGGCTCCTGCTGCTGCTGCTGCCAACTTCTGCCAACTCCAGGGTGTGATTCATCCAATTTTTGGGCTCCTGAAGCCAACTCCAGTGTATATTTGGGCTCCTGCTGCTGCTACTGTCAACTCCTGCCAACTCCAGGGTGTGATTCATCCAATTTTTGGGCTCCTGAAGCCAACTCCAGTGTATATTTGGGCTCCTGCTGCTGCTGCTGCCAACTTCTGCCAACTCCAGGGTGTGATTCATCCAATTTTTGGGCTCCTGAAGCCAACTCCAGTGTATATTTGGGCTCCTGCTGCTGCTGCTGCCAACTTCTGCCAACTCCAGGGTGTGATTCATCCAATTTTTGGGCTCCTGAAGCCAACTCCAGTGTATATTTGGGCTCCTGCTGCTGCTGCTGCCAACTTCTGCCAACTCCAGGGTGTGATTCATCCAATTTTTGGGCTCCTGAAGCCAACTCCAGTGTATATTTGGGCTCCTGCTGCTGCTGCTGCCAACTTCTGCCAACTCCAGGGTGTGATTCATCCAATTTTTGGGCTCCTGAAGCCAACTCCAGTGTATATTTGGGCTCCTGCTGCTGCTGCTGTCAACTCCTGCCAACTCCAGGGTGTGATTCATCCAATTTTTGGGCTCCTGAAGCCAACTCCAGTGTATATTTGGGCTCCTGCTGCTGCTGCTGTCAACTCCTGCCAACTCCAGGGTGTGATTCATCCAATTTTTGGGCTCCTGAAGCCAACTCCAGTGTATATTTGGGCTCCTGCTGCTGCTGCTGCCAACTTCTGCCAACTCCAGGGTGTGATTCATCCAATTTTTGGGCTCCTGAAGCCAACTCCAGTGTATATTTGGGCTCCTGCTGCTGCTGCTGCCAACTTCTGCCAACTCCAGGGTGTGATTCATCCAATTTTTGGGCTCCTGAAGCCAACTCCAGTGTATATTTGGGCTCCTGCTGCTGCTGCTGTCAACTCCTGCCAACTCCAGGGTGTGATTCATCCAATTTTTGGGCTCCTGAAGCCAACTCCAGTGTATATTTGGGCTCCTGCTGCTGCTGCTGTCAACTCCTGCCAACTCCAGGGTGTGATTCATCCAATTTTTGGGCTCCTGAAGCCAACTCCAGTGTATATTTGGGCTCCTGCTGCTGCTGCTGCCAACTTCTGCCAACTCCAGGGTGTGATTCATCCAATTTTTGGGCTCCTGAAGCCAACTCCAGTGTATATTTGGGCTCCTGCTGCTGCTGCTGCCAACTCCTGCCAACTCCAGGGTGTGATTCATCCAATTTTTGGGCTCCTGAGGCCAACTCCAGTGTATATTTGGGCTCCTGCTGCTGCTGCTGTCAACTCCTGCCAACTCCAGGGTGTGATTCATCCAATTTTTGGGCTCCTGAAGCCAACTCCAGTGTATATTTGGGCTCCTGCTGCTGCTGCTGCCAACTTCTGCCAACTCCAGGGTGTGATTCATCCAATTTTTGGGCTCCTGAGGCCAACTCCAGTGTATATTTGGGCTCCTTCTGCCCCTCATAGTGATGCCACTTCAACTCTCTGCAATTGTGCCGCTCTGCGATTCTATTAGCGATGCCTCTGATCTGCATGTGATATTTCTTAAAAGTATTATTTAACTAACCCAGCACGCATCCTGTGCGTGTTACAGCAAGGCTGAATGGTTTACAACCCTATTGAGGCTGTAGGAGGCTCAGAAATAGCCGTTTTTAATAGCGATTCGTCGCGAATTTATTCGGGTCGAAACGATTTTTGTCGGAAAATTCGGCGAATCAGTCGAATCGAATTTTTCAAAAGTTCGCTCATCTCTAGATACTACCACCACCCTGGTAGGATACCCTTTCCCCCCCTCTCCTTTAATAAAATGTTTTTACAAATACAAGTATCTTATTCCATTGGAGTTCAATTGCAAAGTACATTCTCCCAGACATACAAATACAAATTTCATAGAAAGTAGCAGCATACCAGATTATTAGGGTCAATTCATGGTTGTGCGCCTGTGACTTTGAGCGTGCTATTTGTCTTGTTCCTGATTTATGGTCATCCAAATGGGATGCACATTTATTTTGCACCAATTTGCGCACTAGCATTCGCCAATGCGCCAATTTGCGGCTGAAATTTTCCACTAGCACACCTGGGGCCTGATTTATGGTATGTTTAGAGGGCAGAGAAGCATGCGCAAATTTGGCAGAGTGAATTTTCTCCAGCAAAAAGGTGGAGGAAACTGCCGATTCCAATGAGTAACAGGCATATTTCAATCCAAAAACAAATGCCGGCAGCGTCCGGGATATTTTTGAACAATGAAAGTGTCAGCCACAAGTTCTTGTAAGGGATTGAACCCTTTTTTTTGGTTTTTGTTTGGAAAAAAAAATTATAAAAAGGTGACAAAAATCACAAAAATTAAGGTCCAAACAACAGGAAGCAGAAAAAGCTCCCTCAGAAAATGGGGAACACAGGTTCTCCAGAAAATACACTCCAAAATGGCAAATAGAGTTTCACAGAAAATACAGAAGGTGGAAAGATCAAAGCGCTATGGAGAAACAGTAAAGGAAGGGGGAGACCATTGGGAGCAGTTAAGCTCCTAGCCACCAAATGCGCATGGGGCAGGGTCATTTGCGCTTCAAAACAGCAGATTTTATCATGCGGAAAGGCGGGACTTGGTGCAAGAAGACGCAATTTGTGCTTCTCCAGTGCTATTTGGTTCTTCTCAAGCTTGGTGCGCACACAGCCATGAATCAGGCACCTAGGCACATGCGGAATCATTTGCGCTCTGCTTGAGCGTTTTTACACACCGACCATATTGTCTCTATATCAACACTAGTACTTTACTGTGGAACTATCTCTGTATGTTGTTATATTATCTGGTATGCTGCTACCTATGTTATTTGTATGTCTGGGAGCATATACTTTGCAATTGAGCTCCAATGGAATGTAGTTGTATAAAATGCATCTTTATTAATTTTGCAATTGAGACTAGCAGGCTGATTCATCACTAACGCCAGGTAGCGACAGATGAGCGTCTGTAGCAGGCATTTCAGAGCGCCCGCTAGTAGTCGCAGTGCTCGGCCGTGGGTGGCTAGTTCATAGAGACTCAGTCGCTGTGCTGCAATGATGAATACATTGTGAGGAGTTGCTATTTGATCAGTACAGCGCTGTATGGGAGCGCATGTTAGCGACTGGTCAGTGCGACCGACTAACAACATATTCATTAAAAAAACATCTTCACAAAACTTTGTCGCTGACAAATTCTTCTCTGAAGCCCAGAGCGCAGGAGGCTGTGTGTTTAAAGTCTGTTTTTCAGCATGTATCCACTAGTAACAAAGCGAAAATATATGGAATTTCATTGTAATAACATGAACACTTTAATGCCAGACCTGTAATGTCATATCTGCAGAAATATATAAAACATGAATTTTTCTATGCCAGAAGAGGTCACAACATTATTTGAGATTTAAAAAAAAACAAAACAAAAAACAAAAACCCTGTTTATAGAGAAGAAAAGGATCGTCCATTGAAATGTATGGCAGAGCGACAGGTAGCGAGAGGTCATACCTGGCGCTGTGCAAGGCTGAACGCTGGCGCTGTTCGCTGAGGCTGGGAAAATTATGAATCAGACGCTACATGGCGCTATCCCAGTCGCTAAACAGATTCTGCTTGATAAATGTGTAATTGCGTGCCGTGTCCGGCGTTCACCTGTCGCTACCTCTCATTTACAAGGCGCTACCTGACGCTATCCCTTCATGAATAAGGGCCTATGTGTGCACCTTTAACTTAATTTAATGGTATATCACAGGAGGGTGATGGTGAAACCCTTTTTATGAGGTTGCAGCACTTTCTGTGTGATCTTTTGCTTAGATTTAAACCGGTACCTG
Organism: Gastrophryne carolinensis; assembly: GCA_027917425.1. Classification (NCBI taxonomy): domain Eukaryota; kingdom Metazoa; phylum Chordata; class Amphibia; order Anura; family Microhylidae; genus Gastrophryne; species Gastrophryne carolinensis. Next base: position 359,499,863 of record CM051234.1, on the reverse strand, counting down.
TAATATTATTGTGTGCTGAACCAATAACATTTAACCACTGGTCTGTGCCTCACTGGTAAGGGGTTTCGTTACCCCCTGTCCAGCCTCAGATAATACAAAAAATGCTAGGGTAAAAAACGACCTAGTACAAGTATTAGGGTAATGATGTTGCATCACACATTTAAAGGTTGGGTGCTGAGTGAAAAGCAGACACTGTATGGGCTTCCTCTTACCGTCTATCTGACCCCCCATGCTGAGACACAATTCTAACCTTTTCCAGTGTCGTGCTATCACATTTAAACATAGAATCAAAATTGCAATTACTTGCAACAAAGCCTTTTCTGATACAGCTGCCCCTTTAAAAGCTGGCATAGTGTTCTTCATCAGCAGCCATTATATGATCTGTTGGAGGTGGCTTTAAACCAGACCAACAGCCTGGCACAGTTGAAAAAGAAAGGTAGTGGCCATTTTTGAGATTTCTTTCACAGTATTTCAGCCATGCTGCTGCCTGGCTTCAATTGACATAACTGGCAAAGCACTTCCTGTCTGCAGGCCGCCTGTGGATGCATGACCTGCCATTTTGTTTTTAAAATTGAATGCAGCAGGAGTTAGAGAAAGGTGAATTTTTTGTGTGCATCAATCTAAATTGCCCCGGGGAGGGATGCATATGAGCACTATCTGTTGTGTTGGTCTGGTTTAAGTAATTTTGACTGTTGGTCTGCTTTAAGCTTTTGGAACAAAGCACAGTGTACTCCAGATATATTCAGGCAAAATATAAATGGGCACGCAATGTGAACCACAGGAAAACACAGTTCAGTTGCACAACACATACCTCAGCTTTAAAAATGTAGTTCTAAAATTGAATGCTTCGCTGTTTTTTCAGAAACTTTCTGTTCCACAGCTCATTTAACACTCAAGCTTCAGTGTCTTGTTTCTTTTGTGTCAGGAAACAAGAATGTGTCAGTTTTAATATAAACACAATACAGCAATGTACACATGTTGCACTCATTTATACTGTAGCACTTTATCACGCTGATTGCTGAATGACAGCCATTTAAATCCATTACACTTTTCTTTCTTGATCAGGTTTCTAAAAATTGCAATAAATGCCAAACATAAAAGGATTGCTGCTGTTGGTGTCATATTTTTAAATCAATAACTGCAATGCCCATTGTCTATAAAAAAAATGAAAACAGAGTAAACTTGTTAAACAGACAGGGTTACTCTGTTCAGTTATTTATCAGATTGATCTTGTTCTGGTGGTGGTAGGAAAGGGAAGAAAGAAATAAAGTGGAGAACACAGAAAAAATGGGAAAGAGAGGGGAAGGGACTAAGAGCCCCAAATCATTATAATCATCCTATTAAGGCCTAAATGTAGCCTTTTAAAAAGTTTGGCATGGTGTACTCTCGCAGAGTGTTATATTTCCAAAGGTCCTAAAACCATTATCAAAGGGGTGGGGATTCCAATACTCCTGCCAGACCACTTAGGCCCTTATTTAACAAGGGATAGTGACAGGTAGCGCCTGGTGAGCGGCCGGTAATGACGCTCACCGCCACGAGAACGCCGGCTCCCCACCACAATCACACATTTATCAAGCCAATCCTGCTTAGCGACTGAGATAGCGCCATATAGCGACTCATTCATCATTATTCCAGCCTCAGCCCACAGCGCCAGCGAGCGACCTTGAACAGCGACAGGTATGACCTCTCGCTACCTGGCGCTCTCCAATGCATTTCAATGGAACAATCTTTAAATATTCTTAATTAATTCATATTAATGTTTTTTTTTTTTTTTAATGTGAAAAATTCTGTGACCACTTCTGCCATGTTAGATATTTTTTTTAAGGTAAAAAAAAAACAAAAAACTTTGTGCAGAATTGATATTACAGGTCTGATATTAATGTATTCATATTACAAAATGTAATTAAAAACTTGTTTCCAAAAATATGGTTGTTTGGGGGTTAAAAAACTACTTTTAACCCATCGCCGCCAGCGCTCTGGGGTTTAAACAAGCATTTCACAGCGCGAGAATTTTTTGAGCGTGATTTGTTAATGAATATGGTGGGAGCCGGTCGCTATGGCCAGTCGCTATCATGCGCTCCTATACAGCGCGGAACCTGTCAAACAGCGACTCCTCACCCAATATTTAACATTACGCCACACCGACTGAGTCGCTGTCAACAACCGAACAACGGCCAAGCACAGCGACTACTAGCGGGAGCTGTGAAAATACTGCTACAGTCGCTCAAGTGTCGCTACCTGGCGCTATTAATGAATCGGCCTCTTAGACCTTAAAGTGGACCAACACCCACGGGTGATCGGCCCGGGAATCTATAAGATTCCCGGGCCGATCACCCCCCACCCCGCGGGACATCCGAGATCGGGATGTCCCGCGGGGTGTAACCCCCCCAAAACCCCCGAAAAACCTTACCTGATCTTCGGCGGCGGCCGGCCGCCGCCGCCTCCCTCGCGCCCCTGTAGCCGTGCGCGCGCCCGCGCCGGCCGTCTGCGAATGGCCGACGCGGGCGCGCGCGCGTCAAAAGGGACGCGCGGGAGGCGGCGGCGGCGGCAGCCGCTTAGACGTTCCTGGACCTGGCTTGTACGTCGGCGCTGGGAGCGGGGAGAGGTGAGTTTTTCGGGGGGTTAGGGGGGGTTTCACACAGCGGGGCACCCCGATCGGGGGTGCCCCACCGAAGTGGACCAAGACCCAGGATAGTCAAAATCCTGGGTGTTGGTCCACTTTAATCTGACTGCCGCATGAAAGAGACCATTGACATAAGAATAACGTCAGACCTGTGTTGAAGGGCACAGGAGCTGGTAAGCTTTGGGCTGTCGGTGAGCCATCAGGCTTGTGTATACCAGCCCCTATGCCCGCTGTGCAAGGCTGCTAGCTCAGGAGGGTGCAGGTGCACTTTTTTCAATTAAAAACCCTGCCTTGACTAAATAGGCAGATTCTGGGTCTAAATTAAAAGACACGTCCAACAAGGCCCCAGCACAGCTCTTGTCAGTGGGCATGAGTCTAACCACTTACAGCTGCTCCCACACTACAGCTGCTTTATTAAATGGTTTGTGTCTACAGAGAGAGACACAAACACACACACACACACACATAGACAGAGTCACATACACACACACACACACACACACACACACACACACACACACACACAGATAGACAGAGTCACATACACACACACACACACATACACACACACACACACACACATAGTGTTACAGACAGACACACACAGACAGACAGACAGTGTCACAGACAGACAGAGACAGAGACACACACACACCTACCTACACAAAGCTTAGCAGTGCTGCAGATTTCCTCCTCACAGGCTGGAAGAAACAGGCAGCAGGTTGATGATGCGTCTGGGGGGGCGGAGCCTCCTGAATCAGAAAGCAACACGCTACTTCTCTGCCTGTGCGACCCCAGTTTAGATCAGTCTGTGTTTTTTTAAATACATTACTTTTATGCTTGTATGTTTACTACTTACTACTATGAAAAGTGTAAAATCTTTGGCAGTCAACAACTGTTCGCTGGATCACAGCGGCCCGAACAGAAGTTGGCGGTGTTTTCGTGTCCAGATTGTGCCCACCACCATTAGTCACAGGAGCAATCTCTTCATTCACTGCAATGGAGGGGCCGTGTAAGGCTGCAACACATCCCCTACATTGCAATGAATGATCGTAGGGGCTTGAGCCTGATACAGAATAATTTCCATTTTCTGTTTGGGTCACAAGCCAGCTCTGGAGATCAGATGAGTTGTTGACCACCAAAGTGAGCTGAGGGAGATAAAACATAGGTGCCCTTATGTTTTTTTAAGATGGGTGGTCAAACCGTATGCTAGACTTTTTGAATAGAAATCTAAGTAAACACTGCACAAAACACTATAACAGACAGTCTTGGAAGAATGAAGATGTTTGAACTGATCCCTGATATCTGAAGTAACTAGCATTCATGGAAGAAGGACTGGACCACATCCAAGAGGCATGTCACCGTTGACATTGCACAGCATTCACCGCGATCCGCAGCTGGCAAGATTATCAGTAAAAGGATGATACAACTATGCTGTGTAATGGAAAGTAAGAAGGACAGAAGAATTAGCAGGCTAATAAAGGTTTCAGATGAACGATGTTAAGGCGGAAATCCTGAATATTGGATCCAATATAAAGAGTCTTTACAACATAGTGTCTAGTTACCAATAGATCAAACTGCTCTTTGGAGCATAACTCTGCTTGGAAAGTGAAGCCTATGCCATCTGCTAAAGAATGAGATGAAAGGTTTTCTGCACTGTGTACTTCCAAATTGATTTACTCAAGCGTTGGTAGGCAAATGTATTCATCTGCTGCAATAATAAAAGAATATTGTTAAAGCCGGCACAAATCGGTTTATTTTCTGAAGTGTTTAAAATGCTCTCAGAATTCAGTGTCTTTGTTGGCTTGTACACATCCAGCTAATGTGCCTCTGATAGACATGTTCCACATAAAACATATGCAGTGGGAGAAAAAGAGTGAGAATGTCTCCACCATTTTGAAAAGTATCTCACAATTTAGAAATAGCCCATCCACTTACCTGGATTAGTTTTGCACCTCGTCAAGAGAACAACAACTATTCTGACTTCACTAAATGGTTTGAGACAGCTTCACTGCGTGTGGCATTGAACCATAACTCAAGGTGATACTATCATAGTTTTAAATGTACACATTTTGGCAGGTAAAAAAGTTTTTGTTTTTTGCCAGCGCTTAAAGTGGACCAAAACCAGCGGTCATCGGTCTATAAGATTCCAGGGCCACTAGATTCCTTCCTCCCCGGGGAATCCAGATTTGGGGTGCCCCGCGTTGTGAAATCCCCCAGGTTGCTCGGTATACTCAACTTCTCCGCTGATTCAACAGCGCATGCACGAGCAGAGGCCACATGCAGGCTATCCCTTTAGCAGGGCATGTTCCCATGCCAGGCATTTGTGAATGACCGGCGTGGGCAATAGAGGGTAGTGGGGATGCGGCAGACTGTACGATTGGCTGTGCTCAGCTCAGCTCGGGTATACTTGGCTCCTTAGACGAGCCTAGATGAGCTTGCGTCAGCTCAAAGTGCTAAACCTAGATTCAATATTAATGTGCAGCAAAAAGAAGGAAGTTGCAAGTGCAACAGGTAGGTATGGAGGTACTTATCTCAATTATAAACAATATTTGTTATAAACAAGTAGCGTTCTCCCCTCACTCCAGGCTCCATGCTTTTGTGGGTCAGATTCCCACTGCCTCAGGGGATTCTCCTATTGAAAGGTTAGCACTTTTGCACTTTATAGATATATTTGATTGAGATTTGACATCATAGTTATTTGTTATTATATAGTACTAGGACACTTTATTTCAGAGTAGGTCTGTGAGGTCATTACCCAGTATGATGATTGGTAGCTGGTCTATACCATTTTCACCTTCTTCCCCCCATGTGCAGGTGTCTTTTGAAACTTTTTTTAACAGTTGTTGTTTTATATATGTTGTGTAGGTAAATACTTTAATAAACTGTATTATATTTTAAAAGATTTGAGGAGATTGTGGGGCATTGTGTGGCATTTATTAAAGGGTGTTTTGGGGGGCAATATTGCTATATGCTATAAGCTGGCACTGACAATGACACCTCTACCAGTGTTTGTGTAAAGTGCCACTAGAAAGCTGCAGTATGTTAGAGAAGGTTTCCACAAAAGGAAACAACTACTCCCTGTGAGCAAATGTGCAAGTGCAACAGGTAGGTATGGAGGTACTTATCTCAATTATAAACAATATTTGTTAAAAACAAGTAGCGTTCTCCCCTCACTCCCCTCTGACATCATAGTTATTTGCTATTATATAGTACTAGGACACTTTATTTCAGAGTAGGTCTGTGAGGTCATTACCCAGTATGATGATTGGTAGCTGGTCTATACCATTTTCACCTTCTTCCCCCCATGTGCAGGTATCTTTTGAAACTTTTTTAACAGTTGTTGTTTTATATATGTTGTGTAGGTAAATACTTTAATAAACTGTATTATATTTTAAAAGATTTGAGGAGATTGTGGGGCATTGTGTGGCATTTATTAAAGGGTGTTTTGGGGGGGCAATATTGCTATATGCTATAAGCTGGCACTGACAATGACACCTCTACCAGTGTTTGTGTAAAGTGCCACTAGAAAGCTGCAGTATGTTAGAGAAGGTTTCCACAAAAGGAAACAACTACTCCCTGTGAGCAAATGTGCAAGTGCGAAATAACCAGCACACCAGGGATTAAAGTTGCTAAATCTTCATTATTCAATAATGAAACAGGTAAACACACAAATCCACGTCTCTCAAACAAGTTGAATCATGGCCGACATTTCGGGAGTGCACAGTCCCCCTTCCTCAGGGCTGTGGAGCAAACAGATGACCATTCCATAAAGGGTTAAATAGAGAGGAGGAAGAGAAATTCCCTCCTGACGTCATGGATGATGTGCAATAAAGCATTAAATAATAATAAATGTATGCCATATTGGCATTATAACAATATGGCATACATTTATTATCATTTAATGCTTTAATGAAGATTTAGCAACTTTAACCCCTGGTGTGTTGGTTATTTCGCACTTGGATATTCTGCTGCGCCCCCGCTGACCTAGCACCCACTAATCATGTGGTAAGAGTGCAAATGTCACTTCAGACTTTTGCGAGCAAATGTGGAGAGCTTTTCACGTGTTAGATCAAACACGCCAGATGAGGTGACAGAACCCCCATTTTAGTAAATAACATCCTAAGCAAGGAATATATCCCCAGCTGTCTAAATTTGGAATAAAAACCTATAAGGATTATATACATTATCAAACCTCTCTCACACCTATATCTTCAATCTGCTCCCCTATTGAATCTACCAAACTGTTAGAAATGTGGTGTAGGTCTACCATTATAATCTAGTAGTAGGTATTCTCTAGATTTGCCTTATGCTACATTATCTAGGTTTATACTACTTGTGGCATCACAGCGTACAATTTAGCACCCGATTCAATGTGTAAACAAGATCCATTGCACTTGTGTATCTAGATTTATCATGCAGTTTCTATTTTTCAACATGCATTTCTTTTGGTCTCATTTCCTTTAATCTTGGTGGAGCCACAATAATGAAGTAAAAGTGCAAACATATCCCAGACACCCAAATAAAGGGAGAGTACAGTGGATCCATCAGATCTGCTGCTATAACTCACAATTTGCTAGCAGATCCTCCATAACATGCAGAATTAGCCCAACCCACCAAATAAATTGGCAGATGTGCAGCTTGCCAGCCAATATTACAGTTATTAGCCACCTACTCTCCCCACCAAAAGACCTTTACATCTCTCTCCCCCAGTCCTTCACAGCAGGGGGGGGGGGGATTTCCCTTCCCTCCACTACCCTCCCATGATAAAAACAAATCCTCTTTCCTTCTTACAATTTCTAGAAGAACCCCCCTCCAATTCCCACAGCGACGTTTAATTCTCCCTCCCTTCTTACCCCCACAAACAAACATCAGATCCCTCCCTTTCCTTACAAGAATATTAAATACCCTTACCCAATCCCATCCACCAGTCTTCGACTTTGTCAAATGCCTCTTCCTCAGTCAGCATCAAATCACCACAAAAAATAAAAAAATACTAGATAAGCTCAGCTCCTTGATGACATGACATATTTTGACACAAGAAATATACACTTTCAAAAATGCCATTGAAAGTGGACTTCACAAAAGTGAGCTACTGGCTTTCTTAATGAATATCAATGTATGCATAATTATTGAGCAACTTGTTTATCCCATTACTCTCCTTCATTATACAAAGCATTTAACAGCATGCAACAGCCTAGTTTAGTCTATTGCTGGATTGACTTTTACTAAATTGGTTGCAGTTTACATTTAGGACACTAGATGTCACTGTTACCAATGCTTAACTGTAGTCGCACTATGCATTTTTTTTCTGCTATGTTGTGTTTCCTGTATATTGAGGTGATCTCTGTGACTTCTTTTTCCTGTCTATGCCTATTCCTGTCTATGTCCATGTAAGGTGACCTTCTCTTACTGCATGTTCCAGTAAAGCCAGTTCCTGTTACTACACAAATGTCTATCTGGATTTGACTCCACTGTAACCAGCACTCTGATTTTGCAACAAGACATGAGCCCAGTGATTGAATGAATCCCCAAAGACTGGATAAAGCCCAGTGACCAAATGCAGCCCAGGCAGAGCAAAGCCCATCCCAGGCAGAGCAACGCTTTCACAGAGAAATCTCCTGTATACAAGTAAGACTGTTGTTATATATAAAGGAGGGAGAATGGCCAGCAGCTCAGAGCTTAAGCTCTTAGTGGCCAAGCTGAACAATGGCAATTATCAGCTATGGAAGTTTAAAGTGGAAATGCTATTATCCAGAGATGACTTGTAGAAGGTTATCACTACAGAGAGGCCACAGGACAATAATCAGGACTGGGACAGACAGACACAGGCCACCATATGCTTACTAGTAGATAATGATAATCATACGAATTGAGAATGGAGTGAACGGCATGTGGGATGTACTAAAAGGACTGATGAGATATCCAGTTTAAACAGCAAGTTGTTTTTGCTGAGGAAACTTTACAAAATGAGGCTAAGCAGAGATCATGGCATGCAGAAACATATAAATGCCATGCTGGAAGTGATTGCACAGATCCATTGGTGAGAATATGTCACAGTCACGTCTCCGCCGTGTTGTTGTGAAGCTTACCCGATACATACATTGCACTTATCAATGCACTGGAGACAAGGTCTGCAACAGATCTGACACTAGCATTTGTAAAGACCAGGCTCATAGATGAGTATCAGTGAAGAAAGGAGCTTGAAAATGACTCCACAAAAACTGACACCAGAACAGACACCAGCTACAGACACAAAGTTACACAGGAAGGAAACCAGGGTGTGATTTAGATGCCACAAATAGGGACACATAAAGAGAGACTGTACTATATGTAAATCAGAGCAAATGAGACAGTGTCCCTCTTATACTAATCAGAAGGTCAAATCCACAATTTCAGATCTATGTGAAGGGAACTGGAATGCCATATTTAAAGGGACAGGCAACCATATATTTCAAGGCTGATGCATAGACTTAAGAGCAACCAGTCACATGACAAGTGATAGAAGTGTTTTCAGATGGAAGTAAAATACATGCAGATGGATATGGGCACGGCACCCTTGTATGCCCCAATAACGTGGGACACAATTTAGCCATATCAGTAAAAGATGTGCTTTATATTCCTGATCTAGAAGGTGAACTCTTATCTGTGAAGCATCTAACAGCCAAAGGATTTACTGTAACATTCCAATGTAACAAGTGTTCTATCCTGGTCAGCAAGCTGGATGATCATCTGTATCACTTTAACACAGTGAAGAAAAAGGTGAGACTATGCACCCATAAACACAATGACTGTATACATATGTAACACAGGTATTTAGGTCACAGACACCCAGAATGCATATGATAACTACAAAAGAGGAATCTGAGGATCTATCAGTATCCCCTTCTCCAGTTACTATTGTCTGAATGTTTCATCAAATTTAAAGCTACAAGAGCAACACTTACTAAAGTGGTTCACATTGATGCAAGTGGTCTCCTACAGCTGGAGGAAACAATTACATAGTGACTTTCATAGATGGCTATTCAGGATACATAGTCACTTACCTATTACAACACAAGAGAGAAGTTCTCGACAAATTAAAGAACTATGTAGCAAAGACAAGTAACACGTTTCAGAGGAAACATCTCACACATAGTGATAATGGAGTTGAATTCACAAATTACAGTACTTAAAGCAGAATGGAATGCAGCATCAAAAGACAGTGCCATACACACCAGAACAAAAGATGTATGCTGACAGACTCAGGACTACCACAAAAATACTGGGGTGAAGCAGCAATGGCAGCCATTTATTTCCAGAACAGACTCTTTTCTAGAACAGTGGAGGAAATTCCATATGAACTGTGGCCCAATGAGAAGTTTTTGTATGCAAAGTGTTCATCTACATTCCAGAGGAGAAAGGCACCAAACTCCAAAACAGAGCATTTGAAGGAATCTTTATTGAATACAGTGACAATGTTAAGGGTTACACAACCAATAGACAATAGACAATAGACAAGGTTACCAATAGCAACAGCAAAACTTTTGTTGAAGATCTGAGAGACAATGTGATGACAAGAGAGGTATGAACAGAAGAGAAAACTGACACTGATCAGGCAACATCTGTAACTTCTGAACAGTTAAAGTGAGCGTAGAGACTACCAGTACTGAAGAGCAGACACAAGCATGCTTGAACACAAAACCAAGATGCTCAATAAGAGAAAACAAAGGTAAACCGCCTGTACATCTTTCATACAAGGCAAGCACTGCCAGTGCTAATGCACCTGCAACTTGGGAAGACATATCATAGTTTTCAGAAGGGGAAGCCAGTGAATAGATAAAGCCTGCAAAGGAAAAGATAAAATCCATGCATGACACCAGAACATGGACACATACAGAACTACCACCTGGAAGGAAAGACATAGGCTGTGAAGTACAATGCAGATGGCACAGTGGAACGATATAAAACAAGACTTCACTGCACCCAGCACTCACACTCTGCAACAACTTGGAGTTGGGAAATATGCATACAAATGATAATACGGTCACGATTAAATTGTCAAATCACTGTGCACACAGTGTATACATAATACTGAGGTTCTCCGAAGGAATTTTAAACTGGTTAAAAGGTTAAAGTAAAAATGTTAATAAATATATATATAATGAGTCCCATGGGATCAAAAGACACCCTCTTGCATTTGCATAGAGCTTGGCTGTCTGATCAGCCAATAACCTTACAGACGATGATACATTTTGTTGATATTTCTTTATAGCATGTCTGGATTTAGTAGATGTCAGGGATCCAAGCAGTAATTGGTGTCACATAAATTTCAGGCATCCCCAACGGCATAGACAGGTCTTATAATTTGTATGTGATTTATCAGGCAAATTCATTTGGTAATTTTTGCTTTTTCCTGTAATCAGTATTTTCAATTTACATTAGAATGGTTTTTACAACCCTCGTGATTTATGTTTTCTCTGCAGCTAGAAAAGTTTTACAACTTGGTCAGAGTATGCTATAAAGACCAGTAACAGACTCACCAAGAGTCTTCTGGAAGCTTTTTTTAAGGGATATTTGGGGTGGGGGGGCTATGGCTTGTGCAATTCTTTTTGGAATGACATGGAGGTCAATTATTGTCAGAGAAAGGGGAAGAGAGGAGAAATGCATGTCATGCAGGCAAATAATAATAATATTACCATGGAATATTACAGGTGAAAGTTCAATTGCCTGTCAAGGCCTCAGTGTAGCATGTATAGCAATATAGCATGTCCTTCAACACATTCCATGTATGAATGTACCTACGAGGTAGAGGTACAAACAGCTGCATGGGTGATAACTTATCTGGACCAGTTAATACTTATTTACCATAATATATTTAATGTTTTCTTTAATATATATAATAAATAGATCCCATAATACACCATTTTGTACTCACATCCACCTATTGATGCAATGTGCTACAGTATTTTCCCACATAGCCCCCCTTTTTTGGCTGCCCTCCATTCCTTTAGATCCCAGCAATGCCCTTAATTGAACACACGTCCCTTTGTTCGTTTGGGCTTTTCTGCACATCCCTTGTAAAAATCCTGAGTGATGTGGGAGAAACAAGGTTAAATTGTTGACAGGAGTTATTATTTAGTTATAGTCAATACTCTTATTCTAGTCTGGGATACAGTTTCCCTTAATCCATGTACTTAAAAAAATTCTAAGAATGTCCAAAAACAATAGACATAAAGAGGTCTCATAGCTGCAAACGCAGTGTGCTTTATAGGAGGGATAACATACTAAACTGAAAATTGAAATGGTTCAAAACTAGATGAACTTTGCCTCTAGAAATTAGACATTGCTGTTTGAATGGCACAATGTAGACAAACAGCTAGAAATTGCTGATTTGTGATGTGCCAAAGTTCATTTCCTCTTTGTTCTGGGAGAACTGGTAGCTTTTGTTGCTGAAATGTCAGCCCATCCCAGATGTCTCCACCACTTAAAGAGGTTGTGTTAACTGGCAGACAACATGCTTTTCATAAGTCAAATACTTCAACCTTTGGGTTGTTTTGTAACATGAACTGTGCCTATCTGACCCTATTCATACATTTCTTCTGCCTTCTTTTAATCACAAAATATATCGTTAGTAATTGAAACATTTACGATAAAACCACTTATGAGAAATACAAACAAGTGAATGTTTCCAACATAGATTTGCAAAAGATAGAATGGATTATTAAAAGGGGAAGGTATTTAACAACAATTGTCCAATAATACAAATCCACAAGGAGGTATTTCTTATACACCCTGCATTCAAAATATTCCAGCTTTTGGAAAGAGTATTGTTCCTTTACTTGCCCAGGAGGCAGACATTAGAATAGAGCAAATCACTCCTGTGTATAGGAAATGGTACACTTCAAAACTCTCACCTTTGGATTTTATTGCGCTCAGCAGAAGAAAACCACAATCACAATGGGACTCTTTTGATGTTGGGGTGGCTAAGTAGCTTCTCCTTTTACTCTCTATTTTTTTCAGGTGACTTTACAGTAAATGTGGACTGCAGGCTCAAAGTGCAGCAATTTGCTGGTTTATTTCTACGGGGAGGCCGATTCATTAATAGCGCCAGGTAGCGACAGATGAGCGACTGTAGCGTGATTTTTTCAGCGCCAGCCAGTATTCGCTGTGCTTGGCCGGCGTTAGCTTGATGACAGCGACTCAGTCGGTGTGCGGTAATGTTGAATACGGGCTGGGGGGTCGCTGTTTCACAGGTCCAGCGTTGTATGTGAGCGCCTGACAACGAATGGCCAGAGCGAACGGCTAGCTTCATATTCATCAACAAATCACGCTCCGAATGTGCTGTCGCTGTCCATTCCTTGTTTAAACCCCAGAGCGCTGGCGGCGATGTGTATTAACTAGTTTTTAACCCCTAAACAACCATATTTTGTGAATGTAACATTATACATGTTTGCACATTTTTTTTTTTTTTTTTTTTTTTACTTAAAAATAAATCCTAACATTGCAGAAGTGGTCTCCGATTTTTTGACATTAAAAAAAAAAAAAAAAAAATTAATACCAATTAATTATGAATAATTATAGATTGCTCCATTGAAATGCATTGGACATCGCCAGGGAGCGACAGCTCATACCTGGCGCTGTGAGGGAATTTGCAGCGGCGCTGTTCGGTCCAGGCGGCTTCATGATGAATGCCGCGCTAGCCGTCGCTCTCGCCGGCGCTAGCCTCATTTTGCTTGATAAATGCGTCATTGTGACCGCCGCCGGGCGTACTTGAGTCGGTAGTCGCCGTTAGCTGCCGCTACCTGCCGCTCGTCAGACACTACCTGGCGCTATCGCTTGATGAATAAGGGCATTAGTGTTTTTCTAGACTATCTGCTCTATTTGGTGTCCTGTCATTCAAGATGGGCACAAGTAAAAAACAAGACTGGTGGCAGTCCTACTCTTCACTAATTATTGGGCTGTTTCATATGATGTGAGATATGTATTTTTCTTGTGATAATGTGCTGATGTCACTGGTCTAACCATTTTCTCTGCCACACTAAGGAAGTTGGTTGTCCTCAGAAGACACATACAAGACCATCCCCTTCTTCAAAATGACTGTGAATGCACAGTTTTGTGCAGCATGTGACTTGCCAACCCCCCCCCCCCCGGATTGCCTGCATCCCCAACTGCCAGGAGGTGCAGAAGAGCCCAGTGACTGTGTGGGCTATGTCGGCGGGTAACCTTTAGGGCGGGAGGGTTAACTGCAAGGTGCGCATAGTAATTGTATTTTATTTGAAAATCTCCTACAGTGCTCTTTTCAGTTTAGGGAGTCTCCTGGGCAAGAACAGGTGTCTACATATGTGGTACCGTTGTAATCAGGAGGAATAGGGCTATTACATGCAAAATGGATTTCTTGAAAATCTTTCATTTTCTATTAAACAAAATGCTAAAAAAATGAAAGAAATAGTATGTTTGTATTTGTTCCACATATGTCACCCAAAGAATTGAGAAAGCACTGAAAAAATTACCAACAAGACATTTCATGTTAAAGCCCAGGCTAACGAAAAAAAACGAAAATACATTCTAGTAATCCCTGGAAGTTCCTGAAAAATCACAGTTAAACATATATATGCAAAATGCTTAAAAATTGCTTGGAAATAAGGGGTGACAACATCTCCAGGTAAGCTGGCACTGAAAGGGTTAAAGTACCACTGTTGCCAAATCTGACCCTCTACAATTACAGCACATATATAAACCTCCTAATACTTAGTATTATGCATTTATTTCCTTTAAGTTTTTTACCCTTTGCTGCATGCATGGAAACCTCTAACTGCCGTCCTAAGCTCTCCTGGTGACAGATTCCTTGAAGAGGAAAGGTTACTTAGCCCTTTCTGAAGAATCATGCTGCATAACGGCATCCCTAAAGCGGACCAACATTCTGTGCGGCCCAGGCATTGGTTTCCGCCGCTAAATGATAGTCTGGGGGGCGCATCCAGAATGCCCCCGTATATATCCCTCCCAGAACGCCCGTAAATCTCACCTTTACCTCAGTCCAGCAATAAGAATCCAGCGCCGTGATTAGCCGGCCAGAACTCATGTGGACAGTGATGTCCTGGATGCAGGAATGTCCTGCCGACGTGAGCAGCGACAGGCAATCGCAGCATTGGATTCTCGTTGCTGGACTGAAGGTAAGATTTAGGGGTGTGCTGGGGGGTTGTGTGCGGATGGCCTCCAGCATTCTGGATGCCCCCCAGACTGTCATTTAGCGTTATTCCCCATCACGCATATCCTGACGACTTGCCTGCATCACTGTGCAACCATCCAGAAAAGTTGTGTCCTCTTAGGTGCCAAAGCAGAGAGGGGTAAGTCCCCCACCTGCTGCTGTGATGAGCATTTGTAAATGTACTTGTGTGTCAATGTACCTTTACCACTCTATTTTAAAATAAGTTAAATCTTATACATTATATATTATGCATTAATCTTCATGCAAATGCTGGACAAAATCAGACGTCCGCAGTTATTTATATGCGAAAGTCAGCCACTTTGGCCATTTAGCACAAGCACAGAACTAAATCCTTGATGTCTCCACACCCCTAGGAAATTCATGCAACTACTTTATTTTCTTTTCCAGTGCTAGATAATTGGTAAGCTCTTTGAATGCTTTTTACGATCTGGCCTGCCAAGAGAAATGGAAGAGAAATGATGAATGTTCAGTAGCTAGCTCGTATCATTACTCTCTGCTTGTTCTGAGCTACAACAAGACTGAAAAATATTCATAACAGGAGCCAAACACAGATAACATTGAAATCTAAAGCCCAAATGCTGATTTGGCATGGACTAACCTCCTTTAACAGCTTCAACTGATCCAACTACTTCTAAAGATTAAATTCCCCTAGAGAGATCTTATGCCTCTCCAGTTTGACCCTGGTGACTGGATAAATAGTGTGTAACAGTTTTTGTTTAATGTTGTTAAGGAGATATGAAGCTCTCAGAGTGATTCATACAACAAGTCATTTTAGTAATTCCACTGCTTCAATTTAGTATGAAAATTATACTCCATGATACTTTTAAAATGTTAAAAAAGCATATACAGCATATATAAAGCAAACATAATTGGGCTGATGCAGGCAAGCTGGTATTTATAACCAGAGTCTAAGCAGGTCCTTCTGCGCACATAGGAGACAATCTTGACAACATTCTCTCCATCAAAGCAGCAAGGTGTACGCATCACAGAAAGCTGCAGGGCAGCTGTGAGCTATTTACATTTCAATAACACACACGTGGCTGCTTTACAATTTATCACAATTGATTGCAATCGAACATATAGTAATACAGCAGCTGGAGCCTAGCTATAGCAATGTAACACAATGTTACACTACACATAGAGCTAGCAGGCTTTTCATCTTGCTTATTACATTCACAGCAGGAGGAAAAGATAGTGCAACCTGATTTTGAAACTCCCAATGTGAGTTTAAATCACCTCTTTACCTCTGGTTGCAACTTGAACTAAATCTAGGTCCGGTGTTGGTCTACTTTTACACTTAGTTCTCACGAATTTCTGACTTCATTATTGCCCACTCCTAATTTTTAGCAAGCCAGTGTTCCACTCCAAATAATTGATTTTCCTACTTAAAGTACCCTTGTTATGAAATATGACTCTTGACTATTTTCAGTGAGGGTGTAACAGGTACTGTATGCACCGAGGACACCAGCTGAGCCCAAACCTTTCTAGAGTCAATGCCATGGTAATAAAGGCATGGTCTTTACCACCTCAGGAGCTTGAAGGACTATAAACTGCTGACAACAACACTAAACAGCTTCTACGCATACACCATCTAGAACATCCTAACTGGCGGAATGGTATCAGCATTAAGCAGGATAGACAAGGTCTGCAGACGTGGTGAATACTGCCAAATGCAATAATCCACATCCGAAGATACTGAGGAACAAGACCCACCACAACAACAGGCGGGACTGATGTCTTTGTGATCACCTTGCCTTCTTTTTCCAATGGTCTATCTTGCTCTCTCCTTAACTGATGACTGTATAAATCTTTTGACCAGTGATGTTCCCTTGGAGGTGAGGAGGACAGATAGGAGACCTATTATTAATAATGGTTGATTTTTCCTTTAATATGATGATGTCACAGAGGAAACACTTGTACAGCATGGATACTGGGCAGCTGCACTAGTAAAACTGCTATTAAAAAAATAGTAAAGAAAGCAACACAGTTCTTAGTGAATATGAAACAAAAGTGCATTTCTTTCAAGTGAAAGGCTACAGCCCAATAAAAGAAAAACAATTTTGGTGTTGCTGTCATTATAGGGTTATTCCATTGTGGAGACTTTTATCATTATTTATTTGCACATGCCTGTAAACTTAATGGAATAGAAACCTAAAGTGCAATGGTAGTTTAACATCTGAGCTGAAAGTATTACGGGCTCTCAGAAGGCTTCTCAGTAACTGTATTAACATAAGTATTTGCAGGAAGATGGACACAATACCTTGTTTTATCCACGAATGGTATTCTTGGCTGAGTCCAAATGCACCTGTTGAATTTCATAATGACCCAAGTGTCTGCTCTTAAGCCTCTATTTGGACTCTTTTCAGATGCTACTTCCATTTACACAAGAATGCACTGAAATGACAAGATTTCCTTGTGAATCAGCAGGTTTTAAAACCACTCATAAGCCTGACTTTCACTTGATGAAACTTTGCCTGTAGCTAACTAGATAGAGATAGCGATAGAGTTGCATCAACATTGAATCATTTTACTTTTTATGCTATATTTCATTCCGGATAGGTATTTTTGGCTTTACAACATAGATTATAATATATGGCTGGGTTTTTTTGGACATTGTAATTTAATTCTTCCTGATATTTTGTCTCAGTTTAGAATAGGTGTTTTATTGGTTGTTTATATGCTATTTAAAAAAAACAGACAGACAGTTTTTATTAATCCTGGCAACTTAAAAGTTCTCGCTCAGGTTTCTTTTCCATGTCCAACATGCAAGAATTTAAAATCTCCCTATTTAATATGCAGCAGTAGGGCAGCCCAATTGGGCTTCCCCACTGTGCATCGCCGCCACTATAAACAAAATAGCCGCCAAATGCAAACTGAGGGGGTGTGTCTATCAAAAAAGACACCCAAGCAAAAGAAAGTGTTATTAGATTATTATGTATTTGACCCTTTTCTTATTTGTACATAAGATAATCAGAATCAGGTATATTTGCTATGTGTACGTATATGTACATACATACGGGATAGGATAGGATATAGAATAGAAGCTACTCCTGTGCCTCTAAGTTCTTGTGAATGAAGCTCTGCATTTACATCCCGTTGGCAACCTACAGAAAGAAGAGTGACCAAGGTGGATAGAGTCCTTGAGGATCTTTAAGGCCCTGGTTTTGACTCTTAGCGTAAACAGCTTGTCTTAGTTTGGTTGATGGTTTCTGCTATTCTTGTTATTATATGCAGACATGGTGCGTTTAGGTTTTTCTTCCATGATGGCTGTGTAGTATATGGTCAGGGCTGTTTCTAGGAGAGTAGTGTGATTGCCCTGGGCACCAAGGTATTTGGGGGGGCCTTCATTCCTGCCATCCTGTTTTCTGCAGATGGCTCAGGGCCACTGTTAGTGGTGTAGGTCATATACCGGGCCCCTCATCCCTACATATTTGGCTCAGTTGGGGGGGAGGGGGACACTGCCTGCTGCTAAAAGAGAGGCACAGAATGGCACATACCTAAATGGGAAAGCAGCGGCACCATTGGATAGGTGGAAAGGGGCAGATTCTTTTCCATCCCACACAGAGAGTGGTTTTGCTACTGCTACTGCTCATGTTATTTGTAACTTCAGGGATTTCAGAAAAATGATCATCATCTCTTCAGTTTTTTTAAGGTTTGAAGATCAGATTTTTAATTGTTAGTGCACTCCTGAATGGTGTTACAGACTGTGCTGCAGTAAGCCTGGTCTTCATCAATTATTAGGAGGATGATGGTGGTGTCATCTGCAAATGTAAAACTGTTTACAGAAACAAAGGGGGGGGGGGTGGCAGCCGCTCAGACCATTTTATAACTAACCTGGGAGGTGCATGTTAGCAGGGCAATTAGGATACAAAAGTCTTAAAGGAGCCACAGCACTCAACCCTGTTAGCTTGCAGGCCAGCCTATAATCTGTCTCTAAACTTGGTTAAAAACAGAGGACTCGGTCACACAATTTATCTATTGCACTGTATGTCCCAGATGGGCTCTCAGAGATTAGAGTTAGGACTGCACCCCACAGAGGCACTTTGGCGTAGTGGTGCAGCTTAAGCATACTTCTGCAGATGTGTGTGACCGAGTCCTCTGTTTTTAACCTAGTTTAGAGACAGATTATAGGCTGGCCTGCAAGCTAACAGGGTTGAGTGCTGTGGCTCCTTTAAGACTTTTGTATAAAACTGTTTACAGTACAAGGTCTAGAGAGAAAATAGACTAGGGAATAGCACACACCCTTGGAGTGCTCCAATATTAGTGATCTGTGAGGATGAAGAGAATGTTCCAAGCTTGACATGCTACTCTACAGTCACATATACTAGGACAGATAGATATGGGCTTCAGTTTGGTATAAAGTATGGCAGTATTGATGGTATTAAAGGGAGAGCTGAAGACTACAAAAAAGATTTTAACATATGACCAATTGGAGGGGATCCCAAAGATGCTGTTTTTTTTTTGGAAGGCAAGCACTGGCCTTTCAAAGACCTTCATCTCACGTTAATGTGACATGTCTGTAGTCCTTTATATCTGTACCAGTGTGTTTATTTGGAACTGGAATAATATTAGCCTTCTTCCAGCATACTGGGATATTCCATTTCTCCAGTGAATTCCTGAAGATGTTTGGAAGGACAAAGGCCAGCTGTGGGTCACAGGCCTTGATGTACGATGACAAAATTCCATTGGCCCCAGTGATCTTCTTAGTGATAAGACTCAAGAGAAGCTGCCTAACATTGTGTTTTTTATGTTAATGGTGGTAGTAGTATTTACATTTGTCATTTGAATAGTGGTGAGAGAATACTCTTTTCGGGGTATGCCCCCCACTAGTGTTTAGGAGACTCATTTTTGAGTATGCAGTAGAACGCATGGAGATCTTTTACTAGCCGTCTTCCTGATGAGTCCTCTAGTCTGCTGGCATACTTTCATCTCTTTGGACAGTGTATTCCTGAGCTGCTTGAATTTGAAGGCTTTTTCTTGTAACCAGCAAGAAACGTATATAGAAGGGATACCAAGTTTGTCCATTTATCATGGCTAGAATAGGCCTATAATAGGTCACAGGGTACATATTGATTCAAATACCATTCTTCCAGTCAATGCTCTTCATGGGCACTGTATATAACAAACCATTTGTTTAATTTTTAATGCAACAGATAAAAGCGAAAGAAAAAAAAAGCGAATGAAGTAGCAAAAAAGTCCAATAGGAGTATCCATACTATAAGGAATGCACCAAAACCAATACATTTTATTGGATATCATAAACAACATATATACAAACACAATAACTGATAGATTCTGCCACAGGTTTCTATTAAAAAACGAAATATGGAAATCAATATTGACTTCCGGAAAAATACTGAGTCAGGAAAAATAGTTACAAACATAAATTGACTTTTGCAAAAAAAATATAAAATTTCAAAAAAGTTAGCCTTTGGGAGCGTACATCAGTTAGTGGCTCACTAAGCATTTCATGCCTTGGATGGTGCACAAGGAAGAATTATATATTTTAAGTTGGTCATTAACAATGGCAACCATAACCTTTCTGTTAAATGAGCCTCTTGTCTGATGTCAGGTTGGGCTAAATCACTTGATTTGTAGATCATTCAACTGGCACATATTATTCTTCTTATAAAGTAATAATAATATTAATAAACTTATAACGTTTTAGCTGGAGTTCATTTTTAAAGTTTCTGTCTGGCCTACTCATCTTCTCTCCCCCATGACAGCTTCATAAATCATTTTTGATCTTGCTTTCAAGAGGAACAAGACCCAGCATTCTAAAAGATTCCAGGGCCAACCGCTGGCTTTTCCCCGGGGCATCCCAAATCAAGATGCCCCACTGTGTGAGAACAACTCTCATCAAATGAGAATACTTCATTCTGTAGGTGGCTCTCATTGTTTACAATGGGGAGCACACACTGCCACATTCCCTGCATCCCCGACGGGGTACATGCTCCTGCCCCAGCTTTTAAGATGTGATGGGGAATGCTGCAGTGTGCCGATTCAAGTCCATGAGAGCCGTCTGCAAAACAATCTAGGCATAGCAGACGGCTCTTGTGCACCATTGGACCGAGAAGAGGTGAGTTTTGTGTTAACTGAGGTTTCACACAGCGGGGCATCCCAATTCGGGGGGAACCAAACAAAACCCAGGACAGCTTTTTTCCATTTTAAGCTATATAGCAAGAGCAATGAAGGGCAGGCAATAGACATTTTAGACAAGGACAGCAATGATAGGCTATTTGTCTTCTCCACATGCCATATGCCTATAATATATATAAGTAAATTAAACAATGATTGATATGATTTAGGAGAAAGACAAAGGTAAAATTTTGACATTCAGTCAAGATCTTATTGTAGATAAGTTGCTTCTGTATGACTTAGATTTATGTCTTGTTTTCTCATGGAAGAATGATTACTTCCAGCTTTGATATACTTAATATGAATCAATTTATGTGAAATCCTAGAAGTATTTTTTTATATATTTGCCAGCTGAAAACCTTCCAGTGCAATAAATTTTACTCCCAGCACCATGGACAGCAGCTATACAAGTCTATACTCCAGGGACTGTGGCTCTAAAGAGCTGCTTGCCAGTCAGCCATGATTTTCCAGACATAGAAAGTAACTATTTTTTATTTTACAATTACTTGCAATGTATATTTTCACGGTTCATGTTTGCACTCTAATAATCTGGTTTTAAACATAAATGCATTTTATAAATTGAATACAGAGTTTTGATTACATACATTTTTTGGCAAACAATGATTATTGTTATGGTACATAATGATATAGAAATAGGAAATTGGTAATGTTGCCATCTGTCTGCATGCGTATCATTCATTTGACAGTCCCTCTATCTATGAGCTAAATTAATGAGTCGTGAGCTTCCAATCGTACACTGTGGGTGTTTTATAGTATAGCTTAATTATCCTAATTTGGGGTTACATAGAAAATGCTGTTGGGATTTTTATGTAATTAGGATTTCAAGCTTTCACAGATTACCATAGATTTTTTTTTTTATTTGAATAGTATAATGGAGATTTTAAACAAAAATCAGGATAACTCCTGGTATCACACACAGTCCATTAAAGATACATTTTTATACTGATATGTCTTACCTCTACCTCTCCACCTTATTCCCCACATGCTTCCAATACACATGTTAATTGCCTTAGTTGTATGAATATATGGATTCCATCTTTACAGCCCTACACCATAATTTTCATATTTTGACCTTACTAATCTGCATCTAACTTGCCTTTTACCTTCATTGCCTTGTACCCCTACATTCCAGTGTTTGAGCATGCTTTCTGCTCAGGATGCAAGCAGAATGCCGAGCTAGACTTTCAAGATAGCAGTTTAGAGGACTGGAAGTCCAAGCTGTTGCTGCATAGGACCAAAGCTGGGTATGGGAATTTTAGTTTAAAACTTGAAAACAATTTATTTTAATTATCAGTCAGTTTTTGTTACAACTATTACTCCCCTAAATGTCATACAGCGGTCCCATAAATGAAAGCAGATCTAAACTCAAATCTGCTCGACCAGTTGACCTGATGTGCTGTTTTCTGAGTGCTAGGAAGCCTAAAATGGGTTGAATTTCCTAGTACACACTTCTGCACCCTATGTGACCATTGGTTGCAAAATTGCTTCACCAGAAAGGTGTACATGCCAGCTTGTCGACAATAGTTCAGGTAGTAAAAATTAGCATGCCCTTGGGATTCCCCGCTGTGTGTATCCCCCCAGGATCGCTGAAAAAATGATTTCTCCCTAGTTCCCATGTGGGCCACTCAGTCAATCAGCAGTGCTCATTTGATTCAGATTTCCTTTGCCGCTCTGAGCTCAGAGTGATATGGAAATCTAAATGGCGCTCACACTGCCAGCCACATCCCTGCTCTAGTTGTGGCATGCCCATGCCTGTCATTCAGAAAGGCCCCATGTTGGTTCATGCCCCAGTTAGAGGTGTGCTGGGGATGCGACCAAGACAGAGCGAGGAGGTGAGTAAATTGGGCCATCTGGGGGGTTTCACAACGTAGGGCATCCAAACTCAAAAACTCCCGAAAGAGGGAGACCACTGCCCCTCGAGTCTTTAGATATTTATAGATTTAAGGGGAGTAGTTGCTCCTCTTCAAATTACTTAAAAGTTATCAAGGGGTCTACACATCTGGCTGTTGCTCCATTGCTGCTGGAATTAATGAAGGGAGAAGACACAACAGGGGCTGGATTCAATGAGGTGTTTCTGGCTTGGGAGCAAGTCAAAGGGCTAAGAGCTATTTATTATGAAATATTTGTTACACTAGCTACTTAATATTATTGGTGTATTTTGAATGAACAAATGAGCACCTCCTTTAGCTTGGCTCTGTTTTTTACCATCATTCCTTTTCTACTGAAAGCATTCAACAGGACTGTGTGAATGATTTAGAGTAACCACATGTGTGAGTACATGAGTAATTAAAGTCCTATATATTTCTTAACCCCTTTAGGATTACTAACCTTCTGCAAAAAGAATTGTAAGCTGCCGCAGTAGTCCTGGCTGAAGCCTATAGGCTAAATGAATTTGCTATTTGGCTTCCAATTACACAGCGCTCAAAGTTTTTTTTTTTTGCCAAGTTAAGATTTGTGTGTCAAGCTAATGAGAGCTACATCAGTACTTTCGCTTGTATGTTAGAATGCTCAGGTTTAGTAACTTTTAGTAAAGTTGAGCAATGTAGATGTTAAGGTAAAACTGGGCCTTTAAACTACAGTTTTAAAGTGCAGTCATTTTTTAGTGCTTTCATAACATTTGGGATAAAAAAAAGTTTTAAAAAATACAAAAAACAGTGTTAGGTTCATAAATATTTGGACACTGACACAAATTTAGTTGTTTTACCTGTTTACTGAAGCATATTCAAGTTAAAGCTATATAAAGCTGGACATAGAGTTCAGACTTTCAGCTTTCATTTGAGATTATCCATATTAAAATTGGATGAAGGGTTTTGGAGTTTCAGCACCTTAACATGTGCCACCATGTTTTTAAAGGGGACCAAAGGTTATTGTACAATTGACACAAAGGCTGTTTCATGGGCAGATGTGGGCTATTCTTTCATAATGTCATTCTCATTAAGCAGATAAAAGGCCTGGATTTGATTTGGAGGTATGGTGCTTGAATTAGGAAGATTTTGCTGTAAAGAAAACATGGGGTCGGGGCGCTCGTGAGCAGCCGACAGGAATGGCTGCAGCTTAATTCGGCTCCTCGCTGGGCGGGGATTTCGGCCACCTACACAGCCATCACACCGGCGGTTTTTGGCCCAGATTATCGGGGGACCCCCCAGGACTGCGGGGAACCGAGTGGGGGAACGGAGGGAGCCGACCTACCTCAGCAGAGGACGGATATCTTGCGGTCGCCGGATCCAAGATGGCGGCCGCATCTCACTAGCAGCAGCAGCAGCACAGCTCCCCAGCCTGCCAGCAAGATCCTCTGGGTGGCCAGCCCGGCCGACGCAGCTGAAATCAGGTCAGTCAGACCCCATGGGACGCACGGTGCACCGGAGGGTGACTTATGAAGCTTAAGGGCGCAGCATATCTCCCGCCCCCCCCCCTCAGCAAAATCCAAGATGGCGGCCGCATCGTGCTGACACAGTTCCCCGGCCTGCCAGCCAAACCCTCCAGCCTACCAGTTAGTCCTACTGGTCTGCCGGCCAGACCCTCTCAGCAGGCCAGCTAGGCTCCTCATCCAGCTTCCCAGCTAAGCCCTCCAGTCTGCTAGCAAAGCCTGCCAGCAAAGCCTTCCAGCCTGTCAGCAAAGCCCTCCAGCCTGCCAGCTAGGCCCTCCAGCCTGCCAGCAAAGCCCTCCAGCCTGCCAGCTAAGCCCTCCAGCCTGCCAACTAAGCCCTCCAGCCTGCCAGCTAGGCCCTCCAGCCTGCCAGCAAAGCCCTCCAGCCTGCCAGCAAAGCCCTCCAGCCAGCCAGCTAAGCCCCCCAGCCTGCCAGCTAGGCCCTCCAGCCTGCCAGCAAAGCCCTCCAGCCTGCCAGCTAGGCCCTCCAGCCTGCCATCAAAGCCCTCCAGCCTGCTAGCTAGGCCCTCCAGCCTGTCAGCAGAGCCCTCCAGCCTGCCAGCAAAGCCGTCCAGCCTGCCAGCTAGGCCCTCCAGCCTGCCAGCTAGGCCCTCCGGCCTGTCAGCAAAGCCCTCCAGCCTGTCAGCAACGCCCTCCAGCCTGTCAGCAAAGCCCTCCAGCCTGTCAGCAAAGCCCTCCAGCCTGTCAGCAAAGCCCTCCAGCCTGTCAGCAAAGCCCTCCAGCCTGCCAGCCAAGCCCTCCAGCCTGCCAGCAAAGCCCTCCAGCCTGCCAGCTAGGCCCTCCAGCCTGTCAGCAAAGCCCTCCAGCCTGCCAGCTAGGCCCTCCAGCCTGCCAGCAAAGCCCTCCAGCCCGCCAGCCAAGCCCTCCAGCCTGCCAGCAAAGCCCTCCAGCCTGCCAGCTAGGCCCTCCAGCCTGCCAGCTAGGCCCTCCAGCCTGTCAGCAAAGCCCTCCAGCCTGTCAGCAAAACCCTCCAGCCTGTCAGCAAAGCTCTCCAGCCTGTCAGCTAAGCCCTCCAGCCTGCCAGCTAAGCCCTTCAGCTTGCCAGCCAAGCCTCCCAGCTAAACCCTAGTGCCTGTCCTAGCGGTGGTGGTCCCTGAAAGAGTCAAGAGCGGACAAGGATCGGGCTGAGGGGAGAGGGAGCCAGCCCCAGGAAGCACTATACACCTACCAGCAGCTCCCCCTAAATTTTGGGGAAAAAAAAAAAGCAGAAACATCTTATACGTGGCAGCCTCCCTCCCACGGATAGCCTTTTGCGACACCTGAGGCGCGGCACTGGAGGCACAGAGACCGGCCACGCTATTCACCACCTGTACAAGTTCGGGCAGCGAATGGGGCGCAGGGATCGGAGCAAGTTGGCGCAGACCCCAAGACCCCCTACGCGCACAGCAGGTTCTAAGATGGCAGCCGTTTCAGGATCCACACCTAGGCCGCAACTGTCCCCGTCTCCAATACCATCACCAGAATTAGTGGAGTCCCAACCGGAGTCGCAGCTGGAATCCCAAATCGTGACCTCGGGGCCCCCGTTATCGCCACATGCAAACCCAGGCATACGGGATGCTGAGTTGCTAGAAAGATTTAAATGCGTCTTGCAACAAGAGTTGGAAACGGCCACTGAGAAACTCTCTGCCACATTTAAAACGGAGCTGAGAGATTTGAGATCCCGTACATCAAAGCTGGAACATCAAATGACCGACACCACTTCCGTCCTGGAAGAGCATGAGGCAGAGTTATCATCCGCCCTCCAAAAGATAGAAGACTTGGAGAACAGATCCCGGCGCAGCAATCTACGTTTCAGGGGGCTACCGGAATCCATTGTCGACCTTAATTCCACCATCACGGCCCTAATTCAGGAACTGGTTCCGGCAATCCCAGTTGAACGCCTGGAGATGGATAGGGTCCACCGTGCCCTGGGCCCCCCTAGAGCAGATGGCCAGCCCAGAGATGTGATAGCTAAATTTACCTTTTACAACACCAAAGAACTGATTGCTCAGACCGCCAGGACTCGCAACAATTTGGTCTTCCAGTCCTACAAATACCAAATCTACTCCGACCTAGCCCCGGCGACCCTGCAGAAGCGCCGCCTATTGAAGCCGCATCTCCTGGTTCTCCAATCGCATCAGATAGCATATAAATGGGGCTTCCCGTTTAGACTCTCCTTTACATATATGGGCCGCTCTCATGCTGTCGCGACCCCAGAGGAAGCCTCTGAATTACTGGAGCGCCTGGGCCTGACCACAGCGACTGAACCGTTATCCACATCAAAACCTCCTCAGGAGCAGCGTACGCGAACCGCACGGAGGGACCAGCGAATCGGCAGCCAGCGCCCCTATCCGGCCTCGACCTCAGTGCGAGCAACAGTGGCCCGTCATACTGATAACGGTTGACTCGGGACAAGTGGTTGAGTATTCCGCCAACGGTGCGGCATGACCCCATGCAGTCCTTTTGATCCTTTTTTTTTTTTTTTTTTTTATTTTTATATTATAATTTTTTTATTTTTTTTTTTTTTCCTCTCATCTTTTCTGGGACCCCGCCTCCTTTTTCCCTTTTTTCTCCCTTATAGGCACTGTCAGGATCATCGAAGGACTGTATACAGGTGACTAACCTGTCAGGTTGGGGACACTCATCTGACGCCGGGGGGGGTACTTTTCCTCTCCCGTGGGTCGGTGGGGGCTCCCAACATCAGAGAGCTTTACTGTTACACTGTTTCATGTTACACTTTCATTATTGATGCAATTGTTTTTTCTCTTGATGTTACATTGCCAGCCTGTGCAGGCAACCGTTTTTGTGTTGTAGTTCGGTCATGGGTTGCCGCGGCGGGGCAATGGTCTCTACTATATAGGCCCTCCTCCCCTCCGCCCTGAAGGCGATGGGGCTGGCAGCGGGGCCCCTTGGTGGGCGACCAGCTGCGCGAATGGTGGGAGCTGTGGAGATCATTCGGCCCGGGCGGGCCCCTGAGTGAACAAAACTGTTTTAGACCTGATTTATTTGCTATATGCGACTGTTTTTCCTTCCTTTTTATAAACTGCTCCATTGCTAGTCTGCATGGGCGCCTATTTATTTAGAGCTGTGGTTCGGTCGGGGGCTACCGTACGGGGCGATGGTCCCGGTACAATAGGCTCCTGTCCCCTTTTGCTGGGGGCGATAGTGCTGGCAAAGGGACCCCCAAGGGGGGGCCACTGGTTGCGTGGCTGATGGAGCAATGGAGGCCATCGGGCCCGGGCGGACCCCTGAGTGAACATCACTGTTCTCTGACCTACTTAATTGTTGTAAGACTTTGCGCCACGCTGGGAAGCTGACCATATGGTACACGATGTTCGAGGTCCACTGTGGTTGGCCCCCAGCGGGGATGCATTTGCTCTGTGGTTAAATATAGCACTGTGGTATACCCCTTGGGGGTGGCCCTAGGTTAAACACTGGTGTTATGCTGGTTCGTTGCTGGTCCTGGAGTCTCTTGAGCACGGAGTAGACTGCAGGTCATGCGCACCCTAACTTAAGTTGAGGTTGTTGTTCTGTAGCGCGGAACTATGTGCTAATTTTAGCGACTATTTAACATAAGATTTCTGACTTGCTCAACCAAATTTGCCCCCCCCCTTCGCCCCCCCCCCCACGCTCTGCGTTCTCATGTATATGACGCCGATCCTGTGCCGCTATAGATAACTTTACAGTTGCATGGCGATTCCCCGCCCAGAGGCGACCCCCCCTCGAGAAACCCAGAACTCTTCCGATTGTGGGAAACCCCACGGAAGGCAACCACTGACTCGTTTGGAGTCATTGACCTTCTTACCCCTATCCCCATACCTTGGGGACACTACTTGTGGTGGCGACCCCAGGTGCCCCTGAATTTCACCGGGTATACTTGGGGTACTCTACCACCTA
This sequence comes from Gastrophryne carolinensis, assembly GCA_027917425.1. Lineage (NCBI taxonomy): Eukaryota > Metazoa > Chordata > Amphibia > Anura > Microhylidae > Gastrophryne > Gastrophryne carolinensis. The sequence goes on along the minus strand of CM051234.1, from coordinate 359,471,609 downwards.
AACTGTATTGCACCCACTGCCACCCCTTCTGCTTTATACGTACTTGTTGATCCCTAACCTTCCCCATTCCCAAACACCCTACCCCCTTAGCCTTTTTCCTTTCTTTTTTCTTTCCCCTTTTTTTTTTTTTTTTTTTTTTTTTTTTTTTTATCCCCTCCCATAGCCTGGGTCTGCCTGCTTTAAGTGGAACCGCTACCATGAGCCAAATTCAAAGTTCGCCAAACGGAACTGATCTAAACTTTAAATTGCTTTCTCACAATGTGCAAGGTTTTAATTCCCCACATAAGCGGACTAAAGCATTCCACTATTACAGGCAGATGCGGGCTGACATTTTGTGCCTTCAGGAGACGAGGTTCTCAACCACCAGTTCCCCAAAGTATTTGAACCCGCAATACCCGACATTTTTTTTGGCATGTCACGTGGAGAAAACCAGGGGAGTAGCTATTGCATTCAGACGTAACGTTCCATTTAAATGCGAGGCGACAGTGGCTGACCCAACTGGCCGGTACCTGATTGTGATTGGCAGCTTAAATGATACACAAATGACCTTTGTATCGTACTATGCACCAAACACCCACCAGGCAAATTTTTTCTCACATCTTTTGAAGAAGATCAAGGAACATAGCAAAGGGTTACTAGTTATGGCTGGGGACTCCAATATTGCATTGGACCCGAAGCTAGATAGATCACTCCAGCAGGGTGGCGGCCATTCCTCGCCACCCATGCAACAGCCCCCGAATCGCATTAATGCCATGTTGAAGGATGCAACCCTGATAGATGTGTGGCGTGATCTGAACCCTAAAACGCGGGATTACACCTTTTATTCAAATCCCCACAATTCGTTTTGCAGAATCGACCATATCATGGTACCTCAAACTGTTTTGCCCTTGATTGGCAAATGTCAAATTCTGGCTACACCCTGGTCTGATCATGCCCCACTGCTTATGAGGTTTGAGGCGACTCCCCCCGTTGCTGGGCCGTTCAAGTGGAGACTAAACGACTCCTTGCTTACACGCAAGGAGACCCATGATCAGATCCTGCAGTCCCTTAAAAATTACTTTACAATTAATACTGACTCAGCCACGGCGGTCAGTGTATGGGAGGCTCACAAAGTAGTACTCAGAGGAGAACTCATTGCGCTGGCCACCTCTCTTAAAAAACGCAGAACAGAGCGGATAGCCCAATTAACGACCAGCCTGGAAAAGCTGCAATCTGCCTGGAGGGCAAACCCCTCGAAGGAACTTAAAAAGAAGGTAGATGAGGTCACCGTGCAACTCAACGTGGCGTTAGATGAGGTAGCAGAGAAGAAACTTAGGTGGAGCAGACAGAAGATGTATGCGAGGGCCAATAAGCCTGATACCCCTTTAGCAAACAAGCTCCGATACTCGAGGGCGAGGCATTCTCCAATTATGTTACGATCTGCAGAGGGCCCCAACACAGCCAACCCCGTAAAAATTGTTGGCATTTTTAAAAGGATGCTGGGCAAGCTCTATGCAGCGCCTCAGGCGTTCCCTAAAGAGAGAGCCACTAAATTTCTGGACTCGGTCTCACTTCCCGCGGTGGCAGCAGCTCATAGAGCCAGTCTTGAAGCTGAGATTTCTGTTCCAGAGATATTGAAGGCAATTAAAAGCTTTAAGGCTTCCAAGGCGCCGGGACCTGACGGCTTCTCAAATCTATACTATAAGAAATATGCTGCGGAGCTGGCCCCTCACCTAGCAAAAATGTTCAACTCTCTTGTGGAAGAGGGTACCTTGCACCGAACCTCTATGGAGGCATTCATTAGCATGATCCCGAAGCCGGATAAGGACCACCTAAACCCACAGAACTACAGGCCTATATCGTTGCTTAATGTAGATCTTAAGATACTGGGGAAGGTTTTGGTCTCTAGGATTAACGAGTTTTTGGGTACACTGATCGGGAAGGATCAAGTAGGATTTGTACCTAATAGGCAAGCCTCAGACAACATTCGTAGAGTAACCCATTTGATTAGGCAAGCCCAGCAGAGGGAAATCCATAGCCTCCTCTTATCACTGGATATGCAGAAGGCATTTGACTCCCTATCATGGGACTATATGTTCCTTGCCCTTCAGAAGTGGGGATTTGGAAATAACTTCCTAGCATGGATACGGTCCATATATTCGTCTCCCTCAGCTAAGGTCCAGTATGGGGGTTATCTCTCAGAGTCACTCCCAATCAGCAGAGGCACACGACAAGGGTGCCCACTCTCTCCAGTACTATTCGTGTTAGCTTTGGAGCCACTGGCAATTGCAATCAGAACACACCCAGATATAGCGGGGATAGAGTTGGCAGGGTACCATCACAAAGCATGCCTTTTCGCGGATGACATTCTGCTAATCCTTTCGAAACCTCATATTTCATTGCCCAATGCCCTCCACCTCCTAGATGACTTTTCGCAAATTTCAGGCCTTAAAGTCAATAAAGAGAAATCTTTGGGGCTAAATTTAAATATCCCTCCTCAGATGCTGAGATCGCTTCAATCCAACTTTCCCTTCCGATGGGCCCCGGGAACACTATCATACCTAGGGGTTAAGGTTACCCCTCATTACCATACCTTATACCAGGCCAACTACCCTCCCCTCTTTCGCTCATTGAAAGCTATGCTTGCCTCTTGGCAGGGTCATGGGATCTCATGGATAGGAAGGATAAATGCGGTGAAAATGACTCTATTACCCAAAATGCTTTATTATTTTCGGACGCTCCCTGTCCAGATCCCCTCGCACCAGATTAGAAGCATGCAGAACAGCATCTTGCGGTTTGTCTGGGGAAGTACCAGGCCGAGGGTAGCAAAGGCTACTATGTTTAGGCACAGGACAGAGGGTGGGCTGGGAGTCCCATGCGTGAACAAATACTACATAGCAGCGCAAATTGCGCAGTTGCATAGCCTACATCTCGAGGTAGAAATCCCTCTCTGGGTCTCCCTAGAAGCCATGGCAAGTGATCCCGTCCCCATAGACAGCTTGATTTGGATCCCGCCGCAGTATAGACCCCGCATTACGTGTCCGATCTTGGGCCACACCCTCCGTGTGTGGGATGGAGTGAAATACTCGGGGAAGCTGATCTCACCGCATCTCCCAGCAATGCGTCTATTTAGAAACCCTTGGTTTCTTCCGGGGATGGAGAGTTCTGAAGCGTTTGCGTGGTGGAGGCGGAAAGGTATTAATAAAGTGTGCCACCTACTAGATCGGGAGGAAATAATCCCTTGGTCAACATTGGTGTCGAAGGAGGGTGCACCTGCCACCGAATGCTTCAGATATGTTCAGATCCGGCATTGGTTAACTCCCTTACTGAAAAACAAAGCCCGTGGGGTGGATAAAACGACCTTTGAGAGGGTATGTCTTCGGGGGACGCCGACACCGGGCCTTATCTCCACGATTTACACCCAACTCACGGCATTACCGGACAATCTGAAACATGGATACATGACAAAATGGGAAACAGATTTGAATCTAGCCTTGGAAAGGAAGGAATGGGTGGATATCTGGGCAGGGATCAACAAATGCTCTATAAACATCACCACACTAGAGGCGGCATACAAGATGCTTACAAGATGGTACCTGGTACCATCCCGCGTGGCTAAAGCTGTCCCAGGGTACCCAGCCACCTGCTTTCGAGGTTGTTCCACAGAGGGGACAGTCCTCCACATTTGGTGGGATTGCCCGAAGGTCAGGAGGCTCTGGTCTCGGGTCTTTAGCATGCTTTACAGTCTCCTACATGTCAACTTGCGCAGGGACCCCTGGGTTGCTTTGCTACATGTGAAGCCAGAAGGAATCACTAAGTCCCAACACGCCTTGCTGACTCAGGTCATGCTGGCGGCCAAATTAGCTATTGCAAGCTCATGGAAAAAAGGGAGTGTTCCATTCCAGTTGGTAAAGGAGAGGCTGAATGGCATTTTCATCAACGAAAAACTGACGAGCATCCTGAGAGATACTCATGAGAAATTCATGAGGATTTGGGATCCGTGGGTGGAATACTCGTTCCCAGATTTGAGAGAAGCCTTGTTGCGGTGAAGAGTGGTTTACGAGCCTTCCCCTTTAAATGCATATTACATTTGTGCATGCTCTTTCCCCCCCCCTTTTTTTTTTTTTTTATTTTTTTTTATTTTTTTTTATTTTTTTTTTTTTCTCTCTCTCTCACTCTCTCCTTCTTTCTTCCCCCCATGTTTCTCGTCTGTCCCCCTCCTTCCCCCTCTCGTCGTTTCCCCCTCCCCCCCCCAGACCCCTCACCCTCCACCTGACACCAGAGGGGTGGCGGTGTGGAGAATATGTGGCAAGAGCGGATAATCTCTTTACCCTCAACTCGGGTGAGGATGTCTATTAGTTAATAGGTGCTGATTTTACGTCGCATATGTTGGCACATCATTGAACTCTGAGGGCCCGAACATATTAAATGTGCCTTAGCAACTTATTGAATATGTCACACCTGACTGAGACACTGTATGAAAAATGACAACTCATGTTTGTAACAGTTTATTTGTAAATGAACAGAATGTTGTATTGTATATCTTTTACACCAAAAATACAAAAAATTTCAATAAAAAGATTGAAACAGAAAACATGGGGTCAAAAAAGCTCTCCATGCAGATGAAACAAACCATTTTTAAATTGAGAAAACAGAAAAAAAAAACATTGGAGAAATTGCTACAATATTAGGAGTGGCAAAATCTATAGTTTGGTATATCCCGAATAGAAAGAAAGCAGTGGTGAACTTCTCAATGCAAACAGACCTGGACGCACATTGAAGACAACAGAGGTGGATGACCGCAGGATAATTTCCATGGTGAAGAGAAACCCCTTCACAACAGCCAACCAAGTGAACAACACTCTCCAGGATGTAGGTGTATCAATATCCTGATCTACCATGAAGAGAAGACTGCATGAAGTAAATATAGAGGGGTCACTGCACGGTGCAAGTCACTCATAAGCCTCAAGTATAAAAAGGCTAGATTGGATTAGACTTTGCTAAAAACATCTAAAAAAGCCAGTACAGTTCTGGAAGAACATTCTTTGGACAGATGAAACCAAGATCAACCTCTACCAGAATGATGGGAAGAAAAAAGTGTAGTGGAGGCGTAGTCCAGCTCATGATCCAAAGCATAGCACAGCATCTGTAAAACACGGCGGTGGCAGTGTGATGGCTTGGGCATGCATGGCTACTAGTGGCACTGGGTCACTAGTGTTTATTGATGATGCGACACAAGACAGAAGCAGCCCAATGAATTCTGAGCTATTCTGAGACATACTGTGTGCTCAAATGCAGCCATACTGGTTGATGTTTCATAATACAGATGGACAATGACCTAAATTTCATGACCTAAATGACATAAAGCCAAGCCTACCCAGGATTTTATTAAAGCAAACAAATGGAATTTTCTTGGATGGCCAGGTCAGTCACCTGATCTCAACCCAATTAAGCATGCATTTCACTTGTTAAAGACTACATTTTTAGACAGAAAGGCCCACAATAAAAAAGCAACTGAAAACTGCTGCAGTAAAGGTCTGGCAGATAATTTAAAAGGAGGAAACACAGCAATGTCTGGTGATGTTCATGAGTTCAAGACTTCAGTCAGTCATTGCCAACAAAGTATTAGAAATTAACATTTTATTTACAATTAATTATTTTGTCCAATTACTTTTGGGCCCCTGGAATGAAGAGATTGGGTTTAAAAAATGCTTTACTTTTCTTACATTGTTATGCAATCTTTTTGTTAAACCCACTGAAATGAAGCTAAAAGTCTGAACTTCAACTACATCTGAATTGTTTTGTTCAAAATGAATTGTGTTAATGTACAGAACCAAAATTCAAAAAAAAAGTTGTGTCTGTCCAAATACTTATGGACCTAACTGTATATTTTTTAAAACCTAGTCGTTCTTTTAATAAAAATTGTACTTTTTTTTCCAAGAAAACCACATTGTGTGTAAAAGTCCCATTCTTCCCAATTACAGTGATACCACATCAGTAGACATCCATTCCTGCCCAGGAGACACCCCAAACTACTATGTGCACTATCAACGGTTAAACCCTTGACATTTTTTTTTAAATGCCATCCGGTTCCCACTCTTTGTGGGTGGACCCCACGTTTTTTTTTATATTTAAGTGTTGAACATGGAGTGGCGTTGCGTCCCCCCTCTCCAAGCAACAGCAGCCCGGGAACCAGCTATGGGGGCTGGTAGACCAGGGTGCGAAGGTTAACCGGCCACCCCCCCTGTCCTGAAGGCTACCAGCTCTCATTGCCCACATATGCCGGGGCTGTTCTGAACCCCTCTGGGCTTTGTGGATGTAGGTAATGGGGCAGGGGGTTTTGGCAAGTCACCCGCTTGCCTCAGGTGACTTGCCAGCCTCTTCTGCCCAGTTCACAATGAGTTAAGTGTAAAAAAACACACCACACCACATAAAGCACAAAAAGATTAAATTATTTTTTCTTTTTACCTCAGTCCTATCACCCTGCATTGATCCCTGATAGCCGGAAGTTAATGGTGGAAGCCGGTAGCAGGGCTGCCCCACTACCAGCTTCCACCAATCACTTCTGGTATTTGACAGCTGCCTACTATCGGAGGAGCCTTTTTTACCTGCAGAGTGAGATGATCCTCATCTCACTCACATTATAAAAGGCCCCTCTTAGTGGTGGCGAGCAGAATCCCAACCAGACTCCCCCCCATGAGGACTAAAGTACCTCTTTACATCATTTCAGTGCCACCAACTCTATCTGCTGCTTAGCTTTGGGGCAGGTCTGGTGGATTCCTCTGCATGAAGCTGCTCTAGTGTACATTTTCATAGATTTTCAGTGAGATCATGTACAGCGTTTTGCCCTTTAAGACGCACCTAGGATTTGGAGGAAGAAAGTAAGAAAAAAAATATTCTGAACCCAATGTTGTGCTAGAGCAACATACCCCCCAAAACTCCCCAATTCCCCAATTACAGGCAGTGTGACATTCTCCCCCATCTCATTCCCCATAGGCAAAGTGGCATTCCCCCTCCCATTCCCAATAGACAGTGTGACATTCCCCCCTTCCTGATCCCATAGGCAGTGTGGCAGAGCCCCCCCATTCCCATAGGTAGTGTGGAACTTTCCCCTCCCATTCCCATAAGCAGTGTGTCATTCCCCCATCCCATTCCCATAGGCAGTGTGGCCTCCCCTCTCTCATTCCCACAGGCAGTGTGGCATTCCCCCCTCCAATTCCCATAGGCAATGTGGCATTCCCCCATCCCATTTCCCATAGGTAGTTTGTCATTCCCCCATCCCATTCCCATAGGCAGTGTGGCCTCCCCTCTCTCATTCCCACAGGCAGTGTGGCATTCCCCCCTCCAATTCCCATAGGCAATGTGGCATTCCCCCCATCCTATTTCCCATAGGTAGTGTGTCATTCCCCCATCCCATTCTCATAGGCAGTGTGGCATTCCCCCCATCCCATTCCCATAGGCAGTGTGGCATTCCGCCCTCACATTTCCAAAAGCAGTGTGGCATTCCCCCCTCCAATTCCCATAGGCAGTGTGGCAGAGCCCCCTCCTATTCCCATAGGCAATGTGGCAGAGCCCCCTTCTCCTGGACACTGAGTAAAAAAAAAATCAACTCACATAAGCCTCGCTCCTGCGCTGATGGAGGAGCAGCAGACAGGCAAGTAAAGAAACCCTACCCGCTGTCCCTGGTCTGACTGTCGCAGCCACTGCCACTTCTTGGACTCGTGGAGCACACACACCGAGGCCCAGTGCAGCTGGTGGGAGTGGCCTGAAGCTTTGTCCATTGAGGGCAATGGATGTGGATGCAAACCATGCCAACCCACTGCACAGGACTGGAATATGCATGCACCGTCCTGAGAAGCAGCAAGCAGAGTCAGCAAGCAGGGTTCGTTTACCTGCCCACCTCCTCCATCAGCGCGGGGGCGTCGGTTGCAGCCAGAGCAGGGACAGTGGGCAGGGTTAATTTACCCTGCCCTCCCCTTGTCTGCCTGTGCGCCACTCCTCCATCAGCTGGCCTCCCGGTGGCAGGGATGTGGGATTAATGCTCATGTAAGGTTACCTTTTTTTACATTTTCTTTCTTTTTCTACATTCGCCCCAATAGGAAGCACTGTGGGATGCATCTTATAGGGTGAACAATGCAGTAATATTCATGGACTGTGTATTCAATTTTCAGGCTCAAAAGTACGTGTGTTCAATGTATTCGCCAGAATCACTTTACATTAAAAATGTACAGTACAGATTTGGAGTCCCTAATCAGAACCATAAAAGAAAGTATTTTGATATAAATAAGCGCTAGCATATTCAAAAGATATTTTGACAAGTTAAGCATGCATTTTTATCTAATTACAAGGTAAAAAAAATGCATTGTGTTTAATAAATGCATCTACTGAAAGAAAGCCTTACATGTACTAAAACAGTGTGAAAATCACTTAGATATGCAAAGCATTCAAAATTGAATTATAGACTAAAATAATGCATACCATACTGAAAAACTTGGTCTAGCCAAGAAGGTTTCAATTACCCCTGGCATGATGTGCTAAACTGATTGCTTATGCTTACAGATGATCAAGATTGAAACCACAAAGTTTGATGTAGCCTTCCATTCTGTTTCTTAACCTTACAGCTATCACTGGTATGCTTTGATTAGTTTTTCAATTTCCTGGATAACAGTTCCTCCATCTATGACTAGTATTGAGCTTTAGATTTCAATAAAGGCTACATTCAGGTCAAACGATTCAGCCATCTCTTATATTATTTGATTTTTTTTTGTTTAAATGTGCTACCAGTTGGTGCACCAGACATAAGGGCTAGCATAAGAGCTCGGACAGCAAATGACCAGCCTATGGCTATGGTGGAATACCAGCATCTAAGCTCTTGGAAACAGGATCTGGGCTTTTCTTGGAAGAACACAGGGCCAATTCCAAAAGCGGCTGCCCAGGGGACTAGGGGGACGCCATCCAGACGCTACTGGATCTGACTACTTCCCACTTGACCAGCTGATCCCTAAGAGTGCACACTGTCAGGTCATCCTGGTCTGCACAAGGGAACTATTTAGTGCCGGTATCTACACCATAACAATATATCTCCAACAGTACAATGCATCCTTCAGCTCTGACCTGAATACAGATGTTTTCCCAGAATTGATTGTGATGCTATTACTGGTATCAATACATCAGTCAAGGTGTTGAAGAAGCTGTGATTATGGTGAAACACGTACATCAGCATTACTAAGGTTTATTATATAAGACACCATCAGGAACCAGATCTCAATCTGCAAATATTCCATGTAACCCTATTTATGGATTTTTATTGTATTAGGGACAGATGAGATATTTAAAGTCAGCTGCTCATGGTATATAGGAAAATATATTTAAACATATTTGTTAATAATGAAAGTATATTATATATATTATATATATTATATACTCAATGTCTAAGAGGTACTTAAACACTGGTGGGGTTATGTGAAAGGACTATAAATTGACTGCCCAAAGTAATAAATAGGTTGTTTCAAAAGGTCCATCACATTACCAGAGCACCAGCATTTCTGTCTTGGAGAGATGCTTTTATACTTTGGAGGCAATGCTTCTTGCAATTCCCTGTCACAGTGTAGCACCCTACCTGTGTCCAAGAGCATAGCGACTGGTATACATGCTGGCCATTCAGCCTCTGAGCCTTGGAGATGCCAGTCTTTATCCCTGGTAGACTGGTTGGTAGCCTCTTGTTCAGCTGAATTACCCCTTCTCCTATATAGTTGAATAAGTATAAATGGGAATGCTGAATAATCCAGATGTCTTCCAAGCCAAAAAGAGGCATGTTCACCTCATCACTACCTACGATAAACCAGAGAAGGGAAAATACTTGACCACTGCTTTACAGTGATCCAGGATGCCTACAAATCTGTATCCAAGGGAGATTTTAGTCTATCAGATCACTGTGTAGTACTTCTAGTTCCAGCCTACAAACAGCATTTAAAAACAACCAAACCGAGCATGAAGACAGTTAAGGGATAACTGAGGAAGCTAAGCAGGATTTACAATCATACTTTGAGAGTACAGCCTGTGAAGAGTTTGAACATTCTAGTAACAACTTAGATGAGTGGACTGATTTTGTATCCTCTTATATAACATTCTGTGAAGACATTATTGTCCAAACTAAAACTTAAGACATACTAAAGCTGTATGTGAATAGCAAACCCTGGTTTGGTGGCAAAATTAGAGATCACCGGTATCAGAAAGAACAAGCTCACGAGGAAGGAAATGTGGCAGAGTTTAGGAGATACGAGCTGCTAAGAGGCAGTACACCAGGAAACTTGATATAAGGATTTCTACAGGTGACTCATAAACAGTATGGCATGAGGAAAATATCACATTTTAGAGCTCCCTCTCCAGCTTTAAACCCGAGGCATATGGGCTTGTTACCCAGGGCTCAGAGACCATGCTATTGGCGGCCCCTGTCCTTGGAAATTACAAGCTCTTATGCCCTTTGGTATGGGCTCAGGCTCTTCCAGGGATGCCCAATGTTTTGGGGGAGACGACCTCACACGTTTAAAAAAAAAATGCTGGGAAATATTTTGAAATTTTAACCCCACCCAACATGTTTAAAAATGTATGAAAAAAAAGTGGGTTCTTGTAATTCCAGAGCTCAATGGCTGCTCAGCTGGCCACTGGCCCTGAACATTACAAGCCCTATAACACAGGTCTGATGCCCCACAATGGCCATTGCTATGGGCTACCAGGCTCATCACCACCACCCTGGCCATTGGTGGTGTGGGTAATGGAGTATGAACTGGTATAGGGACTGGTATAGGGATCTATTGGATCCCTTACTAGTTAACTTGGAAAGTGTAAAAAACACACACACACACACAGGTTTGAAAAAAAAAACTTTATTCTTTTCAATTAACTTATACTTACTTTCCCCCTCCAGGCTTCTGCACAGGGGGCCCCCGAAGAGCCCCTAAAAAGGAAGAGGAGGCGCTGTGGGACAAAGAAAACCCTCCGGACCAGAGGAAGACAGTGCATGGCGGGGGACAGAAGATGGAAGACGTGATGGGTATAAGTTAAATTAAGAGCAATAAAAATATTTTATTTTGTGGTGTCTTATTCTTTTTCAATTGGGGTAAACTGGTAAGGGGTGCAGGGGACCCCTATATCAGTTCACTATGGTTAGGAGTCAGCATGGCACCTGCCAGGCTCAGCGGGTACCATGCTGGTAAAATAAAACATTACCTTCACCCCTATTTGGAGCAATGGGGGTGTGGAAGAGCCTGGTGCCCATTGGTGTGGGTACGGGCTTCATTCAGAGGTGCTCAAGGTCAAAAGGCATAAAGGCTTGTAACTTGCAGGTACAGGGGCCGCCAACAGCACAGCCTGTCAGCCCTGGGTTACAAGTCCCTATGCTTGGTGCCCGAGCTGATGGCCTTGGGGGGGCACGTTTTTTTAAATGGGAGAAACATAAAAAAAAATAAGATTCCACCTCTGTCACTTTCCTGGCTTTAATGAATGTCGGCATTCATAGTGGCATTAAATAAAACAAGGGAAAGTGACAAAAAAAAAAAAGATACAAATTGTATCTGACAAAAAATGTCCCAAAAATTACCAAAAAATGTAAAAAAATGAACCCGTCGGCAGTTCCAGTGTTTCATTGAATGCCTTTGATAACCAGCATTTAATAAAACACTTAAACTGAAAAAATACAATTAAAAAATAAAAGTCAGCATATTGTTGGTTAGATAAAAATTGTGTCTAACCAAAAATGCCTCCCCCAAAAAATAAGCCTGCATGCAGTTTAAATGAGATGCCCTTTTAAAGCTACATATAGTAAAACACTTAAAACTGAAAAAATACAATTAAAATATATAAAAGTCAGCCTATTGTTGGTTAGATAAGCACGCTCCCTGTTAGAGGGTAGCAGGGATGCGGCCACCGGTGCACTCGGCACAGCTCGCTTAGAGCTCGTGTCAGCACAGTCGAGTGTGCTGATTGGATGGGAGGCCGAGCATGTGTCATAGGACCAGGAAAAGGTGATTCGGAGCGGGCAACATGGGGTTTTCATACAGCAGAGCATCTCACATCAGGGTACCCCGGGGGCAAGGACCGGATAGTCAAACTATTTTAAAAGCCGCATTTGGTAAAATAATTAAAAGTGAAAAAATGGGTCATTACAGGGACATTTGTGCTATTTCTGCCACATGGACGGGAAGCAACCCCAAAATCTGACCTCTGCTCCCCTTTTAACCGTGGCTGGTCATCAAATATCGCTACCTACTGTTTTTCAGCTTCCTGGGAGACAGATTAGGACCACTGCCATCCTCGATTCTGGGGCATACATCACCTTCCTGGACCAGAATTTTGACTCGTTACACCACCTACACACTCATATCTAATTCTCTGGCAGATGGATCTTCCATCAAGTCAGGACATATTACCACCTGCACCCTTTCTCTGTTGGCCACCTGTGCCCTGCATCAAACAGTCTTCACCAATGTTCCCAATAATTATTGGCATTTCGTGGCTCCGGAAGTGCAATCCTACCATAGATTGGTCAACAGGAAGCATCTGGTTCCCCTCTGTCCTTTACCAGCAAAGCTGCTTAACCCCAGATCATTCCTTAATACAGAGATGCACAACCTGTGGCCTGTACTGCCATCAGTCGTGGTCCCCAGTCCCTCTACCTACCTCATGTCACCTCTTACCACCACATCTTTTCCTGCCTACCCCGTGCCCACATCATCTTTTCCTGCCTCACCTCTGCCCACCTCACATCCTATTGCCTCGCCTCAACCGACATTACCTCTGCTTGCAATCTCACCTCTCCCTTTCTCACCTCTGTCTACCTCTACCTGTCTCATCTCAACTCACATTTTTCCGCTTCACCCCTGCCCACGTCTTCCCAGCTTGACCCTGCACCCGAACCTGAACCAGGTCCCTAATGAAATCAATGGGGACCCACAGAGTGTGCAGCAGTAAGCGTGCTGCTGTAACTTACCTCAACACAATCCTCTTACAGTGGCTGCGACGTAGCAGAGTTTTAATTTGGCCCCTGTCTGAGCTACAGAAAGATGGCCGCCGGCTTCCATGAGTGAGGACACTCTTAGTGCTGCTGCCTCCGCTGCTGAGAAAGAGGATTGGGCTGCGGTAAGTTACTGCAACCTTAGGTGAAGCTGGTTGCTTTTCTGTGTTCGGAACAGACAACATACTCGGACTTCTGACTGAAGACCGTGATAGGGTTTGGGAACCCGAACTAGCAAAGTTTGGTACGAACCCGAACTTTGCAGTTGGGTTCACCCATCTCTACTCCCAAGTCTATTGTATGGAGTCTATCGTTGGACAAATGGTGGGTGGAAAACAATTTAGTCCTAAATACCACAATGAAAAGTGGAAATGATAATTGATTTCAGGAAAGTTCCAGTGGTTCATTATCCATTACAAATAGAAGGAGTGGCGGTGGAGAAAGTTAAAAGCACTAAATACCTGGTCACTAGTATAACTCTTGATATAAAATGGAACGTACATATTGACTGTGTTGTAAAAAAAAGGCAAAACAAGAGCTTTTTTTCTGGGGACATGGACTTTCCAAGCCCTGTAGGTAAGAAGATATATACTTGACAAAAAATAAAACTGATTCTGATTTTGAGGTGTGATAAAACCCCAGGGGTTGCTGGGAGATTGCCACAAGGTGGGAGGAGGCGGGACAGGCAGACAAGACATGATTGGCAGAGTGCAACAATAGTGTAGCGAACAGGGCTGGATTACCACAGCAATGGTTCAGATTTAGTAATGATCTTACAAATTCCCAGTTTGAAAAATATACCTTGTTTGTAAAACATATTCTGGCCCTTTGAATTAGTATTTTAAAAAGTATTTTAATTATATATATATATATATATATATATATATATATATATATATTGTTAGATTTGATAAAGAAAAATACAAACATATGGTATTCAAACATCTGCTGCTTGTTCCTATCTAAAACCCACTGTCCACATGGTGGAGTAGGTACTCCCTTGTTTTTTTAATGAACAAATCAAGGATCCGGTATTATAGGGTATCTATATTCAGGTATTTCCCTAACGGTGGGTATACAGCTGGGTCGGCTGGTACCAGCTCACAGTACTTTCTTTCTGGAATAACTGTGTCAGCAATATGATTTTATCTCTGCATTTGCACTGATGGGCTGCTTTTAATGATTTTTGATAATAAATGGATGTTTTATGGGAGTTTTATCGGATGTGTCAGCAATATGGTCAGACTGCCATGCTTACTGCTTTTAGGGAGTCCCGCTGACATGCTAACATATCTGAAAGGGACAGATTGAATAAATTGACCATTTTGACTGTTAAAATATATCTATTGATTGCCTTTGGCTACTAATTACTGTATACAGTGTCCTGAATACTAGTATAAAAAATTGACTCAGTAATCTGAAATGCAGTTGCATGAGCTTTTCCATGCCCCTGGACATTCTCTGTTGGTTTTTGGACAGTTGAATTATATCATTATTAGAATAGAGATCTACATGACAGACTGTTCTTAGCAACACAGGGAGTAAAAAGAATATTAACACTCTTTCTTCCCTTAGCAAAACATCCATCCAGAACATTTAAGGGGAAAGGAATCAAGCCAAAGTTTAAAACTTACTAACAATAGCAAACATAAAATGGAGTGAAGTGTCCCCCCAAAGGCAGGGAGGATTTACTAAATCATTTCTTTTTAACTAAACACCCAATAAAGTGAGAAAAAAAACTTTTTCTTCTTATTTTTAAACAAAATGTACCTGTTAATAAGTAACTGTACTGGTTAGGTGCAGGTTGTTTCTAATGGGGAATCCAAACAATTAAGTTCTCCAAATTTGTTTGGATTCCACATAGGCCAATTTTATTTTCAAGACTACTTGTAAAATATTTTTTTAAATAGAAACAAATTGTTCAAATTAATGTGTTTGCTGATTAAAAATGTTTTAAAAATCTCTCAAAATCACTTGGATAAAACCCATTGTTGCAGGACCTCCAGGATAAAGGATCATTTTAGGTAGTTCCTGATCAAGCAATAAGACTAAAATGGCATAATGGTATACATGACTTAAGTAAATAAGTTGTGTTTTTTATGGGAATACATTTTTCTTTTTTCATCATCTTAAAAATGTTTGTTACAAATAATTTAGACCAGACTAAGGAGAACCAGTACTGCAAACCATAAGGATCATACAGCTGACCACTTTAGGGTACTAAAAGCACATTTCCTTTTTACATCCTACTTTTAAATGAAGGCTGATTTAAGACTAGCGCCACATATTGCCATTTGTTTGCCTATGTAGCAGCGTTTAGAACATCTGCAAGAGTACACTGCAAACAGGTTTTTGCCACTATAACGTAGCTTTGGCACTGGACAAGTGACGCTGTAGTATCCCATCCCGCCGCTCAAGGCGATGCTACATATAAGAACAAGACAATGCTGTGGCGAACGATAGGTAGCGCCAGTTAAGCGTGTCCTATGCTCAGTGCTAAAGGCTATATTTAAGAAAAGAAAAGTCACGAAGCCAGCGGCAGCGCTCTAAACCTGGGCGCTTTAGCCTTGAGCGCCGGACGTTATATAAAAAATGTCTGTTTCTGAACACATATATACCAACACCAGAGCGAAAACATGGAATTACATCGTTTCTACACTGTGACACAGACAATGTAATGGCAGTCCTGCACATACAACTCTGACAAGAATAAAAAAATTTCAATATATGACAATACAGGTCTCTGGTTGGTGGCCAGGAGAACCAAAACAATCATAATATGATAAAATAGAGGGAAAAGTGGATCCAAACGCTATTTATACACAAACACATTAAATACTATTAAATTGTATGGGAGAGCGCAACTGTGTGACAGGTGCTACATGATGCTGCTGAACACACAGAACCGGCGCTTTACACTGAGCCACCGCTAGTGATTCATGTGACGCTACATTACGCTATTAGAAGCGCTCACCAGTTTGACTATCATATATATGGTTTTCACCCGGAGTTTACCCGATGCTACGTGGAACTACGTATGGTTAGTGCTTTTTAAATAAGGCCCATAATTAACAAAGCGGACCTACACTCTCGCTTGCATCTATGATCCTGGGTGGGTCCTAAACTAACAACTTGGGATACTAAACTAACTTATCCTACCCCATAACACCACCAGTGACCCCTGATTTTTACCTAGCAGAGCTGAGTCCATCGGGGAACAGTTAATAGCTAGCTACACATACTTCCCTAAAGTGTGCAGCTACTTCCTGTTTTCAGCATAAAGGGATTATTGGCTGTTTTAGGCTGCTAAAGGATCTTTAACAGGAGAGGCATCCCAAACTGGGGCACCCCAGATGGGAGTGTAAAAAGAGACATAAAGTCATTTTTGGCCCATTTGTCCACTTTCAGAATATCTTCAATGACTTTATGCTTAAAGCCTCTTCTTCTGTCAAAGAACATTCTATTTACATATCTCCTGGGTCTGAAAGTCTAGAACAAGAGCAGGTACCCCTAACCGGTCAAGACATCTTTGTAAGCTGCAATAAAATAGAAAAAAACTGGAAAAAGATAACAAGGTAGCATACTGCTTCATAGTCATTTACTAAAGTATTTTTCCAAAAACTTTACTCACAGTGGATACATATCTGCGACTTAAGGAGAGTGATTAGTATGCAAAACAAGAGAAACGTCAATTTCTAAATGCATTATTCCTAAGTTTTATTATTACTCTATATGGACTCACAGAGGTTATCTGTCAGTTATCTGCTCAGCCCATTGGCCTGAAACTATAAAAAACTCTGGTGCAAGGACTTGATCCCAAGAAGCTGTCACTGTCAGGGCCGTATTCGGTGTTCATGGTGCCCTAGGCACTTTAAGTGCTTTCCCCCCCTTTTTTAAAGTTAGGTCACGGTCCATATAAAAAAAAGTGTGTAGGGGGAAAGGGTGCAATGGGCTATAGAGCACAAAGGGGGAAATGCAGAGAAGCAGGGAAGCATG
Source organism: Gastrophryne carolinensis (assembly GCA_027917425.1). Taxonomy (NCBI): domain Eukaryota; kingdom Metazoa; phylum Chordata; class Amphibia; order Anura; family Microhylidae; genus Gastrophryne; species Gastrophryne carolinensis. Next base: position 359,454,622 of record CM051234.1, on the reverse strand, counting down.
ATCCATCTTTTACTGCATTTTGACATATAGGAGTCACATGATCACACCAATGGAGGGGAGATGCCCTGGTCTGCGTTTAACCCATTGCCCCCCTCCTTCACACAAATACACTCTGCATCCTTCTGTGGCTGGGGGGGAGGGGGTGTTTGTTAGGAGACATTAATGTTCTGGCTATATGATTTTTAATTTCTTTTCTTTACTACAGTATTAAGGGCACTGTCCTCCCCCCCTTCCAGGTTGCCACCCTAGGCACGTGCCTAGGGTTGCCTAATGGTAAATACAGCCCTGGTCACTGTACGTTTGGCGCCAAAAACAATATTGCTGGTCTAGCTTTATCTCATTCAGTCTCGATGTACTGCGAGAACCTCTAATATATTTCCACTTGGCCTTGATTTTTAGTTTTGCCATTACTTACAAGCTAACCAAGGAAACACACAAAGAAGCCTTTTTAAACTGACAATGGGGGTCATTCTAAAAATTTGGTGAGGCCAGTGTGACTTGCAATATGTATTGCAGTATGAATTGCAACCAGCATCTCGGTGAGCTTTTTACTGATAATACATGCAAAATTGCAAAAAAATGTTTTCTACCTCTTCTCCCCCAGATTTGCCTATACCTGTGATGGGGCATTTTTACAGGTTAGGTACATACTTTTTCCAATGAGGTAAGGATGTTTGTTTTTTTTTGCTTAAAAAAATAATGTACCTAAACTGTAAAAATGTGCCCTCACATGCACAGGTGGTATTTGGACAAATACTTTTTTTGCACTTTTTGTGTGTTATAGCTAAAAAGATCACCAGGATGCAGATTTCAATCCACACTGCAATGTACACCGGAAGCCACATTGGTTTCACCAAATATTTAGCATGACCCCCATTGACATTGATAAATTAAATTTGAATTAAAGCGGACCAACACTGCAAAATATAAATATAATATAAAAATACTGGCTATAGAATCCCCACCGCAGCTCTCATGCCCTTGAACCTCATTTGCCACTTTTACCCTGGAATATAGTACATCCTCCAATTGATTATCTCTGCTAAGGCCGAATTCCTGGATGCCGCTATACATAGAAGCTCCCGTTATCTTGTGCATGCCGTTGTGTAAAGCTGGTGGCTGATCATAACCACCGCTGCCTTGTCTGTTCATGTGACACACAGCCCAGTCACCTGTGCTCTCCCACAAGTCTCGCAATATAATGGGCTGCTGGGGAGTAAACACAAGTGCTGATAGGTGGCTGGTAGTGTGGAATCTGTGGCCCAGAAATGTGGACGAAAACAAGCACTGCTTCCAGTTTGGCAGTAGAGAAGGTGACTTTTGCATGGGCGATAATAGTTTGCAGAAAAATGGAAAAAGGATAGCTTTTCCGCAAGAATAGCACCCTTTTACCTAACTAAAAAAACGAGCTTCCATAAAAAAGCTCCTACTTACCCCTATTCTCTAAGTGACAAAGACAGATTGAAGGCTTGGCTTCCAGCACTGACAACATAAAGAAGAATTACCCACCATCTTCACCTCCGCTGCGAGTAGAAAAAAACAACCGTCTACCGGCAAGGAGGAAAATGATGACAAAGAATGACTGCTCTTGATAAACCATCAAGCATACCTTAAACCTTGGAGGCTCTGGGTCAGTTTATGAACGCCCGGTCCGTGGTGGTGAGTACTTACATATGACAATTACATTGTCTTAAAAGTATTATGTGTTATTCAATGCTCCACCATTTTTTTAAAATTCCCGTCTGGTAAAAAATAAAAACTTTTATTTCCTTAATATTCAAAAACAGCCAAAATTAACTTTACAGCGGACATAAAATCACATTAGATCGCTGTTAAAGGTTTTTTAAAACCCAGAATTTTGACTATCCTGTATTTTGATCCTTGCCCCCGGGGGCAACCTGGGGGGATTCACACAGCGGGGCACTCACGTTCAAACCAACTGACCTCTTCCTGATCCTACAGCACCTGCCCGGCCGATCGTCCAATCAGTGTGCTTGGATCCACTGACGTCACGTCGGCACCTAGTGCGCTGATGGCCACATCCCCCGCTTCCCTCTAACAGGGAGCATGCCCGTGCTGGCCATTCATAAATTCCTGGTGCGGGCATGTGCCCAGCTAGCGGCCGTGGCTTGCGCATGTGCTGTTGGATCGGGAAAGAAGGTAAATGTATGGGTGACCTGGGGGTTTTTCACACAGTGGGCCATACCAATTTTGGATGCCCCAGGGGGAGGGAATTGATTGGCTTAGGAATCCTATAGATCGCTGTGGGTTTTGGTCCACTTTAAGTCCCCACACACAGACACAGGAGCGTGCCTGAAATTTCAATACTGTACTGTTGAATATGTACAAGATCTTACAAAATCCATCCAGTATTTAAATTTTTACAGATAATAGTTTACAGCATAGAAATGTTTGTTGAAAATGGTTTTGATTAGACTGTTGGTCCACTTTAAATCCAGGCTGATGTCACCACTTGCCATTCCAGGATTTCTTAAAAATCTGTCCTATAGGACAGTAAGAGAACTGAGGAGGTGTTTTCTGTGCTGGAGCAGGGAGAATAAATCTTTCGAAGATGGGTCATCATAGAAAAGAATGGTACATATTAATACACAGAACATATTAATTGGATGAGGGTTTATAGCTCCCTAGCAATAGTTGCTTTTTAAAGGGAAAGTCTACTTTTGGTGGAATTTTTCAAAGTGTATATTTTTGTGTGCCAGAATGATGTCCTCAAGGTGCTGATCTGATCTAGAATTGTTTTTTTTTTGTATTATGTTAGAAAATGTGTATTTTATAGAAGCAGTTTTCACTATCTGCAATCTGTTGCCATTGGCCGTGATAACTGCTTCCATAAAACACAATAAATGAGCTTTACATGTGCTATCTACAGACTTCTAAGGGTAGCATTGCAGGTGCTCTGCAGGTAAAATGATACATGTAGAGTTTCACAACATGAGAGATATACAAAGGTCTTTCTTTTCAACTGGGGTCACTTTGGAGTTCATCTGCTACAAAGTGACACACACGGGAAGGTGTGACAGGGCTTTATACGATTGTGTGTTGTTGTTTTTGTGCACTTTATACAATCCGATAAACGCAAGACCAGAACGTTTCCCAAAGTCACTAATGAATGAGCAATTCAACTTTTTTGAAGCAAGAAGTTTCTATGTAACTGTTGTGTGAATTGCATTTAGGCATCACCTTATGAATGTAAGTCTGTCAGTGTCAATTTTCAACATGCCCAACACACATAGGCCAACTAGATTTCTTAAATCTATAATATTTAAACCAGACCAACAGCCTGGCACAGATTTTTAAAAATGGCTCTAGGTCTTCTACTGCCAATTACAGACCTGTAAGTTCAACATCCATTTTTGGAAAATTGCTTGAGGGGCTATAAAGGGACTACATAAAGGAATATGTAACTATCCATATTATTATCAGTGACAACCAGCACAGTTTTACTAAGGACAGAAGTTGCCAGACTAGCCTGATTCGCTTCTATGAGGAGGTGCTGTAGATATTGTTTTTCTGGATTTTGCAAAAGCATTTGACACTGTCCCCTATAGACGCTTATTGGGGAAATTTAGGTCTTCAGGGTTAGAAAATACAGTTTGTGAGTGGATTGAAAACAGGCTGAAGGATCGTGTGCAGAGAGTTGTGGTTAATGATACCTACTCTGAATGGTTAGCAGTTGTAAGCGGTGTACCCCAGGGTTCAGTGCTGGGCCCTCTATTATTCAACTTGTTTATAAGCAACATAGAAGATGGAATTAAAAGCACTGTCTCTATTTTTGCAGATGACACAAAGATATGTAGCACAGTTCAGTCTATTGAAGATGTTCACAAGCTTCAGGCTGACTTGGACACATTGAGTGTCTGGGCATCTACTTGGCAAATGAAGTTCAATGTGGAGAAATGTAAAGTCATGCACTTGGGGTCTAACAACCTAAAAGCCACATATATACTCGGGGGAGTAAAACTGGGATAATCACTTGTTGAGAAGGATCTGGGGGTACTGGTAGACCACAGGCTAAATAACAGCATGCAATGCCAAGCAGCTGCTTCTAAGGCCACTGAGATATTATCATGCATTAAGAGGCATGGAATCACAGGATAGAGATGTAATTTTGCCTCATTACAAGGCACTGGTGCGCCCTCACCTGGAATATGCCGTCCAGTTCTGGGCACCCATTCATAAAAAGGACGCTTTGACTATGGAAAGGGTGCAGAGGAAAGCCACCAAACTAATAAAGAGCAATGAAAGATCTTAGTTATTTGGAAAGATTATGAAAATTAAATCTGTTTAGTCTTGATAGGAGATGACTGAGGGGGGACATGATTAACTTGTATAAATATATAAATGGGCAAAAAATATGGGGAAACACTATTTCAGGTAAATCCTCTCTAAAGACAAGTGGCACGCCATTCGGCTGCAAAAAAAGAAATTCAGTCTCCAGAGGCGACAATCATTCTTTACCATAAGAACTATAAATCTGTGGAATAGCCTCCCACAGAAGCTTGTTACAGCATCAACCGCTGACAGCTTCAAAAAAGGATTAGATGCTTATTTAGAAGAAAATATCATTAACAGTTACTATTAGCTGTCATCAGTAAAAAATAAATAAATAAATAAATAAACTTCCCCTACCCCAACACCCTTGGTTGAACTTGATGGACATATGTCTTATTCCAACCGTATCAACTATTTAACTATGCATCAAAAAGAATGACTTATTAGCATTGGTTGGTAACACTGCCCCCCCATATATTTGCACCGCTTGGTAGACAGCATTGGACAATGGACAAAAACACCTGTGAGAAAGAAACATTAAAGTTTATGTGCCCAAGTTTATGTGCCCAAAAAGAAATACATTAGTTCAAGCTTGGAATGTAGTAAATGTATCTGAAACCACAAAAAAGATTATTCACAGGCTGGGTGATGATGTCATCTGTGTACATTGATCATATAAACTAAAATATCATTTGTTCTTTTGCATAGATGAAAGCCAGGCAAGGCTGTTTGGCATGGTAGTAGGAGGCCTGCAAAGCATTCTCATTTATTCCTGTTTGTACTTGCATGCCCATTTGTATCTTTACAGAGCTACATACTTTGAACTCTACTAAGCCTAAAATATTATTCTAAAATCAAAATGTCAACATTAATAAGGCAGCCCCAGTCATACAAGATCATTTTATTATATTGCCATGTTTAAGTAAATGCCGAGATTTCTATTAGTGATAATGAGAAGGCACCCTCCTCATGCATTCTTTTATGTAACCCCAAGCCTTTGGTACACCCCACACCTTCTTGTGATAACCTAATCCTGTGTAGATCCGCTTCTTCATTGGAGCACTCGAAAGCCACATGACACACTGTTTTAGTAGGAGTTTCCAAATAAAAAATTCCAGCCTCCTAAAAAAGCAGGTAATCCTGGCTCCATGCTCCAGAGTCCATTTAATTTTAATTTCTTTAACTTGCAGTTCCTGTGCAGATGATTATTTTGTTTTGTATAACCTGCCCAACCTCTCCTAAATCATTGCTGTAAAGTGGACCAAAATCCAGGATTTTGACTAACCTGGGTTTTGGTCTTTGCCCCCGAGTACCCTGATCGGAGGTGCCCCACTGTGCCTGATCTCACTCACACTTCCTCAGTCCTACAGCAAATGTGCAGCCTTGGAGGTTACAAAGTAGGCACTTAACTGCTTTCTGGCCCTGTCCTAGAGAGGTTCCAACCTCTCTAGGATGCCAAAAGTTAACAGTTAAGTATCCAGACCTGATGTTCTTGTTCTTGTAGCCTGTGGCTCTTATGACTAGTTTTTCTATCACTTCAGAGCTTCAGACATTAGGGTTGATTCAGTGCCCCTTTCTCAACACCCTTTTGGAGGTATTACTAGCAAACAAAAAATCACACAAAAAAGAAAACATTTCACATAAAAATTCTTGCAGAAAAAAAGGCTTTGCTGAATGAGATGAGGTGGAACAATGAACGAGAACAGAAGTTTTTACGCAAAAAAATGATGAGAAAGAGGCTCTGAATCAACCCTATTGACATATTTTGCTCTATACTCAAAATGTTGTTAATTTGCAGCAGTTTCTGCTTTGATGTCACTTGTTTCACCATTATGCACTGGTAAACATGGTGTCTGTTTCTCAAGAACACTGGGACCTTGGGAGCTCCAGGAAACCTGGGCAAGCAAGCTCTAATTTATGTTTTATCAATCTTGTCTAACCCAACTTCTCCAGCTTCTAAAAGGACTGTTCCCCCTAACAAACTGCCTCCCCCCATACTTGCAAATCCTTACTTTTTGTTTTTGCTTTGTAACTTGAATACTGAATACCATGTGTGAAGATCTCTCTGATTAACACCCACCATCCTCTTGGTTTCTTGGATTATTTCAAGGTCTTCTGGGCTGCAGATCCATTATTGAGTACACCCCTCACATTTTTAACATATGTTAATATATCTTTTCATGTAACAACACAGAATATATAACACTTTCATAAAATGTAAAGTAGTCAGTGTACAGCCTGTATAAAATGTGGTGCACCCTCAAAATACAGTAACTCAACACATAGCCATCAATGTCTAAACACCTGGCTACCACATTGAATACACAAAATTGTGCCCAATTAGCCATTCTCCCTCCACAGTGTCATGTGATTCATTAGTTTTAAAAGATCTCAGATCTTTAAATGGGGGGGGGGGGGTTAAATTGGTGTTATCACTCTGAAACTCTCTCAAACTGGTCACTGGAATTTCACTCCTTCAGCTCTACATACAGATGGCCTATGCTATCTGAAGATTGCCAGCACCCCGAAACAGGCCTTGTTATGAAATTGTGTGCACATGCTCAGCTTCATAGTCAGAGGTTGTCTTTTCAAAATAGATGTATGGGTGCAGCCAGAGGTTAAAGGTTTGGGTTGGGGGTGTGACAGCCTGTCAGTGCTCAGATAATCACTACACAGTGCATCAAATTGGTCTGCATGGCTGTTGTCTGAGAAGGAATCTTCTTCTAAAGATGATGCACAAGAAAGCCTGCAAACAGTTTACTGAAGACAAGCAGATGAAGGACGTGGATTACTAGAACCATGTCCTGTGATCTGATGAGACCAAGATTATCATTATTGATAATTATTATTAATGTTTATTTATTTGGTCCAGATGGTGTCCAACATATTTGTCTCAGATGGTGTAAAGCGTTAGTGTGTAAGTGCGTCTTGCCTACAGTCAAGCATGGTGGAAGTGTCCTGGATTGGGGCTTAATGATTGCTGCTGGCTGTGGGAAGCTAGATTTTATTGAGGGAACAATGAACGCCAACATGTATTGTGATATACTGCACTACAGCTGACCATGATCCCCTCCTTTCGGAATCTGGACCGCAAGGCATTATTTCAACATGAAACCTACTCCACACCTCTAAGACACTGGTTTGCTAATGAAAGGGTATAGGTGCTGGACTGTCTTTAGACATAAAACCTATTAAGCATCTGTGGGCATCCTCAGGGAGGCTCCTGAACGTGGAGGAGTGCAAGGTCTTTAACATCCACCAGCTCTGTGATGTCATCATGGATAGATAGAGGATTCCAGTTGCAACCTGTGAAGCTCTAGTCAACTCCATGTCTAAGATGGTTAAAGCAGTGGTGGAAAAGAATGGAGGCCACACAAAATATTGACACTTTGGGCACAATTTGGCCATTTTCACTTGGGTTTTATATATTAATGAGTGTGTTGAGCTATTTTGAGAGCACACCAAATGTATTCTGTTATATAAACCGTACACTGACTACATTACATTGTATCAATGTGTCATATCTTCAGTGTTGTCCACTGAAAAGTTACAACATATTGACACACATACAAACATTTCAGGGGTGTTCTCACTTTTGTGAGAAACTGTAAATAATCATGTGTGAGATTATACACCTTAAGTAGCTCGAGCATTGTACTTTCTCTTCTGTTTGTCTCCTTAGTTAGGGAAATAACTTCCTCTTTCAGCTTCCAGTCTTTCCCCCGCTGATCTGGTCCATAATCAACCTTTAGTGAACCAAGACGGGGAAACACCCCCCACTCCCTGCCCATGAGTGTCCCATGTCCTGACTGGCTGCCTCTCTCTGCAGCTATGAAACCCCGCCCTCCTTTCTCATCTCACACTCATCACAGTGTGCTTACATCACATCACTGTTGCCACATCCACTGTTTCTCTTCATTTTTTTCTGTGAATCTCCAATACTCTAATACTTTTAAAGATAACCTAGAAACTACAGGGTCCTTTTAAAACGGATTGAAGTTTAGGACAGTGCAACTTGTAGCCGGGGACAAGTTGGACAGTTAGGCTTGCCTTGAGTATAATTTTAAAACTAATAGCAAGCATAAAAGTTTTGTAATCGTATGACACATATAGGCATAAGAATACATTTAAATAAATTACCTATTTAACTAAAGCTAAAAAAAAGGAATAATAAAGACCAGGTTATACAATACTATAGCATGCCGATGGTGATCATCATCCAGCAATAAAATAAACAAAATCCATTGATGCATATGTTTAAGAAAAAATTAAACATAAACTGTTTACTCCGCCTTAACAACACAACCGCACTTTACCAAACGAGTTATGAACTGTAAACAAAAGAGATACAGATGTTGTAAACTCTGTCACAGCTGTTTGTTTTTGCTCTGTTCTTTTAAATAAATACCAGTATCTTGCCATATTAGTATCCCGGAAAATGTTTTATTGAAATCAATCTCAATGTTTTATACATTAGTCTACGTGGACAATAACACCCGTATGAAGTACAGTAGGTGGAAGGTATATGATGTGCCAAGCTGTTAATTAGGATTCTATGTTCAAAATGGGTTTGGTAAATGGAAAAGGTTTTTTAGGGTTCTCTGTGTGTCTAAGTGCCCTAAATGTACAAGGGCAATGCAGTATACGCTTGTGTGTATTTGTATATTTCCCTTGCCTGGAAACTCCCTTCATCTGCCGATTTAAAAGATTATTACTGTGCCCATCTTAATTATAACAGAAGAGTCAATGACATATATGTTTAGCAAAACAATGTATTTTTAAAGCGAAACACGAATCCTCCTCTAACGGTATTTATGCTGTCAAGTTCCCCTATTTACATTATTAAGTATTAGAAACAAGGTAAATATTGGTAGCCCTTAGCTTTGATAACCTGTAAGTATATTCACTTTATTGAATGTTTAAATGGATTGACCATTCACCTAAAAACAAGTATACTCATCTTTTGTCCCCTGCTTTTGATTGTTTCTACCCTGCAGATCAGCAGCTCATCCATTCGATGGATTACATCCCACTTCAGCCATGTCGGCATCCTCTGTGTTGGTATTACTTCCTTCCCTTATCAGTCACAGGGGCAGGGCCACAATCTCTCTTTTCACTCCAATGGAGTGGGTGTGTGCGGCCGTCATTGCAGTGAATAGATAGGGTGTGGCTGTGCCCCACTGACTGATGGCATAGGGGAGCAATCCTGACATGGAAGTGCTGGTGCATGGAGTTTCGTCACTACTGGTGCGGGATCCAGCGATCAGGTGAGTGGTTGATCGTCAGAATAGGACAGGTTAGCTGCATGGAACTAAAGGTGAGTACCCTTTTGTTTTTTTTTTTAGGCCTGTGGTCAATCACTTTAATAATTTGTAATTATTTTGGGACTTATGGCCTATATATCAATAATTGCTACAGGCAGTTATTAATACATATGTCTTAAGTCCCAAAATAATTCTATTTTTTATACAACCACCTGGTAAATGCCTGTGGAGCTGCTCTACTCCTGTCTTGCTTGTTACATTGTACAGCATAGCAGCAGCACAAGTTTTAAAATACCCAGTGCAAGTTTTATTATTTTCAGTGGTGCTGACACTTTATGTATAGTATGGCCATCATCAAACAGCATATAACTACTATTACCTATTTGAGGAACCTTTAATATTCCTTAATAAGAATGCCTATGATTTCAATGAATATTTGCAGATTAGAAGTATATACCATAATCTGTCCACCAAGGAGAGGCTCCCCTTTGGCTACTGTTATTTCGAAGTGTGTAGGTTTTCACTGTTGTGATGTTGTGATGTTTTTTACTCTTTGGAAAAGTTATAATAAATGCTGTGTATAATACTCAGCTTTTTAAATTTCAAATTGCCACTGCTGATGATAAAGGAGCTGTATCACAAACTCAAATAATATTAAACATTAATATAAACATACTAGTTAGTGAGAGGAGGAGCTAATTATACCATATGAAAGAAATTCCCACCGAGCTTGTGGCTTTGTTCTCCTGTGAGATAGAGGCCCATATTTAACAAGGGATAGCGCCAGGTAGCGAATGGTGAACGGTAATGACGGTCACTGCCACGAGTACGCCGGCTCCCCTCCGCAATCACACATTTATAAAGCCGATCCTGCTTAGCGACTGACAGAGCGCCAGATAGCGAATCATTCATCATTATTCCTGCCCACAGCGCCAGCGAGCGACCTTGAACAGCGACAGGTATGACCTCTCGCTACCTGGCGCTCTCCAATGCATTTCAATGGAGCAATCTTTAAATAATCATAATTAATTGCTATTAATGTTTTTTTTTTTTAAATGGCAAAAATTCTGTGACCACTTCTGCAATGTTAGATATTTTTTTTAAGGTAAAAAAAAAAAAAAAAAGAAATTTGTGCAGAATTGATATTACAGGTCTGATATTAATGTATTCATATTACAAAATGTGTTGAAAAACATGTTTTTTTTTTCCCCAAAAATATGGTTGTTTGGGGGTTAAAAAACTACTTTTAAGCCATCGCCGCCAGCGCTCTGGGGTTTAAACATGCATTTCACAGCGTGAGAATTTTTTGAGCGTGATTTGTTAATGAATATGCTGGGAGCCGTTCGCTATGGCCATTCGCTGTCAGGCGCACCCATACAGTGCGGAACCGGTCAAACAGCGACTCCTAACCCCGTATTCAACATTACCGCACACCGACTGAGTCGCTGTCAACAGCCGAAACAAAACGGCCAAGCACAGCGAATACTAGCGTGCGCTGTGAAAATACCGCTACTGTCGCTCATCTGTCTCTACCTGGCGCTATTAATGAATCGGCCTCAGAGAATCTAGGGGTTTTTGAGCATACCATTCCACTATTACAGGGGTGCTTTGTTGAGCCAGCCTGTGGTAAGCAGCAACATTAACCACTTTAATATCTTTCCAAAGCAGTGTATGATAGGTAAAAGCATCTACACACATCAGAAAAATTGCAGTAGCAATATGCAGCTGTTATTCCAGCACAGGCTGGCTCGGGGGACAGGCTATTGGGGCTAAACAGCCTCCCCCCTCCTGTAAAATCAAAATGTTCTGCTCAAAACCTGTCACCTTTGTATTTTTTTCAGTAAAATAAAGAAACGTGGCTGGATTTTTTTGATGCAGGCCATATAAGTAACTTCTCCTTTTGCTAACCAGAAAATGTATGCAGATTTTTATTATTGGAGCATTTTCCTGTAATAGTGCTCTTTTAAGCTTTAGTGTAATTCTAATCATTGTGGTATGTTTTCCTGGAAAATGAAACATGCATCTGCTAATGGATACACCCACTTGTGACCTAGCAGCAGCCCCACGTCACAACAGAACACAATCCTCTGTCTTTAGTGCAGGAGTGCTTTGTGACATACATAGCTTGCAGCAGAAATGAAATATGCACCACATGCGACCAATAACTGAACAGCATGACGCAATGCCATGTAAACCCTCAACGTCATTGTTTTTGGCGACTATCGTCACATGAGGCATTATACCCTTTAGCAACATTTGCTAATTACCTGTACGAATACAGGGTCCTTCATGGTGAAACATAGCATATATTTTAATACATATAAATGCTTTTCACACTTTGATTTAGTTAAATATCTGCCTTTAGTGTTTTTCTGTTTCCAATTTCTGTGAAGAAAAAAAAAGTGTTAATAGCTTCCATTAACAGGCAACAGGACTGCCAGGCGTTTATGATTTGTGGTGCCAAGAAAAACTTGTATTTTGCAGATACATTGGGGAAAAACTTAACCTTAAAATGATCCAGGCCAGTGAACTCGGGATGGGCTGAATACTAAAGGAGAACTTCTCCTATTTTCTTTAAATGAAATAGTTACAGGAATAAATGACAGCTGGGTGTGGGGAAAACTCCTCACACATCAACTCCCTACAGTTTTGGAGGCTTGTTATATATAAAACAAATGCTCTCTTAATCTTCCGTCAGGAAAAGCCCTACAGTTATTTTTTTCATAGTTTATTTTTTACTCTCTCTCTCTCTCTCTCTCTCTCTCTCTCTCTCTCTCTCTCTCTCTATATATATATATATATATATATATATATATATATAGACTGAATAGCCTAAATAGCAAACTTACATGTTGTGAATCTGGAGAAAGGTAGAAAGGTCCCCTATCGCACACACACACAAATGCAATGGAATTAGGTGCACCGCCACTACCAAAATGCCATAACCAATCTGTGCTCACTAAACAACTAAGTAGACAAAAATTAGAGTGGACATGCAAGGAGCACCAGCACTACATAACAAGTAAATTTGTACAAAAATATTTTATTATTGAAAATGCAATACAAACATGAAAGATTAAAACCACATGAACCACAAGACAATTAAAAACAACAACCGATCCTGACCATTATAACCTGTAATTGATGCCCACTGGGTATATCCAATTGATTAGTATATACCCTCACCCTTGAAGCGGCATGGGAGCCGCGTGTGCAGGTGGTTAGACCGACCTTGACCTCATGTTCTTATACCCCGGGTGGCCCGTTTATCGTGAGATTTATGTTTTTTGCTTGTTGGCACTTGCTATTGTTTGTATACTTATCTGTTGGTTCACTTGGTTTACACTTAAAACTTTTGGATGGGTCTTGTGCAATATTTTGGTTGGGATATGCAATTATCACTGTGGCAGCATTGATGTGTAGATAGGATTACATTTTGCTAGTTTGAGATATATATATATATATATATATTTGTTGTAGTTGTCACGTATATAGGGTTAGATTTAGGTGTATTCATAATTAAGTGTTTATATGTTTTTTTTAGTTATTTAATTGCACTTAGCACTTTATATTATTAATTGTAGGATATTGATTCAAATTTTTTTCGTGCCGGCACAAAATACTTTATCAAAGGGTGACAAATGATGGGTCATATTATCCTGGGGTATTATTCAATTGGATATACCCAGTGGGCATCAATTACAGGTTATAATGGTCAGGATCGGTTGTTGTTTTTAATTGTCTTGTGGTTCATGTGGTTTTAATCTTTCATGTTTGTATTGCATTTTCAATAATAAAATATTTTTGTACAAATTTACTTGTTATGTAGTGCTGGTGCTCCTTTTTTTAGAGGTAGGTATGCTTATATGCACGTCCACTCTAATTTTTGCACACACACAAATGAATAGAAACATGAGAAATGCAGGGGCTACCTTGCTGACACGGCGACCCACCTGCAGTTTAATACTCACCATGCTAGCGCTACGCACTTGAGGTACCGTATGGCTTTTTATATTAAATACAGCATAGTTATGAATCTGTAAACAAGCATCCTATATGATCAGAATAACAATTAGATATTTTAGAGGGTAAATGGCAAATGAAAACCTCTGCAGACTGTAGCTCTGACTAGAACTTTACAGGGACATCCCTTGATTTCTAAAAATACTACACAATGCTGAATGCCTGCAGCATGGTTATACAAGACATAACTTACATGAAAGATTAAATTGGACCAACACCCATGTTACAAAAAATGGGTGTTGGATGGGTGTTGGTCTGAGCGCACATGCGTGGGGGCATCTCGATTGCTGATGAGCTTTCATTTTTATCACTTGCTTCAGGTTTTCTCTCCACGTCCCTTTTTGTTCCTCCTAGGGCAGTGACCACATCTCTGTCTCCTCTCTATGACTTTAAAGTCATTAACCATCCACAATCAAAATCATTCCCATAGTGTAGGGCTACACATGGCAATGTTCACTTTTTTTCCTTTTTGAAAAGAAAGATATATTGCCAGAGTAATTATAAAATACAGTTTTCCTTCATGTTGTGATGACCTCTGTGATGGGAGTGGCAAGGTGATGCAAGCATGCTGTGTGCATTGCATTGGAGTGAGCTGGCCTTGAGTGTGGAGGGCTCCATTTTAGCCCGCCACTAAGAGAGGAGTTATCTAAATTATAGCACTGAAGTGAGGGCCCCCTGTTAGTAGATGGGAATTCCAATGCTGCACTAGGTGCAGTATTGGACAAAACCCCAGAATCAGCACCTAAATTCCAGAGAGCGTCTAAAATGAGTCTCAGATTTTCCCACCTACTAAGGTCCCAAAATCTGGTAAATATTTGGAGGGAATTGAACTCTCAAAGGAATAACTATACTTTTTTCTTGCAGGCCCACCACACATATTCTAGGCTTGATCCTGTGTTTGTTAAAACAAGTTTAGTTTCTAAAGCCACTTATAGCCAAATTAAAAAGGTGTCGTGGGCGGACCATTTGCCCCTGTTAGTAAAATTGGGTAATTTAGGGCTCAAACCTAACTCCTTTAGGTGGAGGTTAAACTAAGCTTTGCTGAGTGATCAGGAAATAGTATAGAGGAGAGGACTAGGGACTACTTTAAAATCAATAAAGCAGAAGACACTGGTCCAGAGACTAACTGGGCGGCACACAAGGGGGTGATGGGGGGGGGGGATTTGATTCAGTTGGCCACAATATTTTAGAGACAAACTGATAAGTCTAGTAAACAAAAAGAGGTCCTATTAGGTAATTTATGTAAGGAGCATAAGAAAAATTCAAGGAACTGCCCAAATTGACAAAGCCAGGTTAGAACAGAATATTCTACCCACTACGAAGGCTGAAAAACAGGTGTCTAAACAGGTGGGGTAGACACAAATGTTACAATGCAGAGGATAAGGTGGGGAAGGTACTAGCTAGGAGATTGACTTCTAGATCGAACCCCTCTGTCTTCCCCAAGCTCAGACTATCATTGGGAAATTACAATAGCAACCTGGATCTAGTAATGTCTAAATTTGTCTAAATTCTAGAAGTTCTATAGAAAGCTATATAATTCCCCCCCCCCCCCCCCGGACTTTGATGAGGACAAAGCTTAGGCCCTTTTGAGAGATGCTCCATTATCACAATTCACAATTGACACAGGGATCTATTAGATGAGAAAAAAAGGGGAAGAAGAGGTATTGACAGCAGTTACAGATCTAAAATCCTCGAAACCCCAGGCCCTAATGGCCTTTCAGAGGCACATTATAATAAGTATGGCCCCATTTTAGTAATGGCGTGAGAGAGATGAGATACTGGGGGTATTGAATACAGCATTTAGCAGCGTTTTACCTAAAGCTGGGAAGGACTCAGGAGAGTGTGGGAACTATAGGCCCATAACTCTTATTAATAATGACCTAAAGATTTTAACAAGAATACTAGCTCCAAGACTAAACTCGTTTCTTGCTCATTATATACATAAATACCAGGTGGTCTTTTCACCCGGGAGACAAGCCCCCAACCAAACCAGGAGGGTGATGGACGTAAATTTAGCAGTACAATCAGGATGGGATGGGTTGGGAATCAGGATGGGAAGCATTTGATTCCCTGTCATGGTTTTACATCCCAGAAAAAAAGGGGATCGGGAGACTATTTCAAAATATCTGACCCTAGAGATATATCTTTTAGGACTTTTGACATACCTATTCCAAGGGGGGCAATAGAAGCCTTCCAGAACAGAATGCTAAATTTCATCTGGGCATCTAAAACAGGGAGGATTAATCGTAACCCCCCCCCCATGTGTCTAGAAATAAGGATGGGTTAAAGGTACCTGAAAAGTACTATTGGGCAGCCTAGTTGGTGCAAGTGACCAGTGTTTTTTCTAAACCCTCTTGGATAGAGATTGAAAATCTAGCCATGAGAATATCTGGACGCCATATTAATATGATCTTCTATCTCCAAAACAGAGACCCCCTATACTAAGTGTTGGTGTTTAGCCTTGCAAAAATGTTTTCCACTGCCCCGTCGGAATGTTTCAGAGGATGTGGTCAAGTGAGGGATTATCTCCATGTATGGTGAACATACTCGGTTGTGGCCAGATTTTGGACCCAATTTAAGTCTTGAGTGGAATCGGTGGACTTAGAGTGATTAAAGTGATTATGAACAGCTCTCCTCAATCCACCTGTAGAAAAAATTCCTAAACTTCTTTAGGACTGCTGTTTCTTCACATTCGGATGAGAATCTTTTATAAAAAATTAACTGGATTATGTTGAATAAACATTTTAGTAGTATATTGTTAAAAAAAAGGGAGAAAATATGCTAACATGTGGGATCAGCATTAGAAGGAAGTAGGAGTCTTCGGGGGACTGCAGGGGTGGTCTAGGTTGGGGAGGGCCGCTATGCCAGAGCAGATTGAAATAATCAAAATGCTTATTCATATTTTATTTGTTTTAAAAGGAGGAGTGGGTACCTTCATATCGTATTTCTTTTTTTTCCATTCTACTTATCTCTGCAGGAGTATCATCTGAAGCAATCCAAGTTTTTCATGTATCGCAATATTTCAAAATAAAAACTATTGAAATATAAAAACAAGTAAAAAAAAAGTTGCAAAACACTGCTGAATCGCATGCACATTAACACCTGAAAAACTTGCATTCGTACAATGTGCACGTAATTCAGCACTGTTCTGAAACTTCTTTTCACTAGTTTATAATTGTACTTGGAAAAGGGATAAAAATGCTCAGCACATTCACACATTGTTTTTCATAGAAAAAGTGAAAGTGTAATTGATTTTTGTATTTATCTTTTAATTTAACAAAAAACTTGGCTCCCTTTCACCGGAGGCAACCAGCGTCTACAACTGTCGTCTATGTTGTATATGATATGATAAATATGTTTGTGAGCCACATTTCAGATGAAGAAAGGCGTTACGATTTCTCAGGAATGTAACCATTAACAAATTAAGCTAGTTTAGACTCATGATACTCTGTAGCAAGGACAGCTTTGTTTTCTGAAATTGCATTTGTGCAGTCATAAATTGCTAGGGAACAGAGGGGCTTTACCATATCATTTCTTGACTGATTTACCTCTTTGCACTGACGTTAATCACCACTTACAGAATATTCCCTCCTGGGCTTTAATTAGCACTCTAGGGCACAAATGAAGGATAGCGGGATTCTGAATAGTTTAGCACTGAATAGTTCCATCCTTTTGGGTCTTTTTGACAGTCTCAGTTCTATTGTCTCAGATGGTAGTGTGCTTTTACAGAGCTGCCAGTTGAAGCCAGGGGCCTTGAAAGGCTCTGTCTTTGGCCCAGTATTTACTCTTTAAGTGCTTTTGTCTTACCAGGAGTGATTTACTTACATTACGTGCACCTGGGCTTGGGTGGTGCTAGCCTGAGGGAGCTCTGAGCAGAACTTAAAGGTCATATATGGCATAAATCATAAGTCTGCCTCACCCCACCCTTTTCTTCAGCAGCTGTTTCTGGCCAATCTCAGCTGAGATCAGGGTCTTGGTGTCAAGGTTGCTGGGAGTCCACCTCTTTCCTGAGATAAACCAATTAGTGTGGGTCTGTGAGGTTATGATGCAGCTGATGGGGAGCATGCAGGAATTAGGCAAGGATTTAAAATATGGGGGCAAAAGTAGATTTGGGCCAAAGATGACCATTAAAACTGAAATCTAGGCTTAGGAAATGGGTTTAAATCTTCACCTTGCATGAATATGAAGAATGATTCATAATTACCTTAATTTTATACTCAAAATAATATTTAATAATTATCTTCCGTTGAATACACTGTTTAGATATAGAGAAGGATATTAAATCTTACCACTCAAAGTGGGCAATGAGAGGAGAGCAGGCTAAGGTTGAAACTGTCTTTTGATTTAATGCCTTACATAAGACAAGTCTAGCAGGATTCTAATTGCAGCAGAGAGAACTTCAAGCACAGTGAAAGGTAAGATTAACATTGATGGGTCACACAAGCAAAGATAATAATATTCATGCAGCAACACAACGAAAGAGCTTATTTGAGACGTTTAGCTGGTATCCAGGATAAATGGCTTTCCTGATTTCAAATGAACCTTCTCTTATATGTGTGGTGGTGGAGTTGCCCTCCCCTTCCTATTGTCATGAAATGATCTGCATGACTAGAATAGTGGATCCTGTTGACGTTGAAGAAGTTTAGTACAGTGATGGGCATCATAGGGTTTTGGCTTTAGCTTGGTTGTCAGTTTGACAGGAAAAATGGGCATTTAGTTTGATAAAAGACCATTATAAGATTGTGATGATGAGGCTGCTACAGTAGCTAGATGTTAGTTGTCTAACATGGGGCAGTCCAAGCACCTTTTGTGCCCATTCTAGGCCCACTGAACAAAACATACCGGATCAAAAGAACTCCCAGTGTCAAATGTCCAATCCCCAGCGTCAGTCACAGTGAGTAGCCTGCTTCAGGTTCTGCAACAGGCATGGGCAATCATTACTGTGGCTAACAGTGTGTGCACAACACAGAGGCTGTCATTCAGTCATCATTGATAATGGGATGTTTCATTAAACCAGAGTAAGATGGATTAGCTGAGGGGGATAAAAGTGAGTATGTTTATTGCACTACTAATCAGATTCTGGGGGCTTCCTCTAACCACTTAATTCAATGCCTTTGCAGTTCTGTGGACCTTAAAGTGAACCAAAACCTGCTATTTGTGCCATCATGGGTTTTGTTCCATGTCCTCGATTTGGGAAGTGTTGCTGTGAGAAACCCCCAGGGAATGAAAGTAAAGAGGGAAAAATTAGCATTTGATACACTGACGATTTTTCCCACCTAAAATATTGGAAAGGTCTGTAATTTTTATTGTAGGTACACTTGAAATATGAAAGACATAATCTCTAAATAAAATTCCAGAAAATCATATACAATTTTTTAAATATGTTTTTGCATTTTAATGCATGAAATAAGTATTTGATAAACTACAAAACAGAAACAAAATGGATAACCAAATATAAAGCCACCCTCCCTCCGGGTCTCAACGAGACAGTAAGTTTTGCCCCATTCCTCAAACAATAATCTCCAGACACCCACAAATAAATTAACCACAAATAATCAAAACCAATATGTAACACTGGTCCCCCCTCCTTACCAACAGTCTCACACACTAACTTTATCCTGAATAAGAGAAAAAACAAAACTAGTATACCTCTCTAATACTGTCCCCATGATATTAAATGTGTAATAGAAAAAGCAATCAACAGAACATTGTCTTACTAACCAGCATATAGACCATAAAGATTATAAATATAAATAATTATGTTTCACGTGTTTTACCAGATAAAGACTGCTAATTATGTATAACTATGTATATGAGTACATTAACAAATGATCTATGAAGTTGCTTACATAAGCCAATTAAGGATATACTGCACAAAGTCAAAAAGAATTGTTGACACAATTTTAATTCTTTAAATCAAATAAATGTAAACCGCAGTGCAGGAGTAACTATTGAGACTAACCAAAAATTGTGCTGCTATTATCAAGCGACAGCCACAAACTTCAGTAAAATGGCAGCCGCAGGTTATCAAACGTTAGATAACCAATAAAATGGTGACCGCCATGCAGGACGACAGGAACAGGGGGGGGCGCACAGGAAGCGGCAACACGCGAGACCCGGCCGGATCGTTCCAATTGGCTAACAGGGAACCAATAGGAACCCAGCCCTGCGCACCTGGCCCCACAGCGACGCCACACGCTGCACAAATAAATAGATGCAATCAAAGCGTCTAACACACTACCTCCGAAGTGACGCCGCCGCCCGCCCACGCAAGGACGGACGCTCTTCTCACCAGCGAACCTTACATCCTACACAGTAAGTCTCTTCCAATTACCATTGAAAATATGGGAAAAATTATTATTATTATATTACTAAACCACTATACACTATAGTACTTACCTATCCTTTCCCTTTTAAAGGAAAGGACTCAAACAATACAAAGGTTACCCCACCAACACTTTAAGGTAGTAATATTAATAACTTATAATCCTACCTTCATACACACTTTCTATATAATAACCATATAATTTGACTTACCTACTAGGCTCAAAGCTCACCCACCCTGATAAACAAAACAGGCCACCGGTATTCACAAGAGCCCGCCGCAAGGCAGGTTGGTCTTGTAGCGGCGAGTGACCCCCAGGTCGCTACTCCCCAACAGCGGCTCAGCCACACAGTCAGCCGAGGTACTGCGTGGTGCAAATGAGGCAGGCAAAGGCGATGTCAAAGTTCAAGCAGAGGTCAGGGCGGCAGCATAACATCGAGATTGAAGGAAGTAGCCAAGATCGGGACGGGCAGCGAAGGTTCAGAATTGGGGAGAGACAAGGTCGGTACACGGGTGAGCAATCCTGAAAATAGCTGACTTTCTGCATACATAGGAAGACCAAGATCCGGCACTGATGGAAAGGAAGTGCCCCTTAAATAGGGGAAGTGGATGCAGGATTGGATAACTGGGCACCAATCAGTGGTGTACCGGCCCTTTAAACTTCAGGAAACCGGCGCACGTGCCCCGTAGAGGACAGGGACGTGCGCGCACCGGACCATGCGAGGAGGCAGAGCGAGGAGAAGGAAGACGACTGGGAGCAGCCGGCGCGTGGTCAGCCGCCGCGCCGGAAGCCGTGGCCCCGCCGGCAGGAGCGGGTAAGGAGGAAGAATGGGGAGCGATGTGAGATGGACGCGCAGCGCTCGCCCGGGCAGTGGGAGCAGCAACGGAGGTGAGGGGAGTGCTGCGAGATGGGCACGCGGCGCTCACCCTAACAACTACTTGCTACGAACTGTAAAAACTTGCTACAAACAACACCACTTGCTACAAACTGTAAAAAATGTGTTTTTTGTGTGTACTATGTGATACTTTTTATTTTTACCTATGCACTGTATATGTTATTTTTGATTGCTACCTATCAACTTTATAGAAGGTTCAGGGACACCCTTCCCAAAAGGGTCCAAAAAACTCCCCAGCTTATAAGGTTTTTCCCTAAAAGCCCAAAAGGGACTAACCTTCCCCCCTAACCTATATTTTAACTTATAGGGAGTAGGACCCATAGATCAACCTCTGCACAACCTTTTGCCAGGTGTCTTCTAAGGGATACACTAACCAAATAGGTGATTTCCCCCCCCCCCCCCCAACACATTTGATAAACTAGTAAAAGATGAACGTTATATTTGGTACAGAAAGCTTTGTTTGCAACTACAAACCAAAGTTCTTGACTAAGTTTGCACACATTGCAGCTGGGATATTGTCCCACTCCTCCACACAGATCATCTCCAAATCTTTCAGGGCTGTCACTGGGCAACATTGATTTTTAGCTCCCTCCAAAGATTTTCTGTTGGGTTCAGGTCTGGAGACTGGCTAGGCAACTCCAGGATGCTTCTTAGGGAGCCACTTGCCTTGGCTGTGTTTTTCAGGTCAAAGTCATGCTGGAAAACCCAGCCTTAACCGATATTCAATCCTTTTACTGAGGGAGGGAGGTTGTTGGCCAAAATCTCGCAATACATGGCCCATCCATCCTCCTTGTAATAAGGTTCAGTCATCCTTCCCCCTTCACAGAAAAGCACCCTCAAAGTGTGATGTTTCCACCCCTACACCTCATGATTAGGACTGTGTTCTTGGGGTTGTACTCATCTTCTTCTTTCTCCAAACACGGCACGAGTTGATACCAAAAAGTTTCATTTTGGTCTCATTTGACCAAATGACCTATTCCCATGCCTCATCTGGATCATACAGATGGCCACTGGCCAACGAGTTTGGACATGTTCTGGTGGTAGTAGGGGGACCTTGCACAACCTGCAGAATTTTATTCCACAATGGCATAGTTTGTTACTGTAATCTTTGAGAGGTCCCAGCTCTCTTCAGGTCTTTGACCAGGCCCACCCATGTAGTTCTGGGCTGATTCCTGACCTTTTTCAGCATCATCCTTTCCCCACAAGATGAGATCTTGCATGGAGACCCAGATCAAGGAAGATTGACAGTCATCTTGTGTTTCTTCCATTTTCTAATAATTGTACCAACAGTTGTTGCCTTCTCACCAGTGTGCTTGCCCTTTGTCCTGTAGCCCATCCCAGCCTTGTACAGGTCTACAATTATGTCCCTGGTGTCCTTAGCTCTTTGGTCTTGGCCAAGGTGGAGAATTAGGCGTGTGATTGATTGAGTGTGTGGACAGGTGTTTTTTACACAGGCAATGAGTTTAAACTGGTGCCATTAACACAGGTAAGGAGTGCAGAGTAGGAGGGCTTCTTAAAGGAAAACAGGTCTGTGAGAGTCAAGTTGGCAGGTGATCAAAAATGTCATTGCAATAAAATGCTAATTAATTATTTAATTATTATTATACATTGTGATTTTCTGGAATTTTTCTGGAGATTCTGTCTCTCGTGGTTGAAGTGTACCTATGATAACAATTACAGACCTCTCCATTCTTTGTAGGTGGGAAAACTGGCAAAATCAGCAGTGAATCAAATACTTATTTTCCTCTCGGAATACTCACCCCAACAGTGATTCTACAGCGCATGTGCAAGCTCTCATAAAATCCGTATTTTAAGCTAAGATGCCATTGTGACCCACGCGCTAGTGATCACTAGAATTGTAAGTAAAACAAGTGATCTAATACTTCGTATTAAATTGCCGTGTTGACACTTTGTGATAAATATGTGGGTTTTGGGTTGCAGTTTGGGCACTCAGTCTCTTAAAGTATTGCTCTCATCTATCTCAGACCAAAAAAAAAACTACTAACAAACTTTTCACAGAGATGACTGCAATCTTGGGGCAGTGATTTCCTTTGAGAAAGCGGCCAGGATGGAACTTATCAATTCTTCTCTTAATTTTTTTCCTCAGTGCAATTCAGTACCATTTTTAGTTGATTTATAAGTTTGCACAGCTAAAAACTGTGCTGTTTTTTGCACTGAGGAAAAAAATCAAGATAACTTTTTTTTCTCATAAAAAAAAACCTGAGAAACAAAAATGCCCTGGAATCTTTTAGACCACTGGCCTTTCCCATGGGGCACCCCAAATCAGAGTTCCCCGCTGTGTGAAACCCTCCCGGGGTGCAATACAATGCTCACCTTCTTCCTGACTCCCTAGCCTATGTAAATATTGGTGACTGCATCCCCATAATCTTTGGACTGTGCGCATGCTCCTGAACCCAGCCATTCCACTGCTGGGGATGCCCCTGATTGCCAGAGCCATTTGCCTAGCATTAAATATGTATGGTAAAGGTTCTGATTGGACGATGTACATGCACATTAGGACCCGAGAAAAGTGAGTCTTCTGGGGGATCTGAATGGTTTCACACAGCAGGGCATCCCAAATCAGGATGTCCCCCTTATGGAGCAAAACCAGCACGGGCACCAGCTATGGGGGCTGGTAGACTAATGCTTGGTGGCTGGCTGGCTGCTGGCCCCCGACACTAAAGAGGGGGGGTTTGGAAAAGGGGGGACATTCGGGCGTCCCAGAGGTCAGGTAGTGTGGCCTGTGTCTGCAGTAGTGTCTAGATACTTGGGCCCTGAAGGGGCACAGAAGGGAGAAAGGGGGGGTAGGATCCACTTATCAACTCCCAAAAGCTCCTGTTCAGAGTTTTTGGGGCGATGGAGGATTCTAAAGTACTTTTTGGACACTCACTTTAGTTAGAATTAATGGTGTTTAATTAATGGCGGTACATACAACCAACAGTAAAGGGGCGCAGGTGCGCTATGACGCACATCCTGCCTCCACTCACCACCAATCAGGAGGCGCGCAAGGGGGACTAGGGGAGGGTTTAGCAGTCCCTGGACTGCCCCCAAAATGGCCCCGGAGTACTCGCAGTGCCACATAAAGGCGCAAAAACAAAGATACACTCCAGCTGACACACAGCCGCTGCACAGAGCACCACGCAGCACCACCCTCCAGTACTTGTTGTAAGGAGGCGCCGATTGGAAACCAGACGTCCCCAGTTAACCCTTACTAGCAAGTAAGTTAACTTCTACTGTTTTTTGATTACCACTATACTGAAGCCGGCACAAGCAGCTAACATATTTACAATCAATTAACATAGGAAGCTAATTTAACCTTAACTTGTCATAACTCAGTGAACACATACAACAGTGTATTTATAATTATAAAACCTTACAACCTGCTGACCGAACTATAAAACAATCCTATATAGGGCACTTGCTACCATGCCATTACACACCAACATTGAATGGGAAATGACCCAGCCAGCACCAGCGAATACCTGGACCAACCATTGGATGATGTAAGTACCCCCTTATTTTTATCCTTTGTACTTAATTTGACCCTAAGTATATTTATAATAATGCATATACCAATAATCACAAGTATTGGTCCGCACACTGAGTAAGCCCCACGGCGAAACGCGTATGTGTTGCAACCCCTTGAGGCACTTGCTACTTCGGGATAACTACAACCCAACTTTGCTACAAACAAGGGTACTTACCCAAAACCCAGCAACACTGGGAGAAACTCAACAAAACCTCTTTTACCCTAAAGGAACTTACCGAAAGGTTGAAAATACTGTATCTATAATTTAAGCTTTGTGGAGTCTTTAAACATATTTTTGTGTATGTATATATGGTAATATGTTGCACTGACCAAAGAAAAGTAAGAAAACCTTTACTGTTTGTTGTATGTACCACCATTAATTAAACACCTATAATTCTAACTACAGTGAGCATGGGCTCTTTTGCACCTCCTGACCAATGGGGATGCAGGCAATCGGGCTGGCCACTTTGACAATGACCCACTTGCTGGCCGGTGACTTCCCAGCCCATCCTATCCTTTGAACTGATATAGGGGTCTAACACACACACAAAAGACCTTATTTTTTTACACCAATACTTACCTCCTTCGGCTGGTGCTATGCCAGGCTGTTTGATCTCATGCGGGAATGAGCAGCGGGAGCGGGGCAGAGGATCAGTGTACTTTCACTCCCGGCTTTCTTTGCTCACTGTAAAATACAATTGTTGTTGCGGGCTAGGCATGCCCACACACGAGAGGAAAACACCTTTGAGACCAACCACGCCTGTACATATACGATACTAACAATATTCTCTATAAAACAATACTGATTTTTATTAGACACATATTACAATGGTTTGTTGCAATGCCGTTTCATGTGGCCACATGCCACTGGCACCAACCACCAACTTACAATGATTACTTAAAACTTCATGTACATTTGGAAAAGCATCACAATGTGAAAAACACTGTTACAAGGTTAAAATTTGTACAAAAATTACAATAGGCAGTTCCTAAAGGTACCCGTCAAGGGCACCAAGTCCTATAGGGCCACGGACGGACGGACTAGTTTCGCCCAACTCAGGGCTTTTTCAACGTCAAATGCCCAATTGGTTCCATTTTCTTTGCTCACTACGGCTTCGGGAAGAGCTTTTTATACTGGCAGGGTTTTTTTTTGCCTTGAATGGGAGAAACTGACACATGAAATTTATGTTGCTGGCACTTAAAGAGGGTAAAACCCGGAATCTAAAAGGAGTCATGCCCAAACAGTGTGCCAGGGATGTGGCCAGCCAGCTGCACCTTATCACTGCGGCAAGTTTGAGATCAGCCAATCGGCGATCTCAAATGTGCCGCTGGGCGTGGGTGGGGACTCCGAAAGAAGAGTGGTGGGTAGCTGATGCGCTCATGTACATTTCATGTGGCTGCCACAGGTTAATGGTGGCACAATTAATTGATTCTCGTTTTGTACTTTATATGTATGCAGTGACAGCATTATTATTTAAATTTTAGTTATTTATTTCATGCATGTTGAGTATACATTTAGAGATACCGTATGTTTCGCACTATAAGACGCACCCTGGATTTGGAGGAGAAAAATTTGAAAAAAAAAATATTCTGAACCAAATGGTGTGCTAAAATACCCCCTCCCAATCACCCCATTATAGACAGTGTGCAGTATCCCCCCCGTATTCCCTCCGATCACACCATTACAGGCCCCACATTACAGGTAGTAAGCAGTATTCCACATTAAAGACAGTGAGGGGCATCATAAATTACAGACAGTGCGTAGATATATATATTTATATATATATATATATATATATATATATGCATATTTAAATGTATATATTTAAAATATAGCAATAAATAGCAATATAGGCGTAATAGTGGGTGTTGTGGAGGCTGCAGAGGAACAGAAAAAGATTATACAAGCTTTTTGCTGTAGCACCTCTTTTAGGTAAAATAGTTCCCCATGCAGAGTGGAGGGATATTCCTGTCCCTGTGTGAGGCAGAATGTCCAACCAATCACCAAAGTGGCAATTATAGTAGGGCCTATGTAAGGATCTGCCTGAGTGGCAGTTGGGGGAAATGTCCACATCATCAACTGCTTATCCCTGGGCCTGCTGATGTAAGAGCTGCCATAAGGTAGAGATCCTTACTACAAAAACAGCCAACCAGGGTTTAGATGGTGCCCTAGGAAGCACCACCCTCTCCAGTGCTGATTTCTGCTGTCAGACATATATTCTAAGTATGTCACACACCCTGCTTCAAGATATTCATTACCTGTGGGTAGTATGGTCCTGTAGAGGCTTCTGCAGAGATGATTGGAGGAAAGAAAGCCCCTCCCAGTCCATAAGTACCTGGGACCTCCCACTCATTACCCAGTCTTCATCTCTGCAGACGGCGAGCAAGCAGCAGATGATATCTCCTCCTTGCACAGGGGGACTTTAAGGTAGCCGGGTCTACTCCCGGCCTATATATATTTTTATTTCCGTTTGGACTCTTTATTCCCTTTATTAATATATAGCTATTTAAATGCCTCCCAGTCTTGACTGCTGTCCGAGCGAGGGTATAACAGCACCTCAGGTGCTCAGGAGCTATGCTCCACCGCGAGACCCTATAAAGAGGGTAGGCGGTTATACCGGGTTGGTGACTCCGGTTTGGGATGCCCTGTCCAAGAGTTTAATTTTCCCCTTAAATGGCCTATTCCCCTTTTTTAGTTGTGTGGAGGCCTCTTATTCAGCTTCTGGTGTTTTTCTATGGGGGCGCCTGGAAAATAGATTTATTTGAAATGTTTGTTTAAAATGTTTACATTTCTGGTATGAATAGTTATAATGTAAACTTGTTGCAATCTTTTTTGCTGACAGACAATAGCCGCCGCGGTGCTGGATTTTTACCTCATAGCTGAGGGGAGGATTTCTCCCCTCACGCTCTTCAGTGAGGGGGCAGGGCCGGGCCTTCGGTATGAGGCCGCAGCCCGCGCCCTTTAGGAGTTTGGAGCTGGTAGCGTGACCGAGCGGGGAGCAGCTCCGCTTGTTATGCGGGCTGCTACCGGCTATATTATGCGCCCGGTGCCGCGGCTGCCTGCGGCACCGGTGCGCGAGTGTTAATGGAGGGGAGCTTCCCCTCACGTCTGACAGACACTGTGCTGGATTTTTTCCTCAGAGCTGAGACAGGTGCTGGATTTTTACCTCAGAGCTGAGGGGAGGATTTCTCCCCTCACGCTCTTCAGTGAGGGGGCGGAGCCGGGCCTTCGGTATGAGGCCGCAGCCCGCGCCCTTTAGGAGTTTGGAGCTGCTGGGCGGAGACTTGCAGCGCGCGATCCACGCTGGCCACGCCCCCCTGCTGCGTCTCCCGCTCTGATCTGTGTTACCTCAGGCAGAGGACACAGTGTATTGGCGCCCAAAGACTCAGTGAGTGGCCCTGCGGCCGTTGCTTATCTGTACATATTTGCATATATATATGTATATATATAGGTATAATAGATATAGGTTTATATAGGGAGAACCTCTTACTGTCTTTTTCTATGTTTTTCAGGCTGAACTGCCAGGAATTTTTTTTTAGGTTTCTCCTGGTCCTAGAGTACCTGGGTACTTTTGCTATTTATTACAAAACCTCCCACTTGGACAATATAAGGGCATCCCGGGTTGCTTAATAGCGTAATTCCCTCACTCATAGCGACTATTCAAGTTCACCTTATGGAGGCATCCCAAGATTCCGGGCTCCCCTCGGGACAATCCCGGAAGTGTATGGGTTGTGGGGTATCCCTAACAGGGGATGATTTTTTCCTATGTATATCATGTGCACAGCAGACTATTACACGGCAGTCCGGTCCCCAGGCATCTGAGTCAGCGCAGCCGGCTTCATCCTCTCCCCCTCCCACTTTGACCCGTGCCCCGTGTGAGATTGCCACGGGGGGGCAGTCGCAATCTGATGTGTGTGCCAGGTTGGCCAGTATTGAAAAATTCATTTCCTCGACGGTTGCCAAGAAAGCACCGGCTAAGAGGAAGCATTTATCACCGGTTAATCATTTTGAATATGATGATGACGAAGACGGCCTGGATTGGTCAGATTATTCCCCTCTAGAAGAAGGGGAATTATTTGAGGATTCAGATATTTCTGATGATCAGCAATTTGTTGGTGCTGATTCCGATCGGAGCTCAGGGACTTCCTTGGATACTCCTAATGTTCTGACTCAGATGTTTGAGGTGCTTGCTATCTCGCCTCCGGCGGAGGTTCCTCAACAGCAAGGGGAGCTCGGCTCCCAGGCATTCCCCAAAGTTGGGATAAGAGGTATCCTTTTCCAGTGGATACGGTTAAGCGCTGGGCGTCTCCCCCCGAGGTGGACGCCCCTATTTTGGGGTTATCCAACTCAGCCGTATTGAACAACCCTGATTGTTCCTCTCTTAAGGATGGTGAGGATAAACGCATTGACCAGATGGCTTGTCATGGTTTTGCCAGTATTGGGGCAGCAATAAGGCCTGTTTGTGCCTCATCGCTGTTGGCGGTGGCTACGAGAAAGGTGGTCAGGCACTTGTTATCCTCCTCCAGTTTGAATCCGGACAGTGAGGAATTTCGTGAACTAAAACAATGTGAGGGGTTTTTGTCCTTCATGGTGGCCGCTTTGGATGATTCCTTGATGATGAGTAGTAGAGCCTCTGCTCTAATGGTTACTATCAGGCGTTCAATTTGGTTACGCCAGTGGGCGGCTGACTTTGGGTCAAAAAAGTCACTAACAGCTCTTCCCTTCGTTGGGTTACTGCTCTTTGGAGACAAGCTGGATGCCGTGGCCAAGGGGGGCAAACTACCTCAACGCAAGAAGCAACGTCGCCCCTTTCGAGGAGCGTCTTCCTTCACTCCTTCCTTTCGGGGATCTAGAGCAGGAAGAGGTTTCGCCTTCCCTTCTACAAGGGGAAATTCCTGGAATAGGGGCAGAGGACGTGCCCGTTCAGGATACAGTTGGGGCTCAAAACCCAAACCCGTGGCCAAGCCCGCTCAACAATGAGGGGGCGCCCTCACCCGTGCGGGTGGGGGGACGGCTACAGCACTTCTCCCAGGTCTGGAACCAAGAGGTCTCGGACAGGTGGATCCGGGAAGTGGTGTCTTCCGGCTACAAGCTGGAGTTCGAGTCCTACCCTCCCCCACGTTTCCTCAGGTCTCGGGTGTCCCCGGAGGCACTGGCTGCGCAGCAGCTCCGGGCGGCAGTATCGAGTCTTCTGGAAATGGCAGTCATTTGCCCAGTTCCCTCATTAGACCGGGGTCGGGGTTTTTACTCAAATCTGTTCACGGTCCCCAAAAAGGATGGCTCCGTCCGGCCCATACTGGACCTAAAGATTCTCAACAAGTTCGTCAGACTGCGAAGGTTTCGCATGGAAACGTTGCGCTCGGCTATTCATTCTCTTCGTCAGGGGGACTTCATGACGTCCATAGACATTCAGGACGCTTACCTCCATGTTCCCATTTTTCCCGCACACCAGAGGTTTCTGAGGTTCGCGGTGGAGGATCGGCACTTTCAGTTTGTAGCTCTTCCCTTCGGTCTCACCACAGCTCCAAGAGTTTTGGAAGGATCTGCAAGTTCAGGGTTTGTGGAGTCCCCTGGAAGCTCACGAGTCTATCAATGTTCTGGAATTGAGGGCCATCAGGTTGGTTCTTTGTCATTTGACTCATCAACTGCGAGACTTGCCGGTCCAGGTCAGGTCGGACAATCGGACGGCGGTGGCCTACATCAATCACCAGGGAGGAACCCGCAGCAGGAATGCCCTCAAGGAAGTGTCTCTGATCCTGGACTGGGCAGAGAGACATGTCCCGTGTATCTCAGCAGTTTACATCCCAGGTGTGGAGAACACGGAGGCGGACTCTCTGAGCAGGATGTCAGCCCGCAAGGGGGAATGGTCTCTCAATCCCAGGGTCTTTCACTCAATTTGTCTCAGGTGGGGGTCACCGGCGGTGGACCTATTTGCCTCCCGTCACAATCACAAACTTCCGGCTTTTGTGTCTCTGGCGAAGGACCCACTGGCTCTCACGACGGACGCCATGTCCCTGAACTGGAGGGATCTGGGGTTTCTGTACCTGTTCCCTCCGTTTCCCATGGTGGCCAGAGTAGTGCGCAAGCTTGCTCTGGAGAGAGCAACAGCAATTCTGGTAGCTCCAAGGTGGCCAAGACAGGTCTGGTTCGCAGACGTGGTAAGGTTGGCAGAAGATCAGTTCGTTCTGCCCCTGCTGCCAGATCTGCTCACACAGGGTCATCTTCGTTACCCCAATTTACCAACGCTGGCTTTGACGGCGTGGCTGCTGAAACCTCCATCTTGAAGGAGGAAGGTCTTTCTGACGCTGTTATTCCGACTCTCATTCGTGCTAGAAAGAAGTCTTCTTCATCCGTGTACTATAGGACTTGGAGGTCTTATATTGATTGGTGTGAGGCTAGGGCCTTCCCTTGTAGGGAATTCTCTGTTTCTAGAATTTTGGAGTTCTTGCAACATGGTCTGGACTTAGGGCTCCAACTCAGTACTCTGAAGGGACAGGTGTCTGCCCTGGCGGTATTTTTCCAAAAGTCTTTTGCACTACATCCTTTGGTTAAGACCTTTTTCCAGGGGGTTACGCATGTGCGGCCTCCTAGGAAGCCTTTGATTCCGGTTTGGGATTTGAATTTGGTTCTTTCTGCGCTACAGGGTCCCCCCTTTGAGCCCTTGCATGATAGTCCTTTGTCTTCCCTTACGCAGAAGGTGGCATTTTTGGTAGCTATCACTTCAGTTAGACGTGTTTCTGAGTTGGCGGCTCTGTCTATTCAAGCTCCAAATTTTGAAAGACATCAGGATAAAGTGGTTTTCCGTTTTAAGACGGACTTTCTTCCTAAGGTGGTTTCGTCCTTTCATTTAAATCAGGATATTGTTCTGCCCTCTCTCTGTCCTAACCCCAGCAATGACAAGGAGAGGGTCCTGCATTCTTTGGATGTGGTTCGTGTTGTGAAGTATCATTTGGTGGTAACGTCTGCCTTTCGCAAGACTGATGCATTCTTTGTGGTGCCTTTTGGGCCCAAGAAGGGTCTAGCACCCACAAAGTCTACCATCAGCAGATGGATCCGTCAGGCCATTGTAGGGGCCTATTCTGCTAAGGGGAGAGATCCTCCCTTTCGTGTTACAGCTCATTCTACTCGTGCGGTTGGGGCCTCCTGGGCTTTTCAGCACCAGGCCTCTGTTGAGCAAGTTTGCAAGGCCGCTACCTGGTCTTCTGTTCACACTTTTTCAAAGTTTTACAAGGTTGATGTGCGGGCCTCAGCGGATGCTGTTTTTGGCCGCAAAGTTCTGCAGGCTGCAGTAGTTTAAGTTGTGCTTTATGCCTTGTTTTGGATCCCCACCCTTTATGGACACTGCTATTGGATGTCCCACAGGTAATGAATATCTTGAAGCGGGGTGTGTGACATACTTAGAATAATACCATTTTGTGAATACTCACCTTGTAAAATGGGTATTATAAGTATGTCACCAACCCGCCCTTTGGATTCTGCATCCTTCATATGGTGAACTTTGCGTTGTTATGACTGATATTTGGCTCTTCCTGGTCCTTTACCTTACTGCTTTCTTTATGCTGGGTAATGGGTGGGAGGTCCCAGGTACTTATGGACTGGGAGGGGCTTTCTTTCCTCCAATCATCTCTGCAGAAGCCCTCTACAGGACCATACTACCCACAGGTAATGAATATCTTGAAGCGGGGTGTGTGACATACTTATAATACCCATTTTACAAGGTGAGTATTCACAAAATGGTATTTTGATTGCTTGTACTGTATCTGTCTTTGGTATGACTCCAGGGAAGGAAAGACTTTAGGACAGTCATACTGTACCTCATATATAATCTGCAACTCAAGATAACCTATATCCTTTCACCTGACCTAAAGAGGTAAGGGACCTGGGGAGACCAACCTAAGTATACCTGAGCTGAAAAGGAGGTTTTAGCTGGTCAGCTGTGGGGTGTCTGCTTTTAGAGGGTGTACCCCTGGATGCTACTCAGATTTGGACTTATTCCTGGAATTCTCTGAGTGAGTGTTTGATCTCATTGCATTGCGAGAACAGAACAGGACTCAGTTGTTGGATTAGTCTAATAAATTGCCCGGGAAAAGCACAGGTAGAGGCCAGGTCTCTACCTGCCAATAATTACATGATACACTTTCAATAGTCAAATACTGTATGACCACATTTTTAGGTTCATAGGTTTGTTAAATGTTGTAGTCCAGGGGTTCCCAAACCTATTTTCTTGGAGTACCAACTCCCATTTTTCTAATGGTCTCAAGTACCATCCAATACACTGTACGTTTCAGTTTTTACCTGCAGTCTATTAGAGGGCACCAACACCTGTTTCTCCGTTGGGTGTGGGCCTGGCTTCCAGTGCATTCAAACAGGCTCAGGGGCATCCAGAATTCTGGAATCACCCTCTAGAATGCCTGCAATTTTTACCTCTTCCTGGATTCTTGGCCAGGAATGCAGCCCAGCTGGGGTCTCATACTCAGCTTCAGCCACCGAAAGGGCCCACCCACATGACGGACAGCCTCGGCGGCCAATCATGGATCTGCATTCCCGGCTGTGGATCCAGGAAGAGGCTCCATTCTGGACCCCCCCCCCTCCGAGATTAGAATGTGTTATAAAAGGATAAATGGGTGTTGGTCCACTTTAAGTGCACCTCTGCACCTAATTACATTTTCTGCTGCCCACAGTTCTACTGTTTATCCATGGCCAGATCAGAATCTGCAGGAAACACTGAAGCAGTAGAAGTTGCCAGCTGGTCTTGTGATGAGCTGTATGTGTTTTCATCACAGACACTTCAGCCTCTCAGCTGATAAACCCCATACTTTATCCTACTGCAAAGTAAACACAGCATGGCCTCTAGTTTGTGATATGAAACATCTCAATGTAACAAGTTTACCCTGCAGTAGGAGAAAGTAATGGATTTATCAGCTGAGAAGTGTCTTTGATGGAAATGCATACAGTCCATCACCAGAGCTGAATATAGTGAATGATAGTTGTCCTTCAAGCACCACTTAGCACACAAAAACCTGTCCCCAAGTGGTGGCTGTGGAAGAGGTGTTTAGGTGCAGATGTGCATTTAATAAGCTGGTTCCCATTAAAAGTTCAGAATACAAAATCAGGAAGCCCCAGGGAGGGGGGGGGGGGGTTCAACCTTTTAGAATTTTAGGACTTTTAAACTCCAGATCCAGCTTAAAGGGCCAATATTCCCATTTAAAGCAGACTGAAACCAAGGTTTTACTTGCCTGGGTGTTGGTAGCTCTTTACAGGGGCATCCTGATTGGGGATGCCCCACTATGTGAAACCCCAGGGAAGGCCAGATACCATATCTCATGGTGCATGCACATGCTTCCAGCAAATCAGAATATATTGCATCCTAGATGAAATGTACATTTAAACAGCGATCCAGGGGGGATTTCACACAGTTACCAGTAGGTTCTGGAGAATTTCCCCCCCCCCCCCCCCCCAGAAATGAATGGCAGAATGTGGCAGTCAATCTTCCAGACACAGCACACACCCACACTAGAAGATGCTACAGCTGCAGCCATGTATACCCCCATACACCCACAGCTGAGTGTGCCCTTACACTCCAACAACCACCAAGCACACCACCCCTTATACCTGCACATGCCCCAACAGACATGCCTCTCTACACATGTGTCATGTATGCACCTCCACAGACGTGCATGGTTGCACCCCAGTCCATACATGCATGCATACACCCCTACAGATGCATATACATCCGCACTAGGGTTTCCACCTGGCCGGTATTTTTTCTTTTACTGGGCTGGCGGTGACGGTATATGTTTTTTTTTAAATCCTTGTAATTGTAGCCGCCAGTTTACCTTTCCCATCCTCAGCAGGCATGAGGTGGTAGTGGGAAAGGTTTCAGGCTGTGGGTAAAATATACTGCCCCCTCCTGGCAAAATACTGGCCAGATGGCAAACTTAACCCCCACAGACGCGCAAAGCCGCACCCCAATCCAGATGAATATGCACCCCTCTAGGGTTTCCACCTGGCCGGTATTTTTCTTCTCACTTGACTGGTCTGGCGATGCCGGTATTTGTTTTTTAGTGAAGGTAATTGTAATTGTAGTCGCCGGTATACCTTTCCCATCCTCAGCAGGCGGGGTGGTGGGAAAAGCATCAGACTGTGGGCAGACATGCATGCACACCCCAAAGAAATGTATGCATACACACTCTCACATTTGTGCATGCAACCGCCCCAGATGTGGATGTGCATATCCCCAGAGACTCTCGCAGATGAGCATGCACACCCTTACATATGCGCATGCACACACCCACAGATAGACCATTCGTGCCTGAGTGCACCCCAGATGTGCATGTGTGCACACCCACAGAAGAACATGCATACACCTGCAGACACGCATGCCGCACATCCCCAGACAGGCTTAAAGTGGACCTTCACCCTGAATAAGAGCATATCTTATATGTTTCCCACACCCTGTACATACAGATTGCTCACATTAAAAATTATCTTACCTACATCTACTGCATGTTATGAGCCTTTAAACATCCAAGATGGTGGCTCATGGAACGTCAGGCAGCCTGCAAACAGGAAATGCCTTCTGACTGTGCTGCATTCTGAGATTGCTGATCTTTTCCTGGCCCCAGCTCTGCTCTGTCTGAGCAAAGCACAGCTATAACCTGCCCCTGTACTTTATCCCACTCTCCTCTCCTCAGTAAGTGTGATGCTTCTGAGTCAAGATGGCGGCGCCTGTATCTTAAAGTCCTGAACAGAGTTGCAGCCCAGTGGGGAAAAGATTAATAAGTAGGTGACTAAAAACTTTAGATGCTGGGGAATAATTTTTTAAGGGTTTGGGCTTTTTAATAAATCATGGTGAAGGTCCGGTTTAAGTGCACTGCCAGATATGCGTCCGCAAATGCGCATGCATACACTCCAAGGTGCACATGTGTGCACAACCTCAGAGGCACATGTTTGCACTCCCAGACACAGCGCATAAACACACATGCAGACTCGCAACGCACGCACCCTCATCTCAGCACTCATAGAAACATAGAAGGTTGACGGCAGAAGGAGACCATACGGTCCATCTAGTCTGCCCTTATGTGTATACTGTATGTACTCTTTATCGGGAGGCCGATTCATTAATAGCGCCAGGTAGCGACAGATGAGCGCCAGTTGCGTGATTTTTACAGCGCCCGCTAGTATTCGCTGTGCTTGGCCGTTGTTCGGTTGTTGATAGCGACTCAGTCGGTGTGCGGTAATGTTGAATACGGGGTTAGGAGTCGCTGTTTGACAGGTTCCGCGCTGTATGGGAGCGCCTGACAGCGAATGGTCATAGCGAACGGCTCCCAGCATATTCATTAACAAGTCACGCTCCAAAAATTCTCACGCTGTGAAAAGCTTGTTTAAACCCCAGAGCGCTGGCGGCGATGGCTTAAAAGTAGTTTTTAACCCCCAAACATCCATATTTTTTGAGATCAAATACAGTAGCAGAGTTCAGATGGTGCATTCTGCTCCTTCTACCACCCTCAGAAAAGGTTGCCTGCCACGCAGGGAGCTGTTTCTAAACAATCCTGTGTTGTTCCCCATCAGAATGTTCTCAAAGGAGCGGGTGAAAAAATACCTGAAAGCACCATAGATCAGCACAAATCCAAACTTCTAAGGATTTGCACAGATACATAGTTGGACGGGGAGGCCGATTCATTAATAGCGGCAGGTAGCGACAGATGAGCGGCAGTAGCGTGATTTTCACAGCGCCAGCTAGTATTCGCTGTGCTTGGCCGGGGTTTGCTTGTTGACAGCGACTCAGTCGGTGTGCGGTAATGTTGAATACGGGGTTAGGAGTCGCTGTTTCACAGGTTCCGCGCTGTATGGGTGCGCCTGACAGCAAATGGCCAGAGCGAACGGCTTGCTGCAGATTCATTAACAAATCACGCTCAGAAATTTCTCGCGCTGTGAATTCCTTGTTTAAACCCCAGAGCGCTGCCGGCGATGTGTGTAAAGTAGTTTTTAACCCCCAAACAACCATTTTTTTTAATGTAAAAATTATACAAGTTTTTCTAAACATTTTGTAATATGAATACATTAATATCAGACCTATAATATCAATTCTGCACAAATTTTTTTTTTTTAATTTTTTTACCTTAAAAAAAAAAATCTAACATTGCCGAAGTGGTCACAGAATTTTTGACATTTAAAAAAAAAAAAAAAAAAAAAACATTAATAACAAATATGAAGATTTAAAGATTGCTCCATTGAAATGCATTGGAGAGCGCCAGGTAGCGAGAGGTCATACCTGGCGCTGTGATGGGATTAGCAGCGGCGCTGTTCGCTGCAGTCGGCTACATGATGAATCCCGCGCTAGGTGACGCTTTAGCTGGCGCTAGCCTCATTTAGCGTGATAAATGCGTGATTGTGTCCGCCGCCTGGCGTTCTGGAGTCGGTAGCCGCCGATAGCTGGCGATACCTGGCGCTAGTGAGAAACTACCTGGCGCTATCCCTTGATAAATAAGGCCCTTAGGATAGATGTGTGCTTATCCCAGGCATGTTTAAATTCAGTGACTGTTGATTTTCCAACTACCTCTGCTGGAAGTTTGTTCCATGCACCTACTACTCTTTCTGTAAAATAATATTTTCTAACATGGCTCCTGATCTTCCCCCCGACTAGCTTCAGGTTGTGCCCCCTTGTTCTATCATTAAGCTTCTTCTTAAAAACACTTCCCTCCTGAACCTTATTCAATCCTTTCACATATTTAAAGGTCTCAACCATGTCCCCCCTCTCCCTTTTTTCCTCCAGACTGTACAAATTAAGTTCTTTAAGTCTCTCCTGATAAGTTTTAAGTTTCAGTCCTTCCACCATTTTTGTTGCCCGCCTCATTACCATTTAAAACAGTCAGTGGGTGATGGCTAAGGGTGTTTGGGTAGGGGAAGAGAAGCTTGTCCCACACTTCTTAAAGTGCAGGTTGTGGTAGCATCCACATGATCATACTATACTTACAGTGTAACACTTTGCTAAGTATTATAAGAAGTTTACTTTGCTTATCGCATATTTGTATTACAGGAGACCGTTTGGGATTGTTATTCCTATACATCAGTCAACTGAGACACAATATCAAATCTTTTTTATTTCTATATACTGTATGTATGTTTATGGAAAAACAGCAGCCAGTGTTTACGTCAAATTTAGCTGGAGGTGCTGTATGACTTTAATGTGTGCTGGTGCGTATGTTGTAATGAAAACCCCTCCCTCATTCCCTTTGCTAGGAATGAGGAGTCTGTCAGCAGCAGCCGGGCAGAGAGCGAAGCAGCTTGCGGGGAATAATGTGTGGCTCTGTGCTCTAGAGCTGTCTACCTGTCCCTAGTTACACGTACAAGCAAAACTTTCCTGCTTCTTCAGAACCTTTCCTACTGTAAAGGATTGCTGGAAAACTTTGCAGAGTGGCTGGAGCAAGATGCAACATTGGGCAGCATGGTGTCACCAGGTGGACCCTATATCTGGATCAAGATGACCCCAGTTATCTTTCTGCTGAGCACCTCTTTACTGCTGATTTCTTCAGGCAAAGTAAGACAGGGCATATCGCCTACCTATACTGTAATGTGCTAACTGCTCTCGTATGTGTCATTTGCTGGCGTTTATCAGCGATGAAGCACGTGCACATGTTTGATATGATAGATACGTACATCGCTGGGAGATGCAGCAGAGATCACCCTGATTCATCATTTTAAAGGATCAAGCTGGTTATGTTGATTTATTGTGATTTTCTGTCTAGCTCGTTTTAACTGTCAATTGATATTAGCTGACCATCATAAAATATCATATAGAAAACTTTTATTATTGCATAACAGACTAGCAAGCTTTTTACTGGTTGCAACATCTAATCAAATCAAATAAGTTTTTACTGGTTGCAACATCTAATCAAATCAAATAAGTTTTTACTGGTTGCAACATCTAATCAAATCAAATAAGTTTTTACTGGTTGCAACATCTAATCAAATCAAATAAGTTTCTATTAAATTCAATAAAAGGATGTATTGTGATTTCATCTGTATCCTGATTGCTATGGGTTACTACACGTGAACTGACAGCAGCACTCGGCAGTAAACCTGTCATGCTGGGTCTTGTAAATGTCACCGGCAGACATTAAGATGTCATGCATATAGTTCAGAAGTGAAGAATTAGGGGTGGCTAGCTGTCACTGTCAAGTAATACATTCCCATATTTCTCAATTGCCTCCAGTAAGTTATAAAGGGCAAATGTCGAAAGATTGACCTGCTTTATTTACTGCTAATTAGCTGATTCAAGAATGTTAATGTCTTTTTCTTCAGGCAAAGTGACATTTCTTACACCTGTTTTACCCTGACTCAGCCTTTTTCAGGCATTTATATAGCATTTATATAATACTGACATGTTACGCTGTAACAACAAACTAGGATAGAAACGTGCACATGGGACGGGGAGGCCGATTCATTAACAGCGGCAGGTAGCGACAGTTGAGCGACTGTAGCGGCATTTTCAGAGCGCCCGCTAGTAGTCGCTGTGCTTGCCCGTTGTTCGGTAGTTGATAGTGACGGGGAGGCCGATTCATTAATAGCGCCAGGTAGCGACAGATGAGCGACTGTAGCGTGATTTTTTCAGCGCCAGCCAGTATTCGCTGTGCTTGGCCGGCGTTAGCTTGATGACAGCGACTCAGTCGGTGTGCGGTAATGTTGAATACGGGCTGGGGGGTCGCTGTTTCACAGGTCCAGCGTTGTATGTGAGCGCCTGACAACGAATGGCCAGAGCGAACGGCTAGCTTCATATTCATTAACAAATCACGCTCCGAATGTGCTGTCGCTGTCCATTCCTTGTTTAAACCCCAGAGCGCTGGCGGCGATGTGTATTAACTAGTTTTTAACCCCTAAACAACCATATTTTTTGAATGTAACATTATACATGTTTTTAGAATCATTTTGTAATATGAATACATTAATATCAGACCTGTAAGATCAATTCTGCATAAATTTTTTAAAAAAAAATGTTTTACTTAAAAATAAATCCTAACATTGCAGAAGTGGTCTCCGAATTTTTGACATTAAAAAAAAAAAAAAAAAAAAATTAATACCAATTAATTATGATTAATTATAGATTGCTCCATTGAAATGCATTGGACATCGCCAGGGAGCGACAGCTCATACCTGGCGCTGTGAAGGAATTTGCAGCGGCGCTGTTCGGTCCAGGCGGCTTCATGATGAATGCCGCGCTAGCCGTCGCTCTCGCCGGCGCTAGCCTCATTTTGCTTGATAAATGCGTCATTGTGACCGCCGCCGGGCGTACTTGAGTCGGTAGTCGCCGTTAGCTGCCGCTACCTGGCGCTTGTCAGACACTACCTGGCGCTAGCCTGTGATAAATAAGGGCCTGAGTCGGTTTGCCGTAATGCTGAATATTGGGTGAGGAGTCGCTATTTGACAAGTTCCGCGCTGTATGGGAGCGCATGATAGCGACTGGCCCTAGCGACCGGCTCCCACCATATTCATTAAAAAATCACGCTCAAAAAATTCTTGCGCTGTAAAATGCTTGTTTAAACCCCAGAGCGCTGGCGGCGATGGGTTAAAAGTAGCTTTTTAACCCCCAAACAACCATATTTTTTGAAACAAAAAAAAAACAAGTTTTTTAAATAATTTAGTAATATGAATACATTAATATCAGACCTGTAATATCAATTCTGTACAATCTAAAATGGCAGAAGTGGTCACAGAATTTTTCACATTTAAAAAAAAAATAAATAAATAAAAAATTAATAACAATTAGGAATATTTAAAGATTGTTCCATTGAAATGCATTGGAGAGCGCCAGGTAGCGAGAGGTCACACCTGTCGCTGTTCAAGGTCGGACGCTGGCGCTGTGGGCTGAGGCTGGAATAATGATGAATGAGTGGCTATATGGCGCTATCTCGCTAAGCAGGATTGGCTTGATAAATGTGTGACTGTGGTGGGGAGCCGGCGTTCTCGTGGCGGGGCCCGTCATTACCGGCCGCTCACCAGGCGCTACCTGTCGCTATTCCTTCATAAATAAGGGCCTTTGTCCATGAAAGAATGTCACAATCCAATGTCTAGCACACATAAGTACAATGAATGCTTCCCATCCTCTCCCATACTTACCTGATCCTTCAGCATCAGCTGCTTCCCTCCACCAGCAACTGCCTGACAGTCTCCACTGATCTCCACTGAGCTCCCTGGATGCAGTGATGCCTTAACACAGCCCCCATTAAAGTGGAGCAAGTCGCCCGGGGCATCCAAAATTGGGATTGCCCGCTGTGTGAAACCCTCCAGGTCGCCTCATAAACGTACCTTGTTTCCCGGTCCAACAACGCATGCACGAGCCACGGCCGCATCCCCGCTATCCATCTAGCAGGGCATGTGCCCAGCATTTGTGAATGACCAGCGCGGGCATGCTCCCTGTTAGAGGGATGCGGCCGTCAGCGCGCTTGGACGAAGAGGTGAGGCACGGTAGGGCACCTCTGATCGGCGTGCCCCAGGGGAAGGGGCCAAAACCCAGCATAGTGAAAATCTTGGGTTTTGGTCCACTTTAAGCTTATTGTTGGAGAGGGATGGAATCTTGTATGACAGCTGAGATCAGCAGGCAGATTCCAAGGTGAAGCAGCTAAATGAAGAAGACGACCTTCTGGAGCAGGTAAGTATCCTAATTTTAGTTTTCAGGGGACAGTGATGGTACAATAAAATAACCTACAGTAGCCATTAATTAATCCTACCTACTTACATGTATGTTAGTAGGTTACATTGCATGGTTGAAGTAAGACAAATGTCCATCAAGTTCAACCCAGGTCAAGGGTAGAGGAAAATGCTAGAAACAGATAATACAGATAACTGCTAACAGTAACAATGTTACAGCAGAAAAAAAGTCTAATCTTTTTTTAAAGCTGCTCAGCACACATTTACATATCTTATGGTAAAGAAGGATCTTCAGATTGATTTTTTGTTCAGATGCAGGGGACTTAACATTAAGGGGTCATCCTCTAGTTTCCGTAATTACCAAGCGATGGCTACATGTTTGCCAGCTATGTCCATGTTTTCCAGATTTAAGTCAACATCAGTTTGTCACTTTAGGTCTTTTTTAGCATCTTTACCTTTTTTTGAGTGTGAACATCAGATAGGTAGTGTAACTAGTATGTGAAAAAGAACTAATGATACTTTTATATTTGTCACTAAAATCTTTTCAAACAACCAGAACACTCCCAGTACACCCCACATATATTCTGAGTCCCCTTCCATGTCGATATATGTTGTTGAAGTATGTTTTTTCATTAAGATTTCATGTTTTTTTACTGAAAAACCTCCACAGCAGTTCGCCGACATTCTGCAAGTCATTTCTAAATGTAAATGCCACTATTTTTCACCAGCAAATTGCAGTGAAAACACAGCAAAATGCATGGCATAATTCAGTTGTCAGAGGTGTTTGCCATTTCAATTTAAGCAACATTTACGTTTGTTTGCCCACTCTCCCTGTGCAAACGGCAAATGCATGGAAGTCGCACAAAGTCACCCCCTAAATAGCTTTCCCCATATCTTTTCGTATGGACAGTTTATGTATTTATGTATGTTTTGGAAGGATATGTGAATGTTGCAAATGCAGAAAATAGGCATGTTTTCTTATACATATAATCCTATATAGGAATACTTCAGCGGACAGACAGATCAGCATACATTGCAAATACAGGAAATGTGTAGGAAGTAAAGGTTTTAAGCCAAGTAATACTTGCCACGTGGGAAAAACTATATACATTTTACAGACAGCATTATTTTTCCTGCAGTTCCAACGACTGGTCTGTGCCCTGTAAGCAGTCACTTCCTTCTCATAGGTCTTTCCCCATTGCTCCTTATGAGTATTTCCATACTACATACTGTTATTGACAGAATAGCAAATTCTATTAGGAAGGCCATTGACATAGGTGCTACGGAACTGGGCACTAAATACTTGCCGTTTGCTACATGGAGGGCCCTCCTTTTTTACCTGTCACTTCAAGAGTTTTACTTCTTCCATGTGTCCACAAATGTTTGTGCTTCTTTGCTGGCCCAATGTTAAACTGCAGCTCCATTTCTAGAACCCTTAGGTGACAGCCAGTCAGCATCTCAGGTGTGTTGAGAATAGCACCCTTGTCCAAACTGGAATCACGGGAAGGCCGATTCATTAACAGCGGCAGGTAGCGACAGTTGAGCGACTGTAGCGGCATGTTCAGAGCGCCCGCTAGTAGTCGCTGTGCTTGGCCGTTGTTCGGTAGTTGATAGCGACTCAGTCGGTGTGCAGTAATGTTGAATATTGGGTGAGGAGTCGCTATTTGACCGGTTCCGCGCTGTATGGGAGCGCATGATAGCGACTGGCCCTAGCGACCGGCTCCCACCATATTCATTAAAAAATCACGCTCAAAAAATTCTCGCGCTGTGAAATGCATGTTTAAACCCCAGAGCGCTGGCGGCGATGTGTTAAAAGTAGTTTTTTAACCCCCAAACAACCATATTTTTGGAAACCCAAAAAAACAAGTTTTTTAAATAATTTTGTAATATGAATACATTAATATCAGACCTGTAATATCAATTCTGTACAATTTTTATTTTTTTATTTTTTTTACCTTAAAAAAATTATCTAAAATGGCAGAAGTGGT
This sequence comes from Gastrophryne carolinensis, assembly GCA_027917425.1. NCBI lineage: Eukaryota > Metazoa > Chordata > Amphibia > Anura > Microhylidae > Gastrophryne > Gastrophryne carolinensis. The sequence continues at coordinate 359,411,656 of CM051234.1, read as the reverse complement.
CACAGAATTTTTCACATTTAAAAAGAAAAAAAAAAATGAATTACAACAATTAATTATGAATATTTAAAGATTGCTCCATTGAAATGCATTGGAGAGCGCCAGGTAGCGAGAGGTCATACCTGTCGCTGTTCAAGGTCGGACGCTGGCGCTGTGGGCTGAGGCTGGAATAATGATGAATGAGTGGCTATCTGGCGCTATCTCAGTCGCTAAGCAGGATTGGCTTGATAAATGTGTGATTGTGGTGGGGAGCCGGCGTTCTCGTGGCGGGGCCCGTCATTACCGGCCGCTCACCAGTCGCTACCTGTCGCTATTCCTTCATAAATAAGGGCCTATGTACTTGCCTTTTACTACATGGAGGGCTCCTTTTTTACCTGTCACTTCAAGAGTTTTACTTCTTCCATGTGTCCACAAATGTTTGTGCTTCTTTGCTGGGCCAATGTTAAACTGCAGCTCCATTTCTAGAACCCTTAGGTGACAGCCAGTCAGCATCTCAGCTGTGTTGGGAATAGCACCCTTGTCCAAACTGGAATCACTAAATGACGGATGAATGAGAACACATATGGGGGAGATAGGTCTGTATACCTGCCAAAGTCCGTGCTGTTCTTACAATGACCCAGGACTTATTTGGGACTTTGCTTTTATAAGAGGATACTAAAAGTAGTAGGCCCATGATAATACTGGCTGGAGGCCCAGATATAAATATATAGTTATGCTACTAAAAATACAAGTAGGTAAATAATTACAGTTGATGAAATCAATCACCAGGCTGTGACTTGAAGTTATTCTAGCAGAACCCCTTAGCTGACCCATAGCAGGTTTCAGCAGACTGTGTCTATCTGAATGGATCCAAAGATGAGCTACAGTATTGTTAATAATTGCAGCCATACATCATGTGTCATATTCCTGAATAGGTATCTGTCACACAGCCTGCGCTCTCTTTCTGAGAGATGAGGGACACTTGCATTCCTGTCTCTTGACATTGAGTAATCATATGGCTGACATTCTTCCACATAAACAGAAGTGACACACGCCCCCAACTATCCAATTTAAAAGCAGTTGGATCTGCTCCAGTGCAGAAAAAGAACTAAAAAAAAGCCAGCAAGTTTTATTTTGGTTTGTTATGTGTCTTGCGAGATACACAAGCTGCTAAGCGTAACAGAACTGTGCATCTGGATGTGACATTTATTAATGCATGTTGTCTTATCATCTACAAATCTTATGTTACTCCTGGCAAGTCATTTTTATATGCAGTACCTATTTTGCGCTTCTGCTCAAACAGTAAATATGTTATAACCTGTGCTGAAGCAAGTTCGATTCATTTTTGCTAATTGAAGTGGTGAATAAATCACCCTCTATTTATTATATTGGTGCCCACTGGCACTGACTTATCTACTACTTTCTGAAACACACATGAGACCTACTGGCAGATCTTATATTGCTGTTGACCGCATGCTTCATCCCTTCTTTCTCGTGATGTCATTTATTCTTTAACCTAACGTGAAAAGTGTATATTTAAACATATTTTTACTAAACCACTGCTCATGGGGTGCTCGTCATGTGGAGTTTTGTCATGTCCATCTCCACTCATTAAACATAGCCAACATTCACAGAGAGCCCAGACCAATCTACTCTGAGAGGCAGCACTTCACTGTGAGCTGATTTCATTGAGGCCAATTCATTAATAGCGGCGGGTAGCGACAGTAGCAGTATTTTCACAGCGCCCGCTAGTAGTCGCTGTGCTTGCCCGTTGTTCGGTTGTTGATAGCGACTGAGTCGGTGTGCAGTAATGCTGAATACGGGGTGACGAGTCGCTATTTGACAGGTTCCGCGATGTATGGGTGCGCATGATAGCGACTGGCCCTGGCGACCGGCTCCCACCATATTCATCAAAAAATCACGCTCAAAAAATTATCGCGCTGTGAAATGCATGTTTAAACCCCAGAGCGCTGGCGGCGATGTGTTAAAAGTAGTTTTTTAACCCCCAAACCACCATATTTTTGGAAACCAAAAAAAAAAAATTTTTTTAAGAATTTAGTAATATGAATACAATAATATCAGACCTGTAATATCAATTCTGCACATGGCAGAAGTGGTCACAGAATTTTTCACATTTAAAAAAAAAAAAAACAAAAAACATTAATAACAATTAATTATTAATATTTAAAGATTGTTCCATTGAAATGCATTGGAGAGCGCCAGGTAGCGAGAGGTCATACCTGTCGCTGTTCAAGGTCGGACGCTGGCGCTGTGGGGTGAGGCTGTTCAGAGTTTTCATGCCAAAAAGGTTTATGGGGGCAATGCTAGTGGAAATATATACCGTTTCAAAAAAAATGTTTTGCTTAAATCATTATTTTCTTTAATGTTATTTGTATAATTATACAATAATTATGTACATTATTATATAGTTATAAATAGATCATCATGACGCATTTAAGTGACTGTATCATGCAGGGCCAGACTATGAGGGGGGGCACAAGGGGCATGTGCCCCGGGGCTTCTACCACTTGCACCACAAAGGGGTCCTCCATCTACCAGGAGGCTTTTCAGTCTTTGGTCTGAAGGGCCGTGAAGCCAATAACAAAGCTATCGGTGCCCCCCCCCCCCCCCCCGGGCGCCTGGGCAGGCCTTCCTTTGTTTTTGCAAACCTGCATCTAAAGTCACCACAGGGCAGGATGGAGAGTCTAGGGCAGAAGAGTCGCCGTCACCAATGCTACAGTGATGGAAGGGTGTAGGGAAACTGTTTTATGCTCGACCAGCTGGGCGACTACACTACCCCCATTCAGAATGGCCAAGCCGGAGTTCCCGAACAGCACACACCCATTAAAGAGTTGCACAAGAGACTCAATCTGAGTGTAACTGGGGCCTCTACCAGATTTTGTGCCCAGGGGCCTCCACCACACTTAATTAGGCCCTGGCATAGAGCATTGCAATGATGTTTTTAAAGCATCATGTAACACTAGGGGCAGGCTTTCTCTTGTTGATAAGGTTGCAGCAGGTGAACTGAAAGCAATGTGTTGTGTCTTTGTTATACAGGTAATGGGAAATTAATATTGTGGTTTGGGTTACAGCTTCCCCTATTGATACAGGCATGGTATGGAAGTAAGAGCAGCTTTAACATGTTTCCTGTATGCAAACATTAAGTTTACATTCCAGAAGTTCCACATACAGTGGTTAGGTCAAAATGTTACCAATACAAACTTATATCACAGACCAGAATATCAATATAACGATCTTACTTATGCTGTTTTACTGACCAAACATGCCAAAGGGCTTAACTGGAACTGAAAACATTGAACTGTTTTGCGGCATTATGCAACTGTTGTGCAACCTGAATGATACTACTCCAGTAATTCTAGGATAATCCTCTATTGAGAATAATGTGCATATTTCCCACTGAGAGGGACTTGGCCTTGAAATGAAAACATATCAGAGTCAAATAGTTTCCTAGTTCAGATAGGAGACAAACTAGTGGATTCTGTGGGTAAACCCATCAGTTTTTCTTACTTACAATGTTAAATTATAAACATTTGTACAGTCAGATGTGGATCAGTCTGAGAAACTGGGAACTAAAGTTATGTGACCCATGAATACCCAGTGTAATATAAATGTCAGCATGAGTATCAGTTTGGGTTATGATATTTGTGTTGAAGGTTGGGTTTGGGAAACGTGCAGCTCCTTACCAAGCTATCAAGGTTAGCACATGGGGTGTGGGGTCTAGGCTGTATTGCAAGGTCTTGACCCTTCCACCCCATGGCTTGCACATGAGGTTTAGGGCAACCTCAGGTAAGCTGCTCCCATTTTATCTCTTGCATTGTATGTCCCAAGTGGGGCTCTCATAGATTAGAGTTAGGACTGCACCCATAGAGGCACCTTGGCGTGGTGGTGCAGCTTAGCATACTTCTGCAGATGTGTGTGACCGAGCCCCCTGTTTTTACCAGATTTAGAGACAGATTATAGGTTGGTCTGCAAGCTAACAGGGTTGAGTGCTGCGGCTCCTTTAAGTCTTTAGTAACCTAATTGCCCTGCTGACTTGCACCTCCCAGGTTAGCTATAAAATGGTCTGAGGAGCTGCCACTCCCCCTTTGTTCATTATCAAGGTTAGAATGTTTTTGTACATCCCTATTGTATACTACAGACTCCTCACCAATGCTTTTCTTCTGTCTTCTTGGCTCTAGTATGTCTGCATGTCAGCAGCCATTTTGGGGCCTAATAACCTCTCCACTCAAGGACTCATACATTTAGAAGGCAAATAATGGAGCGAGTAATTTTGGACTCTTTGAGAAACAAGGGCTGAAAAGAACTTATATCTCAGATCTGCCGTTGAGTGATTTACATTAGAACATACTAACGCCAAACAAAACTTTGCTGCACATAACAGTTACATGAGCATGTATCCAGATATACAAAGTTGAATTTATGATCCATTGTCCATGTAAGTAATTTAGAGCGGTCTTCCCCAACTCTCTCATGAAGCTCTACCAACAGGCCATGTTTTGGGTATCTCCACATAGCTGACTCTATAGCTCTGTCTAAGCCCTAATTACTTCACCTGGACCTCTGTGTGGACATATACAAAACTGACCCTTTTGGTGGGCCTTGAGGAGAGCATATATGAAGGCAATACACAGATACTTGCAAAATCCCTTTCGTTCCGTCTATGCACTTTCCTCCAAAATCATATTCTCTTCAAATTTGCTTGAAAATCTAGTACTGGCTATGCTGGTCTGCAAGGATGTATGAAGGCCCGACTTTGAGTTTTACGCTTTCCCTACCCAGACCACAGACTCCAGATATCCGGACCTCTGCTCTGACAGCCTTGCACTCGCATATGAGCCCTGCACTCGCTTATGTGTTTTCTTGTACTCAGTGCTGCCCCACTTTTGTTGATCAGTGCTGTAGTGCTGAGTCTCCCGGCCAGCCCCTCCAGAGATGTGTCATTACTCCGCTGGCCCCCAGCATTGCAAAAAAGGCATTATAAGGTACACAGGGCACAAACTTTCTTTCTCTGTCTCTCTGCCCATCCATTACCATCCCTTCAGCCATGTCCCTATAGCTATGTTCCATCCAACCCTGTCTCCTCAGCTCTGTCCCATACATTCCCAACGCCTCAGCTCTGCCCCATTCAGCCCTGTCCCCTGAGCTCTGCCTTATCCAGCTCTGTCCCTGAGCTCTGCCTCATTTATTCTCATCCCCTCATCAGCTCTGTCCCATCTATCTGTGTTACCCCAGATCTGCTCCCTCTAGCCCTGTCCCCTCAGCTCTGCTCCATAAAGCCCTGTCTTCTCAGCTCTGCCCTATCCAGCCCTGTCCTCTTCTCATACCCTCATCTCTGTTGCATACATTCTCATCCCCTCAGCTCTGCTCCATCCAGCCCTGTCTCCTCAGCTCTGTCCCTCTCATTCCCAATCTCCTGAGCTCTGCCTTATACAGCCCTGGCCCTTTAGTGCTGCCCCATCTATCTCTGTTACCTCAGATCTGCTCCATCCATCCCTGTCCCCTCAGCTCTGCTCCATCCAGCCCTGTCTCCTCAGTTCTGTCCCTTCCATTCCCAATCCCCTGAGCTCTGTCTTATCCAGCCCTGGCCCTTCAGCTCGCCCCATCTATCTCTGTTACCTCAGCTCTGCTCCATAAAGCCCTGTCTTCTCAGCTCTGCCCTATCCAGCCCTGTCCTCTTCTCATACCCTCATCTCTGTTGCATACATTCTCATCCCCTCAGCTCTGCTCCATCCAGCCCTGTCTCCTCAGCTCTGTCCCTCTCATTCCCAATCTCCTGAGCTCTGCCTTATACAGCCCTGGCCCTTTAGTGCTGCCCCATCTATCTCTGTTACCTCAGATCTGCTCCATCCATCCCTGTCCCCTCAGCTCTGCTCCATCCAGCCCTGTCTCCTCAGCTCTGTCCCTCTCATTCCCAATCTCCTGAGCTCTGCCTTATACAGCCCTGGCCCTTTAGTGCTGCCCCATCTATCTCTGTTACCTCAGATCTGCTCCATCCATCCCTGTCCCCTCAGCTCTGCTCCATCCAGCCCTGTCTCCTCAGTTCTGTCCCTTCCATTCCCAATCCCCTGAGCTCTGTCTTATCCAGCCCTGGCCCTTCAGCTCGCCCCATCTATCTCTGTTACCCCAGATCTGCCCCATCCATCCCTGTCCCCTCAGCTCTGCTCCATCCAGCCCTGTCTCCTCAGTTCTGTCCCTTCCATTCCCAATCCCCTGAGCTCTGTCTTATCCAGCCCTGGCCCTTCAGCTCGCCCCATCTATCTCTGTTACCCCAGATCTGCCCCATCCATCCCTGTCCCCTCAGCTCTGCTCCATCCAGCCCTGTCTTTTCAGCTCTGCTCCATCCAGCCCTGTCTCCTCAGCTCTGTCCCTTCCATTCCCAATCCCCTGAGCTCTGTCTTATCCAGCCCTGGCCCTTTAGCTCACCCATCTATCTCTGTTACCCCAGATTTTCTCCATCCATCCCTGTCCCCTCAGCTCTGCTCCATCCAGTCCTGTCTCCTCAGCTCTGTCCCTTCCATTCCCAATCCCCTGAGCTCTGTCTTATCCAGCCCTGGCCCTTTAGCTCACCCATCTATCTCTGTTACCCCAGATTTTCTCCATCCATCCCTGTCCCCTCAGCTCTGCTCCATCCAGTCCTGTCTCCTCAGCTCTGTCCCTTCCATTCTCAATCCCCTGAGCTCTGTCTTATACAGCCCTGGCCCTTTAGCTCACCCATCTATCTCTGTTACCCCAGATTTTCTCCATCCATCCCTGTCCCCTCAGCTCTGCTCCATCCAGTCCTGTCTCCTCAGCTCTGTCCCTTCCATTCCCAATCCCCTGAGCTCTGTCTTATCCAGCCCTGGCCCTTCAGCTCACCCCATCTATCTCTGTTACCCCAGATCTGCCCCATCCATCCCTGTCCCCTCAGCTCTGCTCCATCCAGCCTTGTCTTTTCAGCTCTGCCCCATCCATCCCTGTCCCCTTTGCTCTGCCCCATCCAGCTCTGTAATCTCAGTTCTGCCCCATCTATCCCTGCCCCCTCAACTCTGCCCCATCCATCCTTATCCCATCAGTTCTGCCCCTTCCATTCCTGTCCCCTCAGCTCTGCTCCATCCAGCCTTGTCTTTTCAGCTCTGCCCCATCCATCCCTGTCCCCTTTGCTCTGCCCCATCCAGCTCTGTAATCTCAGTTCTGCCCCATCTATCCCTGCCCCCTCAACTCTGCCCCATCCATCCTTATCCCATCAGTTCTGCCCCTTCCATTCCTGTCCCCTCAGCTCTGCTCCATCCAGCCCTGTCTCCTCAGCTCTGTCCCTTCCATTCTCAATCCCCTGAGCTCTGTCTTATACAGCCCTGGCCCTTTAGCTCACCCCATCTATCTCTGTTCCCCCAGATCTGCTCCATCCATCCCTGTCCCCTCAGCTCTGCTCCATCCATCCCTGTCCCCTCAGCTCTGCTCCATCCAGCCCTGTCTCCTCAGCTCTGTCCCTTCCATTCCCAATCCCCTGAGCTCTGTCTTATCCAGCCCTGGCCCTTCAGCTCGCCCCATCTATCTCTGTTACCCCAGATCTGCCCCATCCCTGTCCCCTCAGCTCTGCTCCATCCAGCCTTGTCTTTTCAGCTTTGCCCCATCCATACCTGTCCCCTCAACTCTGCCCCATCCATCCTTATCCCATCAGTTCTGCCCCATCCATTCCTGTCCCCTCAGCTCTACTCCATCCAGCCTGGTATCTCTGTCCTATCCATTCCTGTCCCCTAGGCTCTGCCCCATCCAGTGCTGTGTCTCTGCCTCATCTATTCCTATCATGCCAGCTCTGTCCCATCCACCTGAGCACCAAGTGTGCCAAGTGTGGGCATCTTCATTGTGCACTGGCCCGACTGGTTATGATTGGTCAGTGGTGGTCATGTGGACAGTGGAATGCGGAAAATGTGAGTTACTCCATACCAGGCTACGCTGTGCAGTGGGGGCATCCTGATTCGGGATGCCCTATGTTGCTATAATGCAAGGCAATAAAGTATTTGTGCTTTAACAGAAATGTAACCACAAAATTGATTGGAGTGAGTATGTCTTTTCTTTTTTGGTTACATTAGGGCATAATATGTATAAAATATATATATATATATATATATATATATATATATATATATATATATATATAAGCTTGGAAACAGTCTACTAGGTCACTGTCATTTCCAAATACAGTTTGTCTGCAGTTTAAAGGAAAGGTTTTACATAAAAGTAAAATGTATGCATATTCATCCTGAATGTATATTCTCCTTTGTTTTTTTTTTACTTTTCTAGTAATATTCTGAGAGTGAGTTGTCTGTTAAATGACAGGCATTCCTTGTACAGTACTTTGGGATTACTGTATTTCAAGTTTCTTTCCCGTTGAGACACTTAAAACATGCCAAAAAGTAAAGTGTGCTTTAATGTTTAGGGCAGAGGTCGCAGGGTAGTGGATACAAAGGGTAAGAGTAGAGACTAAATGCTTTCTTATGACTCAAAAACCTACATTACCCAGCTAGGGAAAGACATGCAGAAAATTAAAGGTGTGACGATAGGGAGTTAACACTTTAAGCATACCTACATATCTAATTTGGCCTTGTTACGATGTAGTTATCAAGTTTCCTATGTAGTACTAGTAGTGGTAGCGGTAGCAATAAGATGTTGTAGCCTTAGGGCCACAGAGTATGAAGGATTGATGTGTCAGTTAGGATTTCGCAAATACGACAGTTCATTTTTAACATTCTCCCTATGTTGCAGTGTCACTGCTAAATCCTAGCCCATGAACAACCAGTCCTTCACCCTTTGATTGTATTTCTTAGACTAGTGCTCTATACTGTCAGGAAACGTGACATATGTCACCGCTTGAAAACCAAACATTTGCACTTACTACTTGTAGGTTGTTTATTTATGTACCCCTCTTTCTTCCCCAGAATAATAAGACACAGACAGCTAGAATTATAAAATGAACGTGAGAAGTACCCAGGACCACTGTTTTGCAGAGAAATATAAGCTGGAGGGATTACTGTACTTCATATGGTATATGGTCACAGGAAAGCACTTGCCATTATGGCCACTGCCCCTCAAATAATAATGGGCATATTAGAGACTAGAAAAAGTACATTAGAGCTGTAGACCTTTTCAGTTAAGAAGTTAACAATCCATGAGGTTAATGGCCTTTCTGCTTGCAACCAGTGAATCACTCTTACATGTCAGCCATGAGCAGTTACCCATCAGTAACACCCCGTCCTCCCCAGGGTCCCCATCAGTCGAGGAGACTAGCAAATGACCCTCCTCTTTTTTTTTTTGAACTGAGATTCTCACTGCAGGGCATCTTATAATAGAAATGCATGTCATGGTAGGAGCCCACCAATTCATCCATCTTCTCTTAAGTAGTTAGTCATCCTGGAATGTTTTACTTTTATTCCCTCTAGCTGTACTTATGCTGCCCAAATACATTCCCAGTACATATGTAATGTACTCACATGGCAAATTAAATCTGATTATTCTGAAAATCAGATTTTATTAAATTTTATAAATTAAAAAATCAATCAATGAATCAAATCAATCAATCATAAATTTCATACATGAATAAATCAAACAATCAAATCAATCAGTTCAATCATGTCTTAAGCCTCTTTGCCTGGATTCTACATTAGGTTAAATAAATCAATACTGGCACATGGTATAACTGCTACCCGTGTACCAGTTCCTCATAAACATGCCAGTCATCTTCCGTCAAAGGCCATGACAGTGACACATTGACCGGAATGGAGTGGCTGGAGGGGGCAGGTTGATATTTCCCATGAAGGCGTGTTTGTGGTCACAGCGATAATGTGTACACTCATATGGAGTATATAGAACAAGGAAGATCTTGTCTTTGAGAATATGGCAGCAACTCATGTATCGATCTAGCTCTTGGTTAACGATACATTACATGTTGTTGTTGTGTGTAGATGAACTTCTTTTATAGAGAGTAGTGTTGGACAATAATAATTTTGCTGTCCCAATTTTATGATCAAGGCCAGATTATTGGGAGGGCACAAGGGGCGTGCAGCCTCCACCACTTGGCCTGCAAAGGGGGCCTCCACCAACCTTTGTATTTTGGTCTGGTCCAGGAGGCTTTTCAGTCTTTGGTCTGGCAGACTCGAGAGAGTTTAGAGCAGCAAAGCCGCCATCAGCAATGCTACAGTGATGGGTGGGTGCAGAGCTTTCAGTCAGCGGCCACTCACTGCACATAAGCCACCAAGCACAGCCACTGGCAGCTCAATGCAGGAAACTGTTTTCTGCTGGACCAGCTGGGTGACTACAGCCCTCCTCGCCCAGAATGGCAAAGCAGGGGTTTCAAAGCAGCACGCACCTACACAAGAGTGGCACAAGGGACTAGATCTGACGTGCCAGTGAGTTGGCGGATGCCAGACAATCACCAATCAGTTACTTGGCTGGATTATTATTTTAAAGGAAAAAAAACTGTATCTGGGGCCTCCACCAGATTTTGTGCCAAAGGGCCTCCACCACGCTTAATCCAGCCCTGTCTATGATGTACAACTTAAAATGTTTTCTTCCAAAGCTATGATGCTTAAATCTTTCTTCAACATACAGTACATACTGCTAGATGACAATCACATGGCTCTAGGCTCTGGTTGGGGGGAAGGGGACAAGGTACTTGCCACTAAAGTTGGACTTGTATGCTTTTATTATAAACTACCAACAAGCTGCACAAAAAGGCATAGTTCATACAGACATAAAAGGATTGTCACCAAGTTCACCACGAGAAAAGCTAAGAAATGCCGCTGGTCAATGCTAGCAGAGGGAATGTGACATGGACAGGACAAACACCCATGACATCTGTTGTGCTTACTTTATTACCAGCTCCCTTCCTTCTAAGAGAACATCTCTGTTCGCAAGAGATCCACTGGGGGGCCATTCTGGGTCTAAGAGAGCAGCTTGAGCTGATTGTTTTAGTTTCATTTTATATTGCCCTAAAAGTAATTGGCTTTGTTGTAGTAAAACATTCAGGCACTCAAATGTGTTTCCTGCTTAAAATGATGTCCTCACCATCTCTTGCAATAATTTGTTTTCACATCTGAAACTGACATTTTCAAGAAGATGCCTTCGTTTTAAATGACATTTTAGCATTCTTGGATCCATTACGCCGTCAGAGGTAATGAGCATACATATTTCAATAATGTTTCTTTTATTTGTCTTGTTAGAAATTAAACACTATAAGAGAGAAGACAGACACTGGGAAAACATCTGAAGCAACTTAACTGCAAAATGTCTAAAGTTGAATGAGCACAGTGTAAGATGGGAGGAACCTTCATAAGTTATTTCAGCAGATGTTTGTGGGAGTGGTGAGCACTCCGGACAAGAATCACTTGTGGATTATTAACTATTCATAGGGGTGGGGATGTCCAGCTGAAACCTGTGATTTATCACTTGACTTACTATAAATGTAGTAATGGCCTATCAATGTATAAACCAATGATTGCATCCAGTTATACTGAGAACAGAAGAGCATCATTTCTGCTTCATATATGTTTCTACATGAAACACATAAGTGAAGCCACTAAAAGCAAAGCTGGCAGTCATGGTTGTTAAAATGAGGTTCAACATAAAATTTACTGCAGAAAAACATCTAATAAATAGATAGATCGATATAAATATTTATGAGGGACACTAAAAAATGTTAATAATATAGTGTCCCATGGATTAGCACTTATGGTATGCTGTTACCTAATAGTATGTTTTGTTATGTTTTGCTGTTAGCCAGTTTAGGTCTTGGCAACATTCTTAGGCCCTTATTTAACAAGGGATAGCGCCAGGTAGCGAATGGTGAGCGAACGGTAATGACGGTCACCGCCACGAGAACGCCGGAATTGATATTACAGGTCTGATATTAATGTATTACTTTTTTTCTTTTTTTTTCCAAAAATATGGTTGTTTGGGGGTTAAAAAACTACTTTTAACCCATTGCCGCCAGCGCTCTGGGGTTTAAACAGGCATTTCACAGCGCGAGAATTTTTTGAGCGTGATTTGTCAATGAATATGCTGGGAGCCGTTCGCTATTGCCATTCGCTGTCATGCGCTTCCATACAGCGCGGAACCTGTCAAACAGCGACTCCTAACCCCGTATTCAACATTACCGCACACCGACTGAGTCACTGAGTCAACAGCCGAACAACGGCCAAGCACAGCGAATACTAGTGGGCGCTGTGAAAATACCGCTACTGTCGCTCATCTGTCGCTACCTGGCGCTATTAATGAATCGGCCTCCCCGTTAGAAAGTGACTGGAGTAATGGTTGAGAGCCCTGGCCAATGCTATGAGTTGTTCATATATATAATGTTAAAATTGACATTAACCCTGACTTGCAACTATGTGTCAGGTAGGGTCCTGACATACTAAACAAATCTACCCGTCATCCCATCACTGACCCCTTTTCTCAAGGAGGCTAATCTAAACAACCAGGGCAGTTTCTAGCCAAAATAATGCTCAGTATGGGAAGGACTTATCCATCCAATGGTGCTGCTGCTGTCCCATGCAGATATGTGCCATGCTTTGTGTCAGCAGCAGGTGGTGCCCTCTCCCATGACTGAACCCAATATAGTGGATGAGGTCTTATGTCCACTAACAGTGCCCCAGCCCATCTGCAGAAAACAGGATGGCTGGCATAAAGGCACCCCCAATTTCCTCAGTGCCCAGGGCAATCACCCTGCTCCCGATTCCCTAGAAACAGCCCTATATTGTGCCTTGAAGGCTTTGGATAAGCTATATGTGCTTTGCACTTCAATGAATAATTCAATGAATATAGGGAGTTTGGAGCCCAACCAGCTCTGCACTTAGCTGGGAGGAAGTTTTGCCTAAGAAGGCACTGTGACTTGATCCCTAGCTGTCTTTTATTAATGGTAGGATGGTAATATACTGTAATCCTTATTCAGCAAAGTGACTGGGGGGTAATACTACAGCATTGCCGAACTACAAGTCACATCCTCTAATTTCAGGGCTATTATTTATATAGTTTGAGCTACACTATATAGCTCAAAAACGTAATGATCCACGTTGTATGCAATCACAAATGCCAACTCATGCAACCACAAATCTAAAAGCCCTCATTAGAAGCAGCAGAATATCAGTTGGGTTGTTGTTTTTTTTACATTGACATCCTAAGAATCTTGCCTGGATTCAACTTGGGAAGAAATAATACTGTCTGCTCTTGTAACATAATGGGAAAAATGGGAGCCATCTTCCACACATGCATAGCTAAGGAGACATGAAATCTTTCTGTTTTTTTACACTGTAGCTTTTGCCCGATGTTCAAACATAAACAATGGTGTGTAGTGACCCATATAAAGTGTTGCTAAGTGAGTGTTGTACCATTGTGATTGACCAGTGGCGGTCACGTGTCCCGTTCTTGGGCTTCTGCTTTTCACAGGCCGAGGGGGCAGCAATCGGAAACTTCCCTCCCGAGCAGACCAACGCCCATCTATTGTAAAATGGGTGTTGGTTCGGTTTAAAGGATTTAAAGATTTTACCTTAACATTTTAGTCCTAAGTATGTGTTTAGGTTATTGCAAGCATTCAAATCCTTTTAGGTCTTTTTCAGGCATAGAATTACTTTGTCGTTATTCTCTTTTATCAGTAGAATAACAATATTTTAGTTTTTTGTACAAATGGGCTATTAGTTTTAGAATTGTATTATGCCTGAATAAGAAACCTTTTGAGCGCTTTAATCTATTGAGTAAGTCAATAGATTGCACTTTGCTAAGAAACTTTAAACTCTGTATGTTAATGGGAGGGACAGAACTGCTTTTGCAACTAGAAGTTGTGGTAGGACAGTGTTTTAGATTAATTTATGCTGCATTTGCCTTGTGGTTCCTATTAACTTGGATTGTATTTTGAATGTATTATTTCTTAAAAAGCAACGGAAAAAAAAGCCATACAGTCCCCAACTGAGAAATCATAATGGCTTAGAAACCACACAGCTAGATTATAGGAGGAGGAGCTGGTAATCTGGAGAGTGCATTAGCCCACCTGCTCACCCTTGCAGATATCTGGTTTACTATTCTCTGATCTCTAAACTGCGATAGGGGTACTTGGGTTCCGCTTGAGTCTTCAGGGTAGACGGGTAAGCAAGTAGCTTGCCAATTCTGAGCATGGTGTCTCCTTATTCAGTTTCGGGGCCACCCTGGCTGAGCATGGGATATATGATAATGGGCATAGGTGCTGGTATATCCAGAGTGGTTGGCTTTGCAGCTTCTGATCCATAGTTATCCCAGCCCTTTACTTGGTGGCAGGGCTAACCCTTTGAAGTGGTGGCCTGTGAAGCATGGCTGATGTTGGCAGCTTTCATCTATTGTTAACTACAGGTCTCTGGCGCATACTTTTTTGTGACATTCTTAATCTTTGCGGTAAGGTGCTCTTTTTATATACACTTCTACTGTACTTTAAGTATTACTAATATGATTTATCTGGGCACGATTTTCTGTAATTGCCAGTGACTTGTGGTCTGTTTTTCTTTTGGGGGGAGGGGTGTATATTTTTGTATATAATAAATAAAAAAACTAACAGGTCTATGAGGGTCAAAATTATTGCTGGTTGGTAGGTGATCAAATATGTATTGTGTGCTATTAAATGCAAAAAAAACTATTTAACATCATACAGTGTGTTGCTCTGTATTTTTTTTAGAGATTCTGGGCCTTATTTATCAAGGGCTAGCGCCAGGTAGTGTCTGACGAGCGCCAGGTACCGCCAGCTAACGGCGGCTCCCGACTCAAGTACGCCCGGCGGCGGTCACAATGACGCATTTATCACGCTAAATGAGGCTAGCGCCGGCGAGAGCGTCAGCTAGCGCGGGATTCATCATGTAGCCGACTGCAACGAACAGCGCCGCTACTAATCCCATCACAGCGCCAGGTATGACCTGTCGCTCCCTGGCGCTCTCCAATGCATTTCAATAGAGCAATCTTTAAATATTCATAATTAATTGATTTTATGTTTTTTTTTTTAACTGTCAAAAATTCTGTGACCACTACGGCAATGTTAGATATTTTTTTTAAGGTAAAAAAAAAAAAAAAAATATGTGCAGAATTGATATTACAGGTCTGATATTAATGTATTCATATTACAAAATGTTTAGAAAAACTTGTATAATTTTTACATTAAAAAAATGGTTCTTTGGGGGTTAAAAACTACTTTACACACATCGCCGCAAGCGCTCTGGGGTTTAAACAAGGAATTCACAGCGCGAGAAATTTTTGAGCGTGATTTGTTAATGAATCTGCAGCAAGCCGTTCGCTCTGGCCATTCGCTGTCAGGCGCTCACATACAACGCTGAACCTGTGAAACAGCGACCCCTAACCCCGTATTCAACATTACCGCACACCGACTGAGTCGCTGTCAACAAGCAAACCCCGGCCAAGCACAGCGAATACTAGCTGGCGCTGTGAAAATCACACTACTGGCGCTCATCTGTCGCTACCTGGCGCTAATAATGAATCGGCCTCTCTGTCTCTTACAGTTGAAGTGTACCTACAATAATGATACAGTTCTTTCTATCTTTTGTATGTGGGAAAACTGGCAGTGTATCAAATACATATTTTTCTCACTGTAAGAGCATGCTGGCAACTCTACCCTTTCCCTAGATCTGCTGCTGTCATACCAGACCTGAATGTAACATGCAGTAAATATAAATCAAGCAATGTCCGGACTACTCAAGGGTTTGAAATGTTTCTCTGTATTCATGGCTGACATTTTTTTGTGGCAAAAAGGTGTACATAGTTTACCTGCTTGGTGAGAGTCCATGCAAATTACTGTGACCAAGCTATGCCACTTCATGTATAGAAGAACTGTTTGTTTTTTACTACTTAAACTGGCCCTTCAGCCTAGGACAGTTAGAAAAGCATCTCAGCCATGCTGCTGCCTGGATCTAACTGCCATAACTGACAAGGAAACAGTAACACGTAACCCAGCAGCACTTTCTGTTTGCAGGTAACCTGCAAATGCATGAGCCACCATTTTGTTTCTAAAATTTACTAGGAAAAGGTAAATAATTTTTTGTGTCCAGAAACTTAAATTGCCCTTGGGATGGATGCATATGAGCAGTGTTTGTTGTGTTGGTATGGTTTAAGCCATTTTTGACTGTTGTCCGATTTAAATTACCCCTCTATCTCTACCCTGATTCTGTGTAAAGCTATGATTTTTGGTAACCGTTGCTGGTACCATACATTTGTTTGGGCTGTGCGCACCACACTTTTTTGTTTACCCCCCAATCTCCTTAGTCAAGAGCTTCTAACCTTGTTGCATATAGGTAATAAAAAGAAGGGTGCTCACTAAATGCAAAAAAATGTGTGTTGATTGCAGAATGGGGGTTAGAACATCCCATTTGCCAATGCCTCCCCCCGCATACCCACCTGCACGCCTCATTTCTGGCACTGAACTCCTATATCCTCTTCTCCTCCTCAGTCCAGAAGTTGGCTTCGGACCTTGGGCCCTGTTTCGTCAAGGGAACAAGGATAATGGAAGTGCAGTCCCTAAAACCAGGCTTGTAATGTGCAGGGGAGCATTGGAATTGGTAATGCCCCATTGGGGTGTGATCAACAACCATTTGTATTATATGGGTGTTGGATTGCTTTAAAGTAAATGTATTACAAGGAAGGTTCAGGATGGCAGTCAGGGAGGTTCAGTGCATGGTAGATCCCTATTGAAATCAGTAGATTATACTGACCTTTTCCATTTGAATAAATGTTGAACATTAATTGAATGAATTAAATGCATTGTATAGCCTCATTACTGGTCAAACAAGACAGTATCCTTTAAGGCCTGAATTGGTGACGCTGTTTAAATTCTTCACATTCTCCTTCATATTGTTATCTTGTCTGTCATAAAAGCAAATGGCTTTGCTTCAATATTAGTAATTTAACCTTGCATACCAGCTATGTAGAATATTTAAGTAATGATATAAAATTGCTATTTCTATGTTGTCAGATTGCTGGTGCCTCCAGATTCTGCAGACTTACTTAAGATTTTAGATTGTGACTGAATAAATCCATTGAATTACATTCAGGTAACATTTTTCTTAGATAAGTTATGTGGTTTATGTACCACGAGACACTTAATCAGCCGATAGGCTTCAACAAAGCTACAAGAGTCTAAAGATAAGGAGGAACAAGCCTGAAAGTGCATTTCGAAGCCCCAACCTGGGTCACCCCTGTTAATCTCCACATATGACTACCTACTCCTACATTAGAATGGCTAATTTAGTCAAGGTACCATAATACATTTCAAGTCCAGAATGTGACAGCTATCTTGACAATGAGCAGAATGTATTGCCAAGAAAAAATGATGTAGTTTTCAAAGAAAAACTCCAAGCAACAGAATTTTATTTAGCATGGTACAAGTTTCTAAAATCTCATTAGTACCTTGTAGCAAATCTGTATTTTCTTAAATGTTTGGGGTTAAGGCTTCAACCTGCTACCACAAGAAATCTCGAATATGTATCATCTGACCTGTGGATGTTCAAGTTTAATGGGTTCAGATGAACTCCAGTGAAAAGTTTGGTTCGGGACCCGAACTGACATCAAACCCCGAACCCCACAGGTTATGGGGGACCTTAATTTTGGTGGTGTAAAATGGCTATAAAATGGTTGTTGTAAGGGCTGCTGTGAGTGGAGTAGGGTGCAGGGACCCCAAAGCTCTCTGGAAAAGATGTGAAAATAACTCTTCATGTTTTACCTATAGTAAACTTTTTACTTATTGGTGAACATTTTGCACCTGGTGCTAAATCAACCCCTTTGTGTCCTTGTCATGTCTCCAAGAGTGACTGAAGCTAACTAAAATGAGTGTGTAGTACTCAGAAAACAATATTTTCTAAGCGTTTATCATTTGTATGTCTAGGTACAGTAATGTTGTTGTCTTTTGAAAGGAAACATTGAAAATTGAATTAGTATTAAAGTGTACCTATACCCTATACCCAGAAATGAAGTTTATCATCACCTTCTATCCCTAGCCCAGTCACCCAAAACAGCCAGTGTTTCTTTTTTTTTTTAAATTCTAAAAATGCAATTCATAAAAGCATCCGTATGGCTTCCAGGCTGTGCAGCACGAGAGCCCAGTGCTTTTTCAGCGATGATACATTTAGTTGAATACAGCTTAGCATTGGGCGTCAGCCTTATCAGTTGTAACAACTGCACTAAATCTGAAATCATAACAAGCTAAACTGCCGTTATGTGGCAGTTTAGCTTCTAACTGGATAAACTCTCATTGGAACATCGTATTGCTCCTGTTAGTGTTTTTATTAATATTAGGCAAAGGCTTTAGTAAAAATTAACAGGGGTACTGCGCTGGGGATAGAAGTTGACAAGTTAACTCTACATACTTGAAGTGGTAGATTCAAATGGGCTACTGCCTTTTTACAACCTTTTAAACCCCAAAATGTCAAAGAATGTATTTAATATGTTAACAGACCCATTATTTGGGGTGCAGTTACTAATAAAGCAAATGTCATCAGCAAAATGCCTTATCTTGTACCAGCTAGTTCTCTTCTCTTCCTTAATAATAATGAATGGCCCTGGCATGTCTTCTTGGCATGAGTATGAGCCCTTATAGAGGGGAAGAAATACAGCTTAGAACCATGTTCTCAAATGTATTCCAAAGTCCTAAAGGAAAGCGTTTGCAAGCAAATTGGTCCAACAATAAAATGGAAGGAACAAGTGGGGTAACAGGTTTTTAAATAAACATTCTGCTTTTAAAGGTGAAATGTGGCCTGTCCCCTCAGTTGGCCTGTACTGGAGCAACAGCTCATTGCTTTTGCACAATATTGCAAGTGTGTAGATGCTTTTACCCATCCTGCAATAATTTGACAGAAATTAAGACTGATTAATGCTGCTGTTTCCCCACAGGTTAGCTCACGGCACTTATCATGGGCAAAATATTTACTTTAAAACATCTATTTTATCTAGATAAGTTACCCAGGCAGTTCTTGTATTTTCTATGTTGTCATGTATTGTCTGGTTGCTTTATCCCGAACAAAATTACTATTACATATTTAGACACTGCAACTGTAAATGTAACTGGCATTAAGAGTTTCCCAATGAAAAATAGCTGGTTACATTTCACAGAATAGTGTCAAAATTAAGACAATATTCAAAATAAAAATTTAACCTTAATCCAAACAGCAGAAATAATTATCATAGTGGTGCACCAGACTAAAGGAACGTTGCAGCAATGTAAGGTACCTCAATAGTCAATTTATAGGCTTTAAAAACTCGCCTAAAAACCTTGCCTTACCTCGCTTTTGTCAAAAGTGTCAGAATAAGTGTCAGGCAATTCATAATAAAACCAATACATTTTGCACATATGCGAGACAGACACCAAAGCTGCCCTTTTTTAAAATTAAAAAAACATGCGCCCCCCCCCTGCCCCGAGCCCAGCTCTCCAGGCATAGGGGCTGGAAACCACTGGCCCTGATGGTTTACCAGCCTTCTGCCCTTCGGCACTTGTTCTGCTCTCTTTGAGGGGTACCTCCCAGCACCCATAGAAGATCACTACCCCACTGTGCTCATTCCCCTGGCCGGTGGGAGTACAGGTAATAGGTGGGGGGTACACAACAAAAGTTGACCTGTAGACAGATTCTCCCATCTGAGCTGTGGATCTCTGCAGCTTCTCCAGAGTGACCCTGGGAGTCTTTGCTGCTTCTCTAATTAGTACTATCCTTCCCTGGGCTGGATGTTTTGGTAGGTTTTTTAGTTGTGCCACACTCATTCCATTTATGTATGATGGATTGAACAGAGCTCTTTGAGATGTTTTTACCTTTTGGGATATGTTATTTCTAACCCTGCAATGCACTTCACAACACCACTTTAGCCTGGTGTATTTCTTTGGTTTTCATTACGCTGATAGTTCATTAATGTTCTTTAACAAACATCTGAGGCATTCACAGAACAGCTGTAGTGATTAGGGATGAGCGAACCGGTTCGGATGAACCAGAATTCGCTCCGGATTTCAGGGAAAATTCGATTCGGCACGACCCAAATTTTTTTTGGTTCGTGCCGATCGAATTTTCCCTGAAATAAAAAAAAAAATGCCGGCATGGTGGGAGCGCCCGCTGACAGGCGTAGCCGGCCTGCCCGCTCCCACCATGCCGGCATTTTATTTTTGCAGATGAGCGATTCGTGAAAGTTCGATTCGGGCGAACCCGAATTTCTTGGGGAAATTCGGCAAATCGCCCGAATCGAACTTTCAAGAAGTTCGCTCATCTCTAGTAGTGATAGTGAGAATAAAATACATACTGATGGACTAGATTTACTAATTAAAGGCAATTGGTTACACTGGATTTTTTAGGGGTATCAGAGTACATGTTGGCTGAATACATATGCATGCCACACTTTAACTTTTTAAATTAAAACAACAATTTTTCAAAGCATGCGTCGTACACATTGCAAATGCTTCCTACTTTGTATTACTATTTCAAATACAGTTTCAATAAAATACATTTAACTTTGTGTCTGTAACATTTAAAAATGGGGAAAAGATCAAGAGTTATGAATACGTTTACAAATGTATGTACTGTATGTTGCATGCCCACATTTGTTTCTGGAGGCTGCTGTTGGGTTTAGTCTATTAAATTCTACTAGTGCCATTTGCTTTGCATTTCCCCATACCAGACCATTTTTGTGTATGCTAAAGGACCCCCAGTAACATGTTCTTGGATTGTGTGATCTTGAGTCTACTTAAACTAGACCAACAGCCTTGAACTCAATGCTAAAAGGCCACCCCACTGCTTTCCTTTAGGTCATGGCCATCTTGAAGCACCTGGGAGGCTTTTTTCTTTTTCCAGCATCCCAGCTGTGCTTAACTGACATAACCCACAATGTGCAGTGGCAGGAATCCAGTGGTACTTCCTCTTTGTAGGTCCATAGGATGCCACAGCAGGAGTTACAAAAAGGTAAATTGATTGTAGGGTGCAGCAATCTGAATTGCCTTGGGGGGGGGATGCATATGAGCACTGTTTCTTGTAAGGGTCTTGGCCCAGTTAAGTCCCTTAAAAGATCGCCACCATGATAGGCAAAACTGCTTTCTCACTATAATGGTCAATGACTGTAATGATCTCTAACCTAGCCAGGCAAACAATAGCTGGTAATAAATAAGCTAAGTAAGTACTAACACAAGTATACATCTTCTTACACAGGGGTTTGTTTTAAATGTTTGTTATGGATCCATGTTTTAATTCTGACTGTTGTAATGCAGCAACTATAGTAACTGTTACTAAACTTTACCACTGTGATAATGCCAAACATATCCTGCAACTATGACATTTTAGAACCTATATGTTTGACAGCATAAACACAGCCCTAATGAAATAATTATGTATAGTAGATCTGCCCTAATCATGACCCTCAAGCAGGGCCATCCAGCCTCATTGTAATACGTAATAAAGCATAATTTGGCCTTATTCTTTATTGTGTTCTTGGGCTTTATTAATGATTACAAATGTTTAAACCTAATGCCAAATTGAATAATGTTAAATTCCAAAACACATTTAGAAAAGTGTTTTAAGGGCTTATGCTAATATATCTTTAGATTACTGTATGCATGTGTAGTTTATTTAAAATCTCAATTGCTTTTATTCATATCCCTTGTGCTCAAAAGATTGGATTAACTGGCACAGCATAAAATATGTTGTCACAAGTCAATTAAGGATACATTTAAAGAGGAACATTGGACTTAAAAAAATATGTCTGATTCCCCCCCACCCCATCAGACCTTGGTAAGCTTTCGGATGTAGCCGCTGCCTCACGTGGCGATCTTCGGGCTCCCCCCGCTTGCTTAGCCTTGGCTACTTGACAGTTTCAAAGTTCAGTGCTGCTCCAGTCACTCTGCGAAGTCACGCGGCTTTTCAGGCGGTCCCTATTGTATACTATTCATGGGGACAGCGCAGGTGCGAGATTGCAGGCCGCATGCAGTGCCTGATGGGATACAAGATGGCGCTGCCCATTGGGAGGTCGCCCGCAATCCAAGGGACTAAGAAGATGGATGCCTCAGCGAGGTGAGCACAAACTGCCCATAACTGAAACCGGAGGGGGGCAGCAGTCCGCTGAGGTTTTTGGGGAGGTTTTAACCAATTTATTCTTGCAGCAATACATAATCACATAGATATTGCCCTAAAAGCTCATTTTTATATCCTTTCGCAAAAATGATATTGAGTTATATTAAGTTTGACTGCATTTAGAAAAATATAATATGTTTAAAGCAGTATTCTAATGTATGAAATATTATACCCCACAATATTACCCCAAAGCCAACAAAGGTAAAAAAAAAAATTGGCCAAACAATGGCCTTGATTCAATAAAGGTAGAAAAAAATTCTCATGGTAGTAAAAGATTCAATTCATGAGAAAAGGCCTGAGAATGTCACTGTTACTGAATGGCACTTTTTTACTCCTAAGAAAAGTAGAGAACTGTTTACTCCTTTCTGTACTGTAGTAAAAGCCGCCATTGACTTTCATTGTCTTTATTTCTAGTGATTCAGTAATGGTGACATTCTCAGGCTTTTTCTCATGAATTGAATTTTTTTCTACCTTTATTGAATCAAGGCTAATATGTAATAAACAATACTATGTAATGCAACAGTATATACCGAAACATATATTTGCCACAGAAAAACAAGGGTGCCCAACCATACAGTATGATTGCTTTGCCATCCAATTTTCCAGCTCCATTATTTCGCTGTGTATTATATTCTAGGTTCATAGTAACAGTCTTTTTTTAGTCTGTTAGCGTTTGATCCACTCTGTGAGGCTGTTCTCCCCGAATCTCTAACTTACCATTTCTAATCCATGATAGCTGACAATACCTGTAAGAGTTTTACACAAGTACTTTGTTCCTCATCTTGTTTCCATCTTTTAGTCTTACATAACTACCCTGTCTGTTCTATTTAATGTATTGTCACATTTTCAGGCTGATTAATTAATAACCCCAGGTATCGGCAGACGAGCGTCTGTATAGCAGTGCTTAGAGCGACCGGTAGTAGCCACTGTAAGCGGCTATCGGGCGCTGTAACAGAGTGCCTCAGTCGCTCTAGTAACCTGGCTGTCATTGATTAATGTGATGTACGTTGGTCGCTGTAAAAACAGAATTACGCTGCAGGGAGTGAAAGGTAGCGACTGCTCAGAGCGACCGACTCTCAGCGACGCACACCATATTAATTTAAAAAACAGACTCTCGATCTGGTTGCTATAGCACAGAGCGGAAGACGCTGTGAGATCTAAGAGGCTGATTCATCATTAGCAGCAGGTAGCGACAGATGAGCGTCTGTAGCAGGCATTTTCAGAGCGCCCGCTAGTAGTCGCAGTGCTCGGCCGTGGGTCGCTACTTCATAGCGACTCAGTCGCTGTTCAATAATGTTGAATGCATTGTGAGGAGTCGCTATTTGACCAGTACAGCTCTGTATGGGAGCGCATGTTAGCGACTGCTCATAGCGACCGACTCACACCAAATTCAGCAAAAAAACAGCCTCACAAATCTCTGGCGCTGAAAAATACCAGAGCGCAGGAGGCGGTGTGTTTAAAGTGTGTTTTCAAGCATCTATCAACTAGTAACAAAGCGAAAACATATGGAATTACATTGTAACAACATTGTAACATGAACAATTTAACGCCAGACCTGTAATGTCATTTCTGAGGAAATATATAAAAAATGAAAAAATTATGAAAAAAATGCTTTTTCAATGCCAGAAGAGGTCACAGAATTATTTGTGATTTTTTGGAAAAAAAGAAAAAAACAAAAACCCTGTTTAAAGAGAAGAAAAGGATCGTCCATTGAAATGTATGGGAGAGCGACAGGTAGTGAGAGGTCATACCTGGCGCTGTGCAAGGCTGAACGCTGGAGCTGTTCGCAGAGGCTGAGAAAATGATGAATCAGACGCTACATGGCGCTATCCCAGTCGCTAAACAGATTCTGCTTGATAAATGTGTAATTGCGTGCCGTGTCCGGCGTTGACCAGTCGCTATCAGTCGCTACCTCTCATTTACCAGCCACTACCTGACGCTATCCCTTCTTAAATAAGGGCCAAAGTCTGTTTTTGAACACATATCCACCTGTAACAAAGTGAAAACACATGGAATGACATTGTTGTAACATTGTAACATTAATACTTTAATGCCAGACTTGTAATGACAATTCTGCATATGGATCTAAAAAATCTAAAATTACTTTTTCTAGCCGAGAAGAGGTCACATAATTATTTGAGAGAAAAAAAAGTATTAAAGCAAAAAAAACCCTGTTTAAGCCTTTAAGTGCCAGCCTACCTGGAGTTTTTGTCACCCTTGGTGCCAGACCATTTTGCACTATTATGCGCTCCCCAAGTTCGAATGTGATTTTTGAAGGGATTTCCAGGGATTTCCCAGGAAAATGATATATTCTAAGTATGTCACACACCCCGCTTCAAGATATTCATAACCTGTGGGTATACTGACCTGAAGAGGGCGATCTGCAGAGATGATTGGAGGAAAGTAAGCCCCTCCCGGTCCATAAATACCTGGGACCTCCCACTCATTACCCAGTCTTCATCTCTGCAGGACGGCGAGCAAGCAGAAGATGATCTCTCCTCCTTGCACAGGGGGTTTCCAAGGTAGCCGGGTCTACCCCCGGCCTATATTATTTTATTCCCGCTCGGACTTTTTTTTTTTTTTCTTCCCTATTTAATATATTTACATGCCTCCTCAGTTTTGACTGCGGTCCGGGTGATGGTACTTTAGCACACACGTGCTTAGGAGCTAGGCTCCGCCGCGAGACCCTATTTAAAGGGTAGGCGGTTATGCCGGGTTGGTGACCCCGGTTTGGGATGCCCTGTCCTTAATATTTTCCCCTTAATAATTTTTCCCTCATGGCCACCCCCTCCCTCATAGTTGGGCTGGGGGTTCTCCTTTCTCTTTTCTGAGTGGAACGTTTAAGAGCAATCCCTCAATGACTTGGTTACACTGCTCTTTATTTTATGTGTGTTTGTGTTTTTGTAACTTTTTTCCTTTGCATATTGTGAGGAACAGACTATTGCTGCCGCGGTGCTGTGGTTTACCTCAGAAGGCGGAGGGGAGTGGCTCTCCCCTCACGCTCTTCTGTTAGGGGTGGGGCCGGGCCTCTTGCAGAGGCCGCGGCCCACGCCCTGTTTTCACTAACCGGGCAGCGGCTCGCAGGCAGCGGGCCGCTGCCGGTTTCAGATGCGTCGTGCGGGGCCGCAGGTCCCCGCGTCTCCGTCGGCTTCTGTCTCAGCGGAGGGGAGTTTTTTCTCCCCTCACGCGCTGTGTGACATTTACCTCACACATCTGGGCTGCATACTGTCGGGCCCTGGTCTGGTCCGGAGGTTCTGTGAGTGGCCCTGTGGGCCTTTGTTTCATTCTATTAAGATATTCATTATAGCTTCTGGCTTCTAATTAATATTTTGTCTGTGTCTTTAGGTGAATTCTTCAGGGAATTTTTATAAGGGGGTTTCTCCTGGTCCTAAGTCCCTGGGTACTTTCACTGGGTTTCCTTACTACAAATTCCTCCCACTTAAAAGGACACTATAAGGGCATCCCGGGTTGCTTCATAGCGTAATTCCCTCTGTCATAAGCGACTCATTTAAGTTCACCTTATGGAGGCATCCCAGGAATCCGGGCTTCCCTCGGGACAATCTCGGAAGTGTTTGGGGTGTGGGGTATCCCTAACGGGGGATGATTTCTTTTTATGTGTTTCTTGTGCACAACAGACTATTACGCGGCAGTCAGGACCCCAAGCTTCTGGGTCAGCACCGCCGGCTCCATCCTCTCCCCCCCCCACTCTAACCCGTGCTCCATGCGACGTTGGCATGGGGGGGGCAGTCGCAATCTGATGTATGTGCCAGATTGGCCAGTATTGAAAGATTTATTTCCTCTACGGTAGCCAAGAAGGCACCGGCTAAGAGAAAACATTTGTCTATGGTTTCTCATTATGAATATGATGACATGGATGGTCTGGATTGGTCTGATTATTCCCCTCCAGAGGAAGGGGAGGTGTTTAAGGATTCGGATAATTCCGAGGATCAACAAATTGTTGGCACTGATTCTGATCGGGGGTCAGGAGGTTCATCGGACACCCCTAATGTTTTGATGTTTGAGGTTTTGGCTATCTCGCCTCCGGCGGAGGCCCCTCAACAACAAGGGGAGTTTTATGAGGAATCCAGACCGCGCTTAGAATTTCCTAATCAAAAGCATTTTGATAATATTATTTCCAAGGAATGGGAGAGGCCAGCTCGGCTTCCAGGCATTCCTCAGAGTTGGGATAGAAAGTATCCTTTCCCTGCGGACACGGTTAAGCGCTGGGCTTCTCCCCCCGAAGTGGACGCCCCAATTTTGGGGTTATCCAACTCTGCCGTTTTGAATAACCCTGATTGTTCCTCCCTCAAGGATGGTGAGGATAAACGCATTGACCAGATGGCTTGTCATGGGTTTGCCAGTATTGGGGCAGCTATACGGACAGTTTGTGCCTCATCACTGTTGGTGGTGGCTACTAGAAAGGTGGTCAGGGATTTGCTATCCTCGTCCGGCTTGGAGCCGGACAGTGATGAATTTCTTGGACTGAAACGTTGTGAGGCTTTTCTATCCTTCATCTTAACTGCTCTGGATGATTCATTGATGATGAACAGCAGGGCCTCTGCTTTAATGGAGACGATTAGGCGTTCAATTTGGTTGCGCCAGTGGGCGGCTGATTTTGGGTCCAAGAAGTCTTTGACGTCTCTTCCCTTTGTTGGTCTAAGGCTTTTTGGAGAAAAATTGGACTCAGTAGCTAAAGGTGGAAAATTACCTCAACGAAGGAAGCAACGTCGCCCCTTTCGAGGGGCGGCTTCCTTCACCCCTTCCTTTTCGGGGAGCTAGAGCGGGAAGAGGTTTTGCCTTCCCTTCTACAAGAGGAGACTCCTGGAATAGGGGCAGAGGTCGTGCCCGCTCAGGATACAGTTGGGGTTTTAAACCCAAGCCCGCGGCCAAGCCCGCTAAACAATGAGGGGGCGCCCTCACCCCTGCGGGTGGGGGGACGGCTGCGACACTTCTCCCAAGTCTGGCTTCAGGAGGTCTCGGACAGATGGATCGGGGAAGTGGTGTCTTCCGGTTACATGCTGGAATTCGAGTCCCGCCCCCCCCCGCGTTTTCTCAGGTCTCGGGTGTCCCCGGACGTGCAGGCTGCACTGCAACTCCGGGCGGCGGTATCGAGTCTTCTAGATATGGCGGTCATTTGCCCAGTGCCCCCATTAGAACGGGGTTGGGGTTTTTACTCAAATCTATTCACGGTTCCCAAGAAGGATGGCTCTGTTCGGCCCATCCTGGACCTAAAGATTCTCAACAGATTCGTAAGGCTGCGAAGATTTCGCATGGAAACGTTGCGTTCCGCCATCCACTCTCTTCGTCAGGGGGACTTCATGACGTCCATAGACATCCAGGACGCTTATCTCCATGTTCCCATTTTTCCCGCGCACCAGAGGTTCCTAAGGTTCGCTCTGGAGGATCAGCACTTCCAATTTGTAGCTCTTCCCTTCGGTCTCACCACAGCTCCAAGGGTTTTCACCAAGGTGCTTGCTGGGGTGATGGCTCTTCTCAGAGCTCAAGGAATTCGCATAGTGCCATATCTGGACGATCTCCTCATATTGGCATCGTCATTCAGCCAAGCGGACTTGGACACCAGGACGGTCCTATCCACTCTGGAGAGACTCGGTTGGGTGATCAACTACCCCAATCCTCCCTCCATCCGTCCAGGTTAATATCCTTTCTGGGGATGTCTCTGGATACAGATCAGGCCAGAGTGTTCCTTCCTCAGTCCAAGGTTCTTCTGATTCAGGAGTTGGTTCGGTCGCTCATGTCCACTCCTTGACCGTCCATTTGGCTAGGGATGAGACTGGTGGGTTTGATGGTGGCCTCCTTCGAGGCAGTCCCCTTTGCTCAGTTTCACACAAGGACACTACAGCTCCATCTGTTGTCGATCTGGAACAGGTCTCGTCAGTCGCTGGATCAATTCTTTCAGATGTCCCCCCGGGTTCGTCGCTCGCTTCGGTGGTGGCTGAACTCAACCAACCTGCTGAGGGGCAGATCCTTTCGGGCTCCCCAGTGGGAGATAGTCACCACGGATGCCAGCCTCTCAGGATGGGGGGGCTTCTGGAAGGATCTGCAATTTCAGGGTTTGTGGGGTCCCCTGGAAGCCCACGAGCCTATCAATGTTCTGGAATTGAGGGCCATCAGGATGGTTCTTTTTCATTTGACTCATCAACTGCGAGGCTTGCCGGTCCAGGTCCGGTCGGACAATCGGACGCCGGTGGCCTACATCAATCACCAGGGAGGGACCCGCAGCAGGAGTGCCCTCAAGGAAGTGTCTCTGATTCTGGACTGGACGGGGAGCCACGTCCCGTGCATTTCGGCAGTTTACATCCCGGGAGTGGAGAACACGGAGGCGGACTCTCTGAGCAGGATGTCAGCCCGCAAAGGGGAGTGGTCTCTCAATCCCAAGGTCTTTCACTCAATTTGTCGCAGGTGGGGGTCACCGGCGGTGGATCTCTTTGCCTCCCGTCACAATCACAAACTTCCGTCTTTTGTGTCTCTGGTGAAGGACCCTCTGGCTCTTGCAAAGGACGCCATGTCTCTGAACTGGAAGGATCTGGGGTTTCTGTACCTGTTCCCTCCGTTTCCCATGGTGGCCAGAGTAGTGCGCAAGCTTGCTCTGGAGAGAGCACCAGCAATCTTGGTGGTTCCAAGGTGGCCAAGACAGGTCTGGTTCGCAGACGTGGTAAGGTTGGCAGAAGATCAGTTCGTTCTGCCCCTGCTGCCAGATCTACTCACACAGGGTCATCTTCGTTACCCCAATTTACCAACGCTGGCTTTGACGGCGTGGCTGCTGAAACCTCCATCTTGAAGGAGGAAGGTCTTTCTGATGCCGTGATTCGGACTCTTATTAGCGCTAGGAAGAGGTCTTCATCTTCCGTTTACTATAGGACTTGGAGGTCTTATATTGATTGGTGTGAAACCAGGGCCTTTCCTTGTAGGGAATTCTCTATTTCTAGAATTTTGGAGTTCTTGCAACATGGTCTGGATCTAGGGCTCCAACTCAGTACTCTGAAGGGTCAGGTGTCTGCCCTGGCGGTGTTTTTCCAAAAGTCTTTTGCGCTACATCATTTGGTTAAGACTTTTTTCCAGGGGGTTACACATGTGAGGCCCCCTAGGAAGCCTTTGATTCCGGTTTGGGATTTGAATTTGGTTCTTTCCGCGCTCCAGGGTCCCCCCTTTGAGCCTTTGCATGATATTCCTTTGTCTTCCCTTACGCAGAAGGTGGCCTTTCTGGTAGCTATCACTTCCGTTAGACGTGTTTCTGAGTTGGCGGCTCTGTCTATTCAAGCTCCATATTTTGAAAGACATCAGGACAAAGTGGTTTTCCGTTTTAAGACGGACTTCCTTCCTAAGGTGGTTTCGTCCTTTCATTTAAATCAGGATATTGTTCTGCCCTCTCTGTGTCCTAATCCCAGCAATGACAAGGAGAGGGCCCTGCATTCTTTGGATGTGGTTCGTGTTGTGAAGTATTATTTGGTGGTAACGTCTGCCTTTCGCAAGACTGATGCATTCTTCGTGGTGCCATTTGGGCCCAAGAAGGGTCTAGCACCCACAAAGTCTACCATCAGCAGGTGGATTCGTCAGGCCATTGTCGGGGCCTATTCTGCTAAGGGGAGGGATCCTCCCTTTCGTGTTACAGCTCATTCTACTCGTGCGGTTGGAGCTTCCTGGGCTTTTCAGCACCAGGCCTCTGTTGAGCAAGTTTGCAAGGCCGCTACCTGGTCTTCTGTTCACACTTTTTCCAAGTTTTACAAGGTTGATGTTCGGGCCTCAGCGGATGCTGTTTTTGGCCGCAAAGTTCTGCAGGCTGCAGTAGTTTAAGTTGTGCTTTATACCTTGTTTGGATCCCCACCCCTTATGGACACTGCTTTTGGATGTCCCACAGGTTATGAATATCTTGAAGCGGGGTGTGTGACATACTTAGAATAATACCATTTTGTGAATACTCACCTTGTAAAATGGGTATTATAAGTATGTCACACACCCCGCTTCAACCCGCCCTTTTGTATTCTGGATCCTTCATTTTGTGAACTTTGCGTTGTTATGACTTATGTTTGGCTCTTCCTGGTCCCTTACCTTACTGCTTTCTTTATACTGGGTAATGAGTGGGAGGTCCCAGGTATTTATGGACCGGGAGGGGCTTACTTTCCTCCAATCATCTCTGCAGATCGCCCTCTTCAGGTCAGTATACCCACAGGTTATGAATATCTTGAAGCGGGGTGTGTGACATACTTATAATACCCATTTTACAAGGTGAGTATTCACAAAATGGTATTATTGTTTTTTTCAGCAGAGTCTGGGCTTTAACATGAAATGTCTTTCATTTTTTAGGTGTATTCTCAATATTTTTGGGTGAAATATGTGCAAAAAAAAAATTTATTTTTTACAATTTATAGTGTTTTTTTGTAATAAAAAATGTAAGTTTGTCAATAAAATCTTATTGTGTGTGAAATCCCAATTTCTCCTGGTTACAGCGGTACCACATATGTATGGGTAGACACCCTTTCCTGCCCAGGAGACTCTCCCAAACTGAAACAGAGCTTTAGGGGTTTTTCAGATAAAATACAACTATGCTATGCGCACCTTGCAGTTTTTCCAGAAAAACAACCCTTTACATTTGAAATACCCCCCACAAACTATATATTCTCTGGAAGTACACACCTCAAGCTTTCTAGGTGTACCAGGCTTGTTGATGTGGCCATAGTTTTTTGGAAGTAATCCCTCAATGTATTCTTTGGTTGCAAAGAGTTTCCCTAAAAAAAGGATAAAAAAGCAGAATCAAAGCCACATTTTCCTAAAAAAAACTATATACAAACAAGAAAAAACAAGTTAAATCTGAAAAAGCAACATCCCCCGAACAGAACGGTACCCAACATGCATTGCTACTGTCAAGGGAAGAGTTGCCAAACACCCCAAAGTAAAGCATGTGCGTAACGGTAATTTTACTTGAAAATTTCAGCTCTGCAGACAAAGTGCGCACCTTGCGATTTTTCAACCAAAACAACCCTTTACATTTGGAATATCCCCCATAAACCATATATTCCCTGAAAGTACACATGTTAAGCTTTCTAAGCGTACCCAGCTTGTTGTAGTGGGCTCATCTTTCTGGAATTAATGCCTCAAAGAATTCTTAGGTTGCGCAGGGTTTCCCTAAAAAATGTATAAAAAAGCTGAATAAAAAACACCTTTTCCTAAAATATAAATATGCAAACAAGAAAAAACAAGCTAAGTCTGAAAGCGCAAGGTCCCCCGAACAGAACAATACCCAACATGCAGAGGTACTATTAACCCTTTTAATTGCCAGCCTACTTGAGATTTTGTCACCACCTGTTGACAGGTCATTTTTCCCCATTTTGCGCCATGTTTTGCGCCATTTTTGCTGGAATTTTCAGGAAAACTATATATATTTTTTTTTGCAGCAGAGTTTAGGCTTTAACATGAAATGTCTTGTTTGCAAATTATATTTTGTTTTTTACAATATTAAGTAAAAAAAAAATAATAAATAAATAACATTTTTTTTAGAAAATCGCCTCCTTTATTTTAAATAAAAAATGTATTTTATTAGGGAAAACCATATTGCATGTGAAAGCCCCATTTCTACCAATTAGAACGGTACCACATATTTATCGGTAGCCCCCCGTTCCTGCCCAGGAGACCCCCCTAACTGAAACAAGTACTTTATAACATTTACAAATAAAATACAACTACCATCCACACTACAAAGGGTTTAATCGAGAAAAAAAATTACATAGGGTCCCCTCTCCCGGGGGGGGGGGGGACGAACCCATTTTGGGGGGGAAAGTAACCAGCCCGGGACCAGCTATGCAGGGCTTGTAGAAACAGGGCCCAGGGGACAGCTTTTGTGGCCCCTGGCCCTGCAGGCTACAAGCCCGCATAGCCCGTGGGCCTGGGCTCTTCTGCCCCCCCCCCCTGGGCTTTGGGGAGGCAGGTAATTGGGGTGCCGGGGGTTAATGACAAGTCACCCGCTAGTCGCAGGTGACTTGCCATCCCCCCAGCCTTGTGAACTGGTATAGGGGTCATTTTTTATTTACTGTACTCACCTCCGATCCTGGGTCCCTCCTCGCTGTCCCGCGCCGCTCACTCAGCTCCGGCATCTGTCAGATGCCGATAGTGATCGGCGCAGGGCGGCTGAAAGGAGAGGAGGTAGTATCGGAGGAGCGTGATGACGTCATCCCGCTCCTCCCACAATGGGCGGGTCTAGGGGTTGGCGGCCATCGCCGCCATTACAAGAGGTGAGGACCCGGAAGAGGTGGATCGGACCCCCCCCCCCCCGGTGAAGAGGAGCCCCGGAAAGAAGGATCGGGCGCGGAGGTGAGTACGTTTTTTAACAGGCGAACTGTCAGCGCGGTCGGTTTCGGGCCCCCTCCTGAAGACGGAGGACGACGGGGGGGGGATCGGATGTCCCCCCCCAGGAAGAGGGGACCCGCAGCTACACGTGGATACCAGAGGTAAGTTAATTTTTTTTCTATTTTTTAACTATTAGGAGGAAATGGCAGGCACATAGTTTCTACGTGCTTGGCACTTAAGGGTAGGAGAAGCAACCACGCAGAAACTACGTGCTTGGCATTTAAAGGGTTAAAGAGAATAAAAGAACGTCCATTGAAATGTATGGGAGAGCGGCAGGTAGCGACAGGTCTTACCTGGCGCTCTGGAAGCTAGAGCTCCGGCCCTATACGCTGAGCCACCTGTAATGTTGAATAGGACGCTACATGGCGCTGTTTCAGTTGCTCACCAGATTTGCTTTCATACATGTGGTATTGCGTACAGCATCCGGCATTCAGCAGACGCTGCCTGACACTACAAAGCACTACCTGGCGCTAGAGCTTCATGAATAAACCCCTTTGTGTCTCATAAGGATTTCCCAGCTTAGTTTTGGCCAAAGTAATAAATACGTTTTAAAAAATAAACCATTTTGTTTTGCGAAATGATCAGATATAAAGCTTATTCAAATGTATATTTCGTTCAGGCATAAAGTGAACAAGTTACTTGCAGTGTTTAGTCATCCAGGCCTTGCGTGCCCAAGCAAAGTTCTTCAATTAATTGCTGCTTGTTTGATGTGGTTTTATTTTTCATTTTTTACTTCAGTGCTGCCCATAAATTCTCTGTTGGATTTACATCAGGGATGTTGCCTTGAATGATATGATCCTCAAGAAAACAAATTACAAAAAGTGTGACATGGGGCACCATTGTGCACGAAGATAATCTCTGATTCCTGTAAATCCCTTGCCTAGTAAATCTCCTGTAAATCCGGGCCTCATGTGGCTAAGAGATGTTGATCTAGTATGGATTTGTACTACTGCTGCTTTATATCACCCTTAACAATTTAGAGACTTCCTGTCCCCAACACTGCTCATGAGGCTCCATATCATATCCTTGGGTGCAGTCTACAGTCTTCTGTTATTTTGTACAGTACAAAGGTAAAGTAAAATACAGGTAGGCTTTAGGCAGCCACATAGTTAGTCAGCATAAAGATCAATACAGATTTCACTTCCGGAGTTGCTTCCAACTTTTCATATACAGTGTCTTTCTCTATGCAATCTGTCTCTGGACTAACACAAAGGACACATTCACCCTGTAGACATGTGTCCTTTTAAACAATCCTTCCCAGCCTTAATCCAAATACTTATGCCATGTGGCACACAGATGACACACATGTGCTATCATACTGAGCATCTTAGTCAGGGCCGTATTTGGTGTTCATGCTGCCCTAGGTGCTTCAAGTGAGTATCAGTGGGCCCCTTGCAGTGTGGTTTGTCACCACACATGGTGATAAAGTTGCCTGTTTTTTGAATATTGCTAAAGAATTAAAAAAAAAATAATAGAAGGAATGACATAAAGAAAGATAAATAAAGAACATAAGAATAAAAGGAATGACAGAAAAAAAATGAAAGCAGAAAAGAAAAAAAGGAATCACAAAAAAAGATGGAATTAAATAAAAAAAATGCAAAGAAATAAAGAAATAACGAAAGCACAGAATGAATGACAGAAACAAATAAAATGAATGAATGACAGAAAAAAGGAAGAGAGTGGATGACGGCCAATGACACTTTTTGCTACAGAGTAAAAAAAGAGTAAAAAAGTAGTTCACTACTTTTCTCAGGAGTAAAAAAGTGCCATTGACTTTCTTTGATCTGGTCATTGATCTACTGATCCAGTAACAGTGACATTGTCAGACTTTTTTCTCATGAAATTTATTATTTGCTACCATGAGAATTGTTTTCAACTCTTGTGGAATCAAGGCCAAAGAGAATGAATGACAGATAAAAAGAAAGAGAATGAATGACAGAAACAAAGAAAGAGAATGAATGACAGAAACAAAGAATAAATGGAAAGAGCAGGTAAGAGAGAAGGAATGGGAGAAAAAAAGAACAGAGGGAAAGAAAGAATAGAAGGAAATGCAGAAAAATTGAAGGAAAGAAAAGGAATGGCATAACAGATGAAAGAAAGAAATAGACTAGAAGGAAAGACTAGAACAAAAGAAACAAAGAATACAAAAACAGACAAAGAGTCTCAACCAATGGCCAATTTGACCCTGGCTGACAGTCCTTAGTCCTGGTTACTGCACGGCCCTGCATAAGGGCAGCCTAGGGAAGAGGGAATGAGGTGGGGCCTCCCAATGTGCAGCAGCCATGGAGCCTGCCTGGGTATGTCCAGTGCTGACACCGGCCCTGACGTTGTGGTCTGCCAATATAAAAGAAGAGCAGAGGTTTCAAGGAGTGAAATGCAGGAGCATGCACTTGTAAAATAGATTACTGACATACAGGAGTCACATGGCCACAGCAATAAAAGAGAGAGGATCAGGCTTAGGTTTGTCTAATGGTAAATACAACCCTGTTGTTAGTAGAGTGCCTTCCACATAGTTGCACCTGCATGAAACCCTCTCTCTCTCCATGGGGCACCTCTGAATCAGCAGCCATTTCCACCAGCTTTACAGCATCTCCTGCAACAGATCCACCTTCATGGGCATCCTGGTCTAGGGTGGAATATAACTTTAGAATAAAATAAAAGGAGGGACACTAATGGCCAATTCATTGTATTTAGCAAGCTGGCAGTGTGAATGGTGCTGTGTGATGTGGCAGTGTGAATGGCGCGGGCCCTTCTGCTTTTAATTTTTGGGTGGACATTTGTCTGGTTTTGACTGGGGTGGGACTAGGGTTTTTCCACCTTTTTTTCCACAAATGACCTACAATTTTACTGATGAGAAACATCATTTTTTCCAGTGAGCTAAGGGTGTTTTTTTTATAGTTTAGAAATAACAGCAGTTTGGTTTGGAGAAAAATATTAAAGGATTTTACAAACTTTTCTGCATAGCCCATAATAGGGTGCTGTTATTTCCAAACTTTAAAAAAACATATTGGAAAAAATCCCCCATCACAGGCAAGGGCCATTTTTGGGGAAAAAGGTAGAAAAAACGTTTTTTTCCCCACTTTTTTGTGTCTAAACGCTAAACAGCTCACCAAGATGCAGGTTGCAATCCACACCGCAATGCACATGGCAGATCACACTGGATTCACCAAATAATTAGCATGAGCCCCAATAAGCAGCACCTTTAATTAAGCAATTTTCCCCCTTTCCTAGCCATTCATTCAACAGAAAAATGAAAAGGCAATTTGGTAAAGTTAATAGAAAATGTGCTCTCAAATGATAACAAATATATATTGTTATATATTCTATTATTGTATATTTATATTATATTGAGAATATGTATATTCTTAAAATATAATTCTCTCTAGAAACGGGTGAAAACACTCAATTTTACTGTTTAATCTTCATTTTTCACAGTCCCAAAAACCCTTTCTTTCCTGTGCCTGTGTTGGACTCTCCCTATAGGTAGAATTACGTCAAGCCTACCTACATTTACTGTAAAAAAACCTTGGAGCAACAGTCTTTAAACATTCAGCATTATTATTTGACATTTTTGATTAGACATCCACCATGGTAACAAATAGCCAAGAATCATGTACTCTTCAGCGATAATGAATGCATTTACCAAAAATGTGGATAATGTCTGCTTCTAGTAGTCAAAAGCCCAGGTGCATATGAATCCTTATACATTAACTCCGGCAATACTGGACAACAAAGCTCTCATGAGGAAAAAGGCCCAACCCGAACATGCACTCATATTCACACATAGGGCTTAGCACAAAAGCACCTAATCCAGCTTCAACGCAGGGACGTTTATTAATAAAACATACAATAAGACCATAAGAGTGATAACAGCATTGCAAAAATCACTTGCTCAGACAGCGATAAGTTGGTGGGTTTTCCTCTCCCACGGCTGCATTGAAGAGGGAACCGTATTCACCACCAACTGGCCCAAATAAGAAGTGTGTCTGCTTCACTCCATGGGCTAACACCCATATCTGACATATGGAACATACAGAATATGGCTGCGACAGATTCTGACAGCTAAGGCTTGATGAGATTGACACTAAAGAAGTGTGTGGTGTATGGAAATGGAAAAGTAGTTACAAAGACCAAATTCTTTCTGTGAATTGATATGTCAGGTACACATATATAGATATAAATATCTGATTTTAAATCCATAAACTTGAGTAACTTACATCAATGCTTGTGAAACATTGTAAAACAGCCCAGGGGGTGCGGAGGTGGGTTAATCCTCCATCCAAACTCGAAATGCCGTACATATAATGGTAACTAGAAATCACAAATTCCATTTCAGGTGGTCTACAGTATATATATATAGTTTACAAAGAGTAAAAGCAGAAGTTAACAAGAAACATGTTGTTATATTAAACAGCACATGTGGATGAATTGTTTGTAAATGGAAATACAGTATGATTTAGCTTTATTGAATTTGTCTGCTATATAAGTCTCATCCGGAACTGATTACACAGGGATTTGGGGATCTTGGTATATCATGCCAGTAGCCATACGGGTGAATATGGAGACTCCCTCTTTAATCTGTCTGGGTATTGTGGCATATGATTTAATATTGAAGCAATTTTGTACTCCATATGGCTCTGCTTACAGTCAATTAACTCTAAGCTTCTGCCATGAGGCACCTTCACTTTTGGAACATCAGATTCCATTATTTATCGTAACTAAGCTGAGGATATTTAGTTTCCTGCTTTTGTATATGCTTGTACTCAACTATACAATAAAATGTTGAAACCACAAATTAATGTTGTGCGTTTAGCCAATGCAACATTACAAAAAAGTTTCCCCTTTACCTATCTTCATTGTCTTGGCAGAAAAACCTAATGATCCACATTGGATTTATCCTGCTTCATTATCAAGGACCATTTAGCGTTTGAGAATATTTTATGATTCTGTAGCTAGTTGAACGATTTCTTTGCTTCAGCTTCTGGGATTGTGGCTGATCTGGGAAGGGCATGTCCATGGTGCAGCTTTATGAGTCTTAAACATGCTGTGTTGTGGTCAGAGACAGCTGTAGGACCATGTTGCTGTGCTCGTTCACACTTAGAGCATCAAGGGACCAAGTGGCTGTAGGACTACTTTTCTGCGTGGTTCTGGAGGAATGAAATTGAAAAAGGGCAAACATTGGAACCCTGCTGTACTGGAAATGGAGGAGAGGCTTATGGGACAGGCTTCAGATGAGCTGATTGCTGGCTTATTACTGTTGTTGGGTTTGGAGTCCCTTTAAGTAAAGGTGATACCCATATTAATTGTTTGTGTTTTTCTTGTCATCTCATTCTAAATCCATAGGGTTGTCACCCCACTTGCATCTACCAAACAAGCTTAAAAAGCTGTAAGGATTTGGATAGTGTCTGTAGAAACCTCTACCCATTCATTCAGTAGGGCATTTGTGAGGTCAGAGCCAGCTAATTCCTCCACACCATACTTGCCAAACTATTATGCCTTTATTGATCTTGTTTTGTGAACTGATGCACAGTAAAACACCTAACACTGATATAGAAAAGAAGGGAAAAGACTCTCCTTCTTATGGTATGGCAGCAAATGCCTTGCATACATTCTACTGCCCTTTAACAGTACCGCACACTGTATAAACAATCAAACTGTTACAACCATGAGCAAATTTAAAGTAGCTACAAATTTAGCTAATTTAAAGTGGCTAAAAATTACTTATATTTTAGCATCAGCTGATCCTGAGTAGGGAGAATCCACTGAAGTCTTGGAAGGAAGTGTATCCATTGTTTAGTGAAGCATATGAGAACTGTGAAGGTATTAAAATAGCTTAGATTTTATGACTATGCTTCTTCCTTCTTCCTAAAGTATTTTAGGTTAAAACCCAAGGAAAGGACCTCCTACTACTGACCAGATTTATTCACAATGTAACTTGCGGTTATAGGTCGATCAAGGTCATTATCGTTAACAATTGCTGTGTAGGTGGATTTGGGTATTACTCTTATTCTATAAAGATATCACAGTCATTACAGTTTAGGGTATAAATAGGAGGTGTGGTGTTGTAGAAGTGGCTGGGTAGATAGCTTTCTAGTATTTTAGTCTATTGAAACTGATGTTTTAAAACCAAGTGTAGTGTTCAAATGTAGAATACACAGATTCTATATAACAAGATAAATAATTAAAGTGGACTAAAACAATCCCAATTCGCCACATTTTCTTGCCTAGCTCACGATCCCATGTGCAGGACGGGATTCCCGGGATCCCTTCAGCTGCTGCACTCTTCCACGTTAGGCCTAACTGAATGACACCTTGATGCTGTTTCACTACTAGGTATTGCCAGATGAGCATCTGTACAGCGGCGCTTAGAGCGACCTCTAGTAGACGCTGTAAGTGGGTATTGGGCGCTGTAACAGAGCATCTTGGTCGCTCTAGTAACCTGGCCGGCATTGATGAATGTGATGTGTGTTGGGAGCTCTAACACCAGTACAGCGATGCAGGGAGCGATAGGTAGCGCCAGCTCAGTGCAACTGACTCTCAGCGCTCCACACCATATTTAAGAAAAAACTACACACACACAGCATTGACGCTCTAAAGCTGAGCACTGTAGCATAGAGCGCCAGGTGCTGTGTGATCAAAGTCTGTTTTTGAACACATATCTACCAGTAACAATGCGAAAACACAGGGAATGACATTGTTTTAACACCGGGACGATAACACTTTAGTGCCAGACCTGTTAATACAAATCTGCATAAAAATATAAAAAGTCCAAAAAATGATAAAAGTGTTTGTTTGCAGCCAGGAGGGGTCACACAATGATTTGAGGAAAAAAAAATTAAATTGCCAAACACGCTATTTATACACAGCTAATGAAAGCTCATTGAAATGTATGGGAGAGCGCTACAGAGCGACAGGTACTACATGGCGCTCCTGAGTCTAGAGCACCGGCACTATACCCTGAGCTGTCTGGATTAATACAGGTGACGCTACATGGCGCTGTTAGAGGCACTCACTAGATTCCCCTTAGTCTACTTGGCATACATTTACTAGCTACTCTTACAGCTTTCTTTATACATCACAAAATTGACAATATGATTGTAGATACCAGGGATCTTATTTAGGAAATCCACATTTTTAAAGTGAGTCCTAATCTTTTAAATTACTTCTTTGTATGCTCTTGGAAATGCTTAACTTTAAGCCATTTTCTTTAGTATAAAAGACCGATTTTGCTAACTCTGACACAAATCTGTAAGCCTTGGCAATGATTTTTTTAGGCAACGCAGCTAATTATTGGGTTGCTTAAATCTGCCAACAGCTGCATGGGTTCCCTGTTTTTCTTGGTCAGGGGAGGCTGCCTCTCATTAGTCACAGATTTAAAGGTTGCCAATGGGAGTAGCGAGCGAGCAGCAAAATCCTCTCTCTGCTGACAGGTATACATTCTGTTTATTTGACATTCCTCTGAGTGAGTAATTAGAGCATTTCCAATAAACTACCCTTTTCTGTTGACAGCCTTGTAGAAAGTATGACACATAATATCATATGTATTTCATTCTGGAAAGTGGTTACCCCAATGGTAAATTAAGAGATGTGATGACTGCAAATGTATAACATACACACTAGCCCTCTGTACTGATATGATGACTATTTAAAAGGCTTCAGGGTTCAACAGACCCCTAAACCATTCAACACTAAAGGTTAAACAATTGACAAGGAACGCATCTGTTGGTATGATTTCAAACGAGCCATCGTTTGAAAGCTATCAAATAAAACTGTAGTCACTTTGTAAACGTTGAAATGGGTTGTACAATTTTGTTTTCATAAAATACAATTCTTTTTCATAAAGCCATAAATAATGGCAGGGGCACAGCTTGTATCAGGCCATGTGAGGCAGTCGCCTCAGGGGGTGGCGCAGAAAGGGGGGGCGCTTGTGGGATCAGTTTTTTTGATTTAATGAAGCATTGGGGGCTCAGAACTGGTGAGGTGCACGGGCAGGCTGTTTCTTTTTGTACTACTGTTACTGGTGAATCAGCCCCCCTACTGTGTGCCGCCTGTGCCAAATGTGGATACATATGCGCACACCCAATCCCCCCATCCACCTGCTCCAATGCTGTCATCAAGCGATGCCTGTCTCCTTCTTATGACAGGAGCAAAGCTGGCTAGCTGTGAGAGTTGGAGGGGCATGTCACTGTCCGCTGATCCACCAATGAATCTGGCAGACACAGGCTGGCTGCTTGGGGGGGCAGCACCCGCTCGCCGGCTGGCGGGCCCACCAATCCACCAGTGCTGCGGGCTGTGATTGTGCCGGCTGATCCTCGCTGTGGTGTGCCCTAATGGTAGACATTTCCTTTAACTTTTTGTGTTTGTGTCAGGGGGCTTAAAGAGGACCAACTAGGCAACTACCATTTAGCTGCCCTGGAGTCTATAAGACTGGCTGACAAATATGGTAACTCTGGGGCATCCCGGTGCCCCTCTGTTGGGGCATCACAATGCCCCAATGGGAGAACCCTGCGTAATGAGCCACACTTACCTTTTCTGAGACTCTCACACTATGGCCACATGCCCAGTCTCCCTGCGGCTGAGGTACACTCTCGCACTGAGCCATTTAGATGAGCTGGGGATGGGAGCACACGTCAGACCGCTAGGGGAGGCGGATGTGGCTCACAATTAGTTGCTTGATGCCACTTTGACTATGGACCCCATAACAGTACAGTCGCCAAGGGTTTTACCAAGGGAGCGAAGATCAGGCAAGAAAAACTGGGCTAGTAGGGATGGTATGCAGATATTGCCACTGTAAGCAAATGTGATCAATATCAAATCTTCAAATTGGTGTTGGATGGCTGTAAATGAGCTTTTATAAAGGGGTATCCTGTGTTATTTCTAGATACAGTTAACTCTTTGATTTCTTTTTGTATGTTTTTATTCTGTGATAACTTTAGGTCCAGTTTATTGGGTCTGTTTCTTTGTTAGGTCTCATTTACGCTGGTTAGAGTTTATCTCTAGTAATAATCAAGGCAGCTTGCTAAATTGGCTTAACTCAAGATCTTATTGCATCTACTTATTGATCGATTCATTGAAATAATGCACCTCCACAAATAAAACCAAAAATTGTTTCAGGAGACCACAGTCAAGGAAATAGTAAACAGGCCCAACATGTACATCTACATGGAGCTCCATGCGAAAGACTTCTGTATCTCTAAAATTAAAGGGGGCTATGCCTACTTTTTGATAAAACTCTTCCACAAAATGGTTGCTAGTGCAGGGGGTATCCCGATTGCTGATGCCCCTCTGCCTATTCACCCCATTAAACCAAAGAAATCGTACCTCTCTCCTTGGTCCCCTGTGAGTTTCGATTGCTGTGATTGACTGACACTGTCAGGTGGTTACCTGCAGGCAGATCCCAGAGAGAAGCCTGCAAACCATACGACCAGGGTGAATGTGGTGGGGGG
Source organism: Gastrophryne carolinensis (assembly GCA_027917425.1). NCBI lineage: Eukaryota > Metazoa > Chordata > Amphibia > Anura > Microhylidae > Gastrophryne > Gastrophryne carolinensis. The sequence continues at coordinate 359,369,769 of CM051234.1, read as the reverse complement.
ATAGGCAATCGGGATGCCACCCACGCTATTTTGTTAAACATTGACTAGAAGCGTTGAATTGTTTCAAAATGGTAACGTTCACAAGACAACAGAATGCCAGCAGAGGATTTATGTGAAGTATCTAGAACTTTAAGCATGGTCACATGCTTGCTATTTCAGCACCCTGCATTACTCTGTAGCCACTGGTCATTCCATCTTCCCAGCTTCTGATTATAAGGACTATAGAGAATGGTGTTCCAGCTCAATCCGTTACTCAGAACTGGATACCCCCGAGACCAGGACTGGCTTGCAAGGCATGGAAAATGGATGTCCAGCACCCCAGCTGGTTCCATAACACATAACATTTAATATTAAGTATAAAAGCTAAATGGTTCCATAAAACCAGAAACTCACATGGTGAAATAACGTGTTTTGGGCTGTGGTCCAGTTGCATCCTTAGTCATATACTTTCAGTATATAGTCATAATAAGGACTAGCATGCTCAGCAAAAGGTCAGACAAGATAGAAAGGGGCACTGCAAGGAGTCTGTAGTGTTATTTTCCTCGTAAACCTCCTGGACCTTCATCCCTCCATCCCTGATACCAACTTGAGTTGGTGAAACCTACCCCAATTTTGAGGCAGCTGTATCTGAAAGTGAGCTACAGCGGTGGTAGAAGTGGGAATAATAAAAGTTACTTTGCAGTTGCAATGTACAATGTAACCAGCAGGACAGGAGTATGTATCTGTACATATGAGAGCAGTTGAAGGGCTGCTGGGTGCCACAACGACACATGATAAGCCTAAAGCTACTGGGAAAAAGCATGTGATCCTCTGGTAGGTAAGAATGGCTGGAGGCTTCATTAACCTAAGGTGTTCTAAGCTGCCAGTCATTGCCTGTGTAGTATGTCCTGGTATTTTAGATCTTTTTGAGCAACAGACTCAAATGGAATTTCTTCCTCCTTCTGTAGAAGCACACAAGGTCCCTCTGCTTGACACAATTGGACCAGGTTGAAGCACCCAGTACATGTGCATCAATGAAATCCAAGCAGCACCCGAATGGCAGAGCGAAAAACATTTATATCTTACTCCAATATTTGTACTAGATAATTCTCAGTCATTCAGGCCTGATCTTGATTAAAGACCTGTGTTGTTTCTGATGTTAAAGTGCACAGATACAGCTATAGCAGTCTCAGGGGTGCATAAAGGTAAAGAGAATTCCCAATTTTGGCTTTCTAGCATCCAAAATTGCTTGAGGGTGGGGAAAGAAAATGACAGCATGGGCCTGCTTGACTTTGGTTTTAATTTAATCTGATTCTTCAGTTTTTCAGAACTACATAAGTTCTCTTTTTGACAGATTTTAACCATTCACAGCTCACAGTCAGGGTGTAGCCTCAACTTATGCCAGACTAATAGGCTTCAGTATCTAAGCATTAATGCAGAGCAAATAAGAGTACAGTCCCTGCTTCTCACTCCCTGTGTTAATTAAGGTCTTGTTGAGTTTATTTGGAAACCAATTATACATTATAAATTACATTTGGCAGCTGTGGGAAAATTGTAAAATGAATGTTTAACTTTTCAATTTTCCCAAATCATTTTTAATAATTAAATAAGAAAAGCAAATTGCTTTACAACACACTGTAAATCTTTCATTGGATTGCTGAAAAATAATATTAACAAATCTAATGTTTAGCTCTAAAAACAATCTGGCTAATCAGAAAAATGCACCTAAACACAACACTTCACTTAACACGTTATTCTGATTTCTGTTGTGAATATTCAAATATGTAATCTGTGGACTAAGCTATTTTCTAACATTTGAAAGAGAGATCTTATCAGATAACTATATATATACACACGCAGACACCGTATTTTTCGCCCTATAAGACGCACCTGCCCATAAGTCGCACCTAGGATTTGGAGGAGAAAAATAAGAAAAAAAAATATTCTAAGCTACTAAATGTTGTGCTAAAACACAACAGGCAGTGTGGCATTCCCCCATCCTATTCCCCATGGTCAGTGTGGCATACCCCCATCCTATTCCTAATGGGCAGTGTGGCATTCTCCCCTCCCATAGGCAGTGTGGGATGCCCCATAGACAGTCTGGGATGCCTTCATCCCATTCCCATAGGCAGTGTGGTATTCCCCCCTTCCTATTCTCCATATAGGCAGTGTGGCACCCCCCTCCCATTCCCCATATAAGCAGTGTGGCATCCCCCCCCCATATCATTCCCCATATAGGCAGTGTGGTATTCCCCCCATACCATTCCCCATATAGGCAGTGTGGGTCTCCCCCCTCCTATTCCCATATAGGGAGTGTGGCACCCCCCCCCACATTCCCATATAGGCAGTGTGGCATCCCACCCTCCCATTCCCACATAGGCAGTGTGGCATTCACCCACCCCATTGACATATGGGCAGTGTGGCATTCACCCCCCCCATTCACATATGGACAGTGTGGCATTCTCCCCCCCATTCACATATGGGCAGTGTGGCATTCACTCCCCCATTCACATATGGGCAGTGTGGCATTCACCCCCCCATTCACATATGGGCAGTGTAGCATTCACCCCCCATTCACATATGGGCAGTGTGGCATTCACCCCCATTCACATATGGGCAGTGTGGCATTCACCCCCCCATTCACATATGAGCAGTGTGGCATTCACCCCCATTCACATATGGGCAGTGTGGCATTCACCCCCATTCACATATGGGCAGTGTGGCATTCACCCCCCCATTCACATATGGGCAGTGTAGCATTCACACCCCATTCACATATGGGCAGTGTGGCATTCACCCCCATTCACATATGGGCAGTGTGGCATTCACCCCCCCATTCACATATGGGCAGTGTGGCATTCACCCCCATTCACATATGGGCAGTGTGGCATTCACCCCCATTCACATATGGGCAGTGTGGCATTCACCCCCCCCATTCACATATGGGCAGTGTGGCATTCACCCCCCCATTTACATATGGGCAGTGTGGCATTAACCCCCCCCCATTCACATATGGGCAGTGTGGCAATCACCCCCCCATTCACATATGGGCAGTGTGGCATTCACCCCCCCTCCCCTATAGGTAGTGTGGCATTCATCCCCCCTCCCCATCCCATATAGGTAGTGTGGCATTCATCCCCCCCTCCCCATCCCATATAGGTAGTGTGGCATTCATCCCCCCCCCATCCCATATAGGTAGTGTGGCATTCACCCACCCATCCGATATAGGTAGTGTGGCATTCATACCCCCCATCACATATAGGTAGTGTGGCATTCACCCCCCCATCCCATATAGGCAGTGTGGCATTCATCCCCCCCATCCCATATAGGCAGTGTGGCATTCATCCCCCCCATCCCATATAGGCAGTGTGGCATTCAAATATATAGGTAGTGTGGCATTCACACCCCCCCTATCCCATATAGGCAGTGTGGCATTCATCCCCCCCATCCCATATAGGCAGTGTGGCATTCATCCCCCCCATCCCATATAGGCAGTGTGGCATTCACCCCCCCATCCCATATAGGTAGTGTGGCATTCATCCCCCCTCCCCATCCCATATAGGTAGTGTGGCATTCATCCCCCCCCTTCCCATACCATATAGGTAGTGTGGCATTCATCCCCCCCATCCCATATAGGTAGTGTGGCATTCATCCCCCCCTCCCCATCCCATATAGGTAGTGTGGCATTCATCCCCCCCCCTCCCCATCCCATATAGGTAGTGTGGCATTCATCCCCCCCTCCCCATCCCATATAGGTAGTGTGGCATTCATCCCCCCCTCCCCATCCCATATAGGTAGCGTGGCATTCATCCCCCCATCCCATATAGGTAGTGTGGCATTCATCCCCCCCATCCCATATAGGCAGTGTGGCATTCATCCCCCCATCCCATATAGGCAGTGTGGCATTCATCCCTCCTTCCACATCCCATATAGGTAGTGTGGCATTCATCCCCCCCCTCCCCATCCCATATAGGTAGTGTGGCATTCATCCCCCCCATCCCATATAGGCAGTGTGGCATTCATCCCCCCCTCCCCATCCCATATAGGTAGCGTGGCATTCATCCCCCCATCCCATATAGGTAGTGTGGCATTCATCCCCCCCATCCCATATAGGCAGTGTGGCATTCATCCCCCCCATCCCATATAGGCAGTGTGGCATTCATCCCTCCTTCCACATCCCATATAGGTAGTGTGGCATTCATCCCCCCCTCCCCATCCCATATAGGTAGTGTGGCATTCATCCCTCCTTCCACATCCCATATAGGTAGAGTTGCATTTCCATCCCCCCTTCCATTCCCCCATAGGCAAAAGTAAAAAGAGAAAAAGTAAACCCACCTTTCAATCCTCCCCGCTGTCCTCGCCGTCTTTATACAGACACACTGGCTTGGAATAGTGGTGAGTGTGGCCGACGCTAGAGCGTCGGCCACGCCCACCGCTGTTTAAGTCCGGGTGTCTCTGTCTGCTGGCACCGTGGAGAGGTGGCAGGGACAGTGCAAGCGGCGGAGGCACCTCCTCCGCAGCACGAGAAGGCGGCAGACACAGCTGCCCCCATCGCCTCCTCTCTGCGGTGCCAGTGAACACTCGGCTTGGTATAGTGGTGGGTGTAACAGGCTGGGTGTCTGGCTCTGCGGAGGGTGCCTCCACCGCTTCTGGGACAGCGCGAACTATGAAAAGGTGAGTTAACTTTTTGCTTTTTATTTTTTTGCCCACCTCCGCCAGATAAGACGCACGGATATTTCCCCCCAACTTTTTGGGAAAATACGTGCGTCTTATAGGGCGAAAAATACAGTATTTATTTATTATAACCATTTTTAGAAACAGTAATAATACAGTAGTTCGGGCCCCTGGCTTGAAAAATATTGGAGGGAAAAAGGGAATATGGTTCTGTATGTCCCAAATGTATTTGTTAGGTACACAGCCAGCCCGGTCCTAGAAATATTGGACACCATAGTATTAACAATATGAAAATGTTAAAATTACATGTTAAAACAAGCTTTGTCTAAAGATATATAGAGAGTCAAAAAGTATTCACAAAACACAGCGCTTCAAATAATCACATAAATTAGTGAAAAAACTTTTTTACATATAATTCAAAATTAAATAAATGTCCCTGCGCTGGAATAAGTAAGACCGTGTTGATGCGGTCTCAAAACAAATATAAATTCACTGTGTAATTATTCAAAAGCGCAGTCTCAGGTAAGTGTTGTAGCGACACCACTTTCCGCCCCCCCCCCGGCCGCGGGGTACAGGAGCGCTCGCTAGCTAATTTAAAAACTATGGCCCCAAAAGGCCTGAACATAGAATTTGATATCAATTGTTTTATAGGGAGAATTAAAAAAGTCTTCTATTTGTTGTCTTTGGATTTAATCTGATTTCTCTCTACCCTTGTAAAATTACTGTGTAAGTATACAGGTATAAAGGGTAATAAGGTTGATTGTTGGTATTTAATTGTATAAGGTGATTAACTGGAAATATTTCTGGTGATAGTTTCCATATAAATCCTATTAATAATTCGATTTGTTTTTAATTAACCATTTTATATTTGAGTATATACTCTTTTATAATTATATAGTTCTTGTTACTAATGTAATTTATTTTAATGTGATTGGATTCTGTGAGGAGGCTACAAAGAATTTCCTTTAGCCCCTGTACATATATATTTTCTTAGTTAATAATTAATTAATCTGTTTGCAGTATTTTTAATATTTCTAATTTATTTTAGTACTTTTAGGGTTAATAACCCTGAGATGCTCGTATATATATCTATATAGAATCTATTGGACCCATTAGGCTCGATTCAGAGAGACAAAAAAAAACTTCAGTTTTAGTGCCGATCTGTTTTTTTTATGTGAAATGTTTCCGCTCTCGTATGAGTGTGCGAGCGATTCTATGCATGCATTGAAAACCTTCTGTAAAGTTTCCGTCCATTCGTACGGCAGATTACGAATACGAGGATGTCATTTTCCAGCGTGACTTTTCCGTTTCATTTTCACATGTTACAATGTAGACTTTCGTTTTTGCCCTTTTCCCATCGTATCCTCCAACTAATCCTTTACGTTTCCCGTTCGATTCTGTTTCCCTTTTTCAATAAATATTCGTCCAGACGGAAAACCTTACGATCTTGCGCCTGCGCACTACAAACTTAACTCATTAAAGTGCTCGCCTACATATTTTCCACCCTCACTTCTACTACAATGTTTAGCTAAATCACTTAGCACTGTCCTCCATCTTCCCTTTTGGACCCAAATCCCTTCTCGGTCATGTGAATATTCATCTTTAAATATTTCTGGGCCCATTAGTTTTGTGTTAATGTATTTTGTAAGTGAAATGACACTGTAACATTTTTTTGGGGATTCCACCATAAAATATAAAATTTTTGAAAATTTAGAAAATTCCTAATTTTTACAACTATAAAAAACAAAATACTTAGCAATGGCAGGCCACAGAACACTATTCTTCATCTGTGGTCCCCAACGAGTTGCGCAGCTCCTGCATCTCGCCCACCAACTGAAGGACCCTGACATTCCCTGTTAAAAAACTTAAATTAAAATATTGGTATAACCTTGTAGGGGTCATACTGCAGTGCCCCCCCGTATGGTCCAAACACCTAAATCTGGACTTCAAAAGCCAGAGGGCCCTCGCCACCACGGGCCGGGTTTTGCATAGTGCCCGATTAGAGAACCCCTGGCCCGCATTCTGCCGGCAAAGAACGGGCATCAGGAGCAAGGGCAGGAGTGGATATCCAGAATCCCCTGAAAGAATTTAAAAATAATAACATAAAATACACATTCTAAGCTACAATATTGTTTAACATGTCATAAAGGGCTAAAAACAGCCATAGGTTAAGACATGAGTCATCAACTATATTCATTGCCATACAGTGAAAATGGATTGATGGAATGTGAGCAAACTTCTCCAGGAGCCATCTACCAGATAATTCTCCTGACTCAAACTGACGAAATAAGCCGGAGCTCTGCAATATATAAGCATCATGGGACGACCCTGGATGTCCTGCAAGAACACTGAGGAATCGCATAGCTGGACCAAACACTGCTTGTATGTTGTGTGAGTGGCACATCTTGCGGTTTCTGCAACCAAATATAAAATAATTACACAAAGCAAAGGTAACCGACTAAAACAATAACTCCTACAACAAATTAAGATTTAAGTTCAACAATCCAAATATAATTCACAAAGGACATAAGTCTAAAAAAATATAGCAATTATATGGATGTGTGAGGAAATAAATGTTTACATGCTAAGGACTAATTAAGGTCAGCATTAAAATGCATCTATAAGGCATACATGAAATGTATTAATTCAGGTATGCATTGCTATACAATTTATGGCCTCGGCCATGCTGATACATGCAATGCCTTGGTGCTAAAGGCGTGCAGACTCCTCCACATAGCCGCAAAACATGTTCAACAATAGCAATCCGAGCCCTCAAAGGTCCCGTAAGTGGATCGGAAATGAAATGGATTTATAGGGTGGTGATCCGTCGGAAATCAGCTCTCTGAATCAGACGGAAACCCATCCCAACAACGGAAGTTATCTGAACGAACGAAAAATTTCCGATTTTGTTTGGAAAATGATCCGAAATAACGGAAATGTTCCGATTTGCTTCCGTTCATCGAAAGCGCATATACACATTTTCCCGAACGTTCGTACGAATGAAAAATGAACGAAAAAAAGCAAAAAAATGACTAACACCCACCCAAACTTTCACAGACAGCTACGGAAGTCCGGACAAATGTGTCTTTGAATCGAGGCTATTGTATGAGCATTTTGTTCTGTTTAGAGCCTACGGAGTTAATAGCCCATATCACATGTTTGCATACATATACATTTTATTCAGACCCTGCCAGCACACACGCAGCCCATGATTAAGTTGTTTCTGAATGATGAAAAGCGTTGGGCGTGTTCAGTGCTGGATTACGTCATCACGCTCTAATCGGAGCAAGGAGGAGTTTTGAGCTAGCGAGCGCTCCTGTACCCCGCGGCCGGGGAGTCGTGTCTAGGGATGAGCGAATCGATCCGGACGAACCCGGATTCGATCCGAATTTCAGGAAAAATTCGATTCGGATCGAATCCGAATTTCCCCGCGATTCGATCACTCGAAGTTTTCCTTTAACATCCATTCATTTACATTACAGGCATTCTAAGATGGCGGACGGGACATGTCTGGACATGTATCCCGCGCCAGTGCAAGCTGGGGCAGTCACATGCAGCCTATCAGCAGCCAGCAAGCCCGGTGACGTCACACAGCGGTATTTAACGGCGGCCATCTTGCTTTTCCTCATTTCTCTATTGCATTCGTGACAGACAGACAGAACGCTGTGTAGCTGAGGCAGTTAGACAGGCTGGAGACAGGGACAGACAGGGACAGGCTGGAGACAGGCAGGAGACAGGCAGGAGACAGACAGGAGACAGACAGAAAGCCAGGGAAAGGTAGGAAAAACGGAGCTGGCTGACAGGGAGATTTTTTTTTTTTCATCCAGCCTTTGTTAGCGTTTTCAGGCTGCTTATAGTAACTAACTGTGCATATATACTGAACTGATCTTAAGTCTGCTGTGAGGCATCCCATTCTGTGACTAAAGCAGCCTCTGTTTAAGACCATATAAGCATTTGCTCTTATCATATTTGAAATTAGGCCTGATAAAGACACTTTTGCTGGCCAAAGCACTACTGGACCCTGCCAGCTCGATTCCTGCCCGGGGCATCCCATTCTGTGACTACAGCAGCCTCTGTTTAAGACCATATAAGCATTTGCTCTTATCATATTTGAAATTAGCCTGATAAAGACACTTTTGCTGGCCAAAGCACTACTGGACCCTGCCAGCTCGATTCCTGCCCGGGGCATCCCATTCTGTGACTAAAGCAGCCTCTGTTTAAGACCATATAAGCATTTGCTCTTATCATATTTGAAATTAGCCTGATAAAGACACTTTTGCTGGCCAAAGCCCTACTGGACCCTGCCAGGTCGATTCCTGCCCAGGGCATCCCATTCTGTGACTAAAGCAGCCTCTGTTTAAGACCATATAAGCATTTGCTCTTATCATATTTGAAATTAGGCCTGATAAAGACACTTTTGCTGGCCAAAGCCCTACTGGACCCTGCCAGCTCGATTCCTGCCCGGGGCATCCCATTCTGTGACTACAGCAGCCTCTGTTTAAGACCATATAAGCATTTGCTCTTATCATATTTGAAATTAGCCTGATAAAGACACTTTTGCTGGCCAAAGCACTACTGGACCCTGCCAGCTCGATTCCTGCCCGGGGCATCCCATTCTGTGACTAAAGCAGCCTCTGTTTAAGACCATATAAGCATTTGCTCTTATCATATTTGAAATTAGCCTGATAAAGACACTTTTGCTGGCCAAAGCCCTACTGGACCCTGCCAGGTCCATTCCTGCCCAGGGCATCCCATTCTGTGACTAAAGCAGCCTCTGTTTAAGACCATATAAGCATTTGCTCTTATCATATTTGAAATTAGGCCTGATAAAGACACTTTTGCTGGCCAAAGCACTACTGGACCCTGCCAGCTCGATTCCTGCCCGGGGCATCCCATTCTGTGACTACAGCAGCCTCTGTTTAAGACCATATAAGCATTTGCTCTTATCATATTTGAAATTAGCCTGATAAAGACACTTTTGCTGGCCAAAGCACTACTGGACCCTGCCAGCTCGATTCCTGCCCGGGGCATCCCATTCTGTGACTACAGCAGCCTCTGTTTAAGACCATATAAGCATTTGCTCTTATCATATTTGAAATTAGCCTGATAAAGACACTTTTGCTGGCCAAAGCCCTACTGGACCCTGCCAGGTCCATTCCTGCCCAGGGCATCCCATTCTGTGACTAAAGCAGCCTCTGTTTAAGACCATATAAGCATTTGCTCTTATCATATTTGAAATTAGCCTGATAAAGACACTTTTGCTGGCCAAAGCACTACTGGACCCTGCCAGCTCGATTCCTGCCCGGGGCATCCCATTCTGTGACTAAAGCAGCCTCTGTTTAAGACCATATAAGCATTTGCTCTTATCATATTTGAAATTAGCCTGATAAAGACACTTTTGCTGGCCAAAGCCCTACTGGACCCTGCCAGGTCCATTCCTGCCCAGGGCATCCCATTCTGTGACTACAGCAGCCTCTGTTTAAGACCATATAAGCATTTGCTCTTATCATATTTGAAATTAGCCTGATAAAGACACTTTTGCTGGCCAAAGCACTACTGGACCCTGCCAGCTCGATTCCTGCCCGGGGCATCCCATTCTGTGACTAAAGCAGCCTCTGTTTAAGACCATATAAGCATTTGCTCTTATCATATTTGAAATTAGCCTGATAAAGACACTTTTGCTGGCCAAAGCCCTACTGGACCCTGCCAGGTCCATTCCTGCCCAGGGCATCCCATTCTGTGACTACAGCAGCCTCTGTTTAAGACCATATAAGCATTTGCTCTTATCATATTTGAAATTAGCCTGATAAAGACACTTTTGCTGGGCATAGCACTACTGGACCCTGCAAGGGCATCCCATTCTGTGACTATAGCAGCCTCTGTTTAAGACCATATAAGCATTTGCTCTTATTATATTTGAAATTAGCCTGATAAAGACACTTTTGCTGGCCAAAGCACTACTGGACCCTGCCAGGTCCATTCCTGCCCAGGGCATCCCATTCTGTGACTACAGCAGCCTCTGTTTAAGACCATATAAGCATTTGCTCTTATCATATTTGAAATTAGCCTGATAAAGACACTTTTGCTGGGCATAGCACTACTGGACCCTGCAAGGGCATCCCATTCTGTGACTATAGCAGCCTCTGTTTAAGACCATATAAGCATTTGCTCTTATTATATTTGAAATTAGCCTGATAAAGACACTTTTGCTGGCCAAAGCACTACTGGACCCTGCCAGGTCCATTCCTGCCCAGGGCATCCCATTCTGTGACTAAAGCAGCCTCTGTTTAAGACCATATAAGCATTTGCTCTTATTATATTTGAAATTAGGCCTGATAAAGACACTTTTGCTGGCCAAAGCACTACTGGACCCTGCCAGGTCGATTCCTGCCCAGGGCATCCCATTCTGTGACTAAAGCAGCCTCTGTTTAAGACCATATAAGCATTTGCTCTTATTATATTTATATTATAAGACACTTTTGCTGGGCATAGGCTTACTGCTGCCTGCCAGGTGCACTTCTGTTGAGGCATCCCATTCTGTAACATAGCATACCCCTCTTTATTTACACTAAGCAGCTCTCTTATTTACACTAAGCAGGCCTGTTGGAGGCTGAGTGTTACTGCTCACTTTTGGTGTGCATTATATTCTGTTTTATATAGACCCACTGCTGCCTGGGGGTTCTTAAAATATCACCTACTACCACGCCAGTTAGACTATGTCGGGCAGACAAGTGCCTGGAAGTGAAAAGAGGAGTGGCAGAGGCCAAGATTCCGCAGGCAGAGCTCGCATCAGACTGGGGGCCAGTAGCAGCAGGAGTCACGCTGAGAGACCTAATCTGCCAGTATCTGCTAGCGGTCGGGTCTCCACCAGTAACGCATCTGCCGTGGTAGATTGGCTGACGCGCTCATCAACAACATCATCACAACTTACATCTGAGACCCCCAGTCTAGGGTCGGTAGGTTCCTCTGACACAACCCTGAGTTGGCATGCCCCGAGAGCAGTCCCTGTCCTCCCATTGCCTCTGTCCTACGCCGTTCCCTCCCCCAGCGACGTATCCTATGCTTTGGGTTCAGCTCCACTCTTTAGTGAGGAGGACGATCAGATACAGGAGGACAGTCAGCAGCTACTGCCCAGCCAAGAAATGGAGGTGGCTTCTTTAGCTAGGCAGACAAATAGTGATGTGGACAGTGTCGTGGGTGCTGCGAGCGTTCCAGCTCCTGCGCCAGACACTGTTGACGAATCCACGAACATCAGTGACGTACAGCCACAACCCGGTGATGATGATGATGATGACGATGAAGCCGATCGCACTTGGGAGCCGGGTGATGAAGGGGCTTCATCGTCATCATCAGGAGAAGAGGGGCGCAGGTTGCCCCGGAGTCAGCAGCTGAGGCAGCAAGGTGGTAGCAGTCAGCATGGGGGCACAATTCCAAAGGCTGGAGCCGGCCGGGGCCGGGGCCGGGGTAGAGCACCTGCTGTGCGGCAGTCTACCTTATCGGGAGGTAGTGGAGCAGGGGTTCCTGGAGTTGGCAACAGCAGCAGTGAATCAGTGAGGCCAGGGGGTGGGAAAAGTAGCTACTCGGCAGTGTGGCAGTTTTTCCTGAGGCATCCGCAGGAGGGTAACATGGCCACATGCAAGATATGTAGGCAAAAGCTGAAGCGTGGCCAGGGTCCAAATGTTGGCACCACGGCCCTGCGTCAACATATGATGCGTCACCATAAAACGACCTGGGAGAACCGAGGCTCCCAAGGGGTGGTCCAGTCTGCTTCCTCACCAAGTGAGCTCCCAATTTCTGCCAGCCAAGGCTCCAGCACCTCAGCCGAAGGCAGCTGTGCGTCACACCCATCCTCTGTCGCTCCTGCTCCTCCTCCTCCTCCTCCAAGTCATGCATCCCGCCAGCAATCCATCAGCGAAGCCATGTCCAAGAGACAGCAGTATGCGCCCACTCATCCTACGGCGCAGAAGCTGAATGTGCTCCTGTCCAAGTTGCTGGTGCTGCAGTCGCTCCCTTTTCAGGTGGTGGAATCTGCACCTTTCAGAGAACTGATGGCTTGTGCCGAGCCGAGGTGGAGAGTCCCAAGCCGTCATTTCTTTGCCAAGAAGGCAGTACCAGCGCTGCACACTTTTGTTGAACAGAAGGTGGGCCAGTCCTTGAGCCTGTCGGTGTGTAGCAAAATACATGGCAGCGCCGACATCTGGAGCTGTAACTACGGTCAGGGGCAGTACATGTCGTTTACGGCCCACTGGGTGAATGTGGTCCCTTTGCAGCAGCAACTTGGACAGGTCACGCCGCTTCGGCCTCCGCGCTCTCTGCCCATTGGGCCTGTGACACCGTGCGACTCGGCCTCCTCATCCTCCGCCATCTCCTCACCCTCCACTGTAGGCTCAAGTCTCAGTGCCCCTCCAGTCTACCATGTGTGCAGGGCACGGAGGTGTCACGCAGTGCTTCACATGGTTTGTCTTGGCGAACGGAGTCACACAGGGGAGGAACTGCTTAAATGTATTCATCAGGAAATCCAAACATGGCTTACTCCGAGAAAACTTAAAATGGGAATCATGGTTACCGACAATGGGAAGAACATTTTGTCTGCGCTGCGCCAAGGAAGCCTGACCCATGCCCCCTGCATGGCTCACGTCTTCAATCTGGTTGTCAAGCGGTTTCTGAAGTGTTCCCCCCATCTACAGGACATCCTAACAACTTCACGGAAACTTTGCATGCACTTCAGCCACTCCTACACCGCCAAACACACCCTTCTTGAGCTACAGCGTCAGAATGGTATCCCCCAACATAGTCTGATTTGCGATGTTTCCACCCGTTGGAATTCCACCCTTCACATGTTGGACCGATTATATGAACAGAGAAAAGCCATCACGGATTTCCTGATGATCCAAGCAGATAGGGGGACTCCCCTGTGTAACTTCAATGTCAACCAGTGGCAGCTCATACGTGACACCTGCCGTTTGCTCAGGCCCTTTGAGGAAGCCACTTTATTTGTCAGTCGGCAGGATTACGGGATGAACGACGTGATTCCACTGCTTCATGTACTACAGCACATGTTGGAAACCATGGCTGGTCAGGGCACTGGAGACATGGCGTTTACATCTTACGGCCACATGAACCCCCTTGGAGCTGAACTGGAGGAGGAGGAGGAGGAAGAGGAGGAGGAGGAGTTGCCCAGCGAAACACAGTTTAGGCTTGGCGAAATGGCTGGTTTATCTAGTCAGCGGACAGGAGAGGAGGAGCAGGAGCAGCCAGAGGAGCTAGAGGTTTTTGAGGAAGGAGAGACAGAGGACCCGGGCACACCGTGGCAGTATGCAGTGGAGATGGAGACAGGTAGTCCATCCGAGTCACTTGCGCAAATGGCACGAAGCATGCTCACATGCTTGCGTAGTGACCCCAGAATTGTTTCCATCTGTCGGCGGGATGACTTCTGGCTGTCCACCTTATTGGACCCTCGCTTCCGGCACAAAATGGGGGCATTTTTTAAACCCACCGAGAGGGAGGACAAACTCAACTACTACAAAGACATTCTACGTAGGCAGTTGGCCGATGCCTATCTGCGCCATGGTCCATACTCTCGCAGGTCTGACTCGAGGGGACCTCTGCGCTCACCTTCCACTGCCATGGCCGCTGGGGGGGTTGGCAGCAGCAGCAGCAGAAGCTCCATCAGCAGCAGCAGCCTCAGTCTTCAGTCGCTAATGAGTAGCTTTCTACACCCGCATAGTGAGGCTACTCATGAGCAGCAGGAAGACCTGGAGCAGGACCTGAACCAGCAGGTCATGTCATACTTTGACATGACCATGCCAACACACCTTGAGGATCCGCTGGACTTCTGGGCAGCCAAACTTGATTTGTGGCCGCAACTAGCAGAGTTTGCCCTGGAAAAGCTGTCCTGCCCGGCAAGTAGCGTGCCATCTGAGCGGGTGTTTAGTGCGGCGGGGGCCATAGTTACGGCGAGGAGAACTCGTCTGTCAACTAAAAATGTGGAGAGACTCACCTTTGTCAAAATGAATCAGGGATGGATCAGCCAGGATTTCCACCCACCAATGCCTGATGCATGCGACTAGATTCAGCATGGTGCCACGTTTTACACTTTCCAAATGGTGCAAAACATATTTATGTCTTTAGGCCATTTTTTGGGCTCCTGCTGCTGCTACTGTCAACTCCTGCCAACTCCAGGGTGTGATTCATCCAATTTTTGGGCTCCTGAAGCCAACTCCAGTGTATATTTGGGCTCCTGCTGCTGCTACTGTCAACTCCTGCCAACTCCAGGGTGTGATTCATCCAATTTTTGGGCTCCTGAGGCCAACTCCAGTGTATATTTGGGCTCCTGCTGCTGCTACTGTCAACTCCTGCCAACTCCAGGGTGTGATTCATCCAATTTTTGGGCTCCTGAAGCCAACTCCAGTGTATATTTGGGCTCCTGCTGCTGCTGCTGCCAACTCCTGCCAACTCCAGGGTGTGATTCATCCAATTTTTGGGCTCCTGAAGCCAACTCCAGTGTATATTTGGGCTCCTGCTGCTGCTGCTGCCAACTTCTGCCAACTCCAGGGTGTGATTCATCCAATTTTTGGGCTCCTGAAGCCAACTCCAGTGTATATTTGGGCTCCTGCTGCTGCTGCTGCCAACTCCTGCCAACTCCAGGGTGTGATTCATCCAATTTTTGGGCTCCTGAGGCCAACTCCAGTGTATATTTGGGCTCCTGCTGCTGCTACTGTCAACTCCTGCCAACTCCAGGGTGTGATTCATCCAATTTTTGGGCTCCTGAGGCCAACTCCAGTGTATATTTGGGCTCCTGCTGCTGCTACTGTCAACTCCTGCCAACTCCAGGGTGTGATTCATCCAATTTTTGGGCTCCTGAAGCCAACTCCAGTGTATATTTGGGCTCCTGCTGCTGCCAACTTCTGCCAACTCCAGGGTGTGATTCATCCAATTTTTGGGCTCCTGAAGCCAACTCCAGTGTATATTTGGGCTCCTGCTGCTGCTACTGTCAACTTCTGCCAACTCCAGGGTGTGATTCATCCAATTTTTGGGCTCCTGAAGCCAACTCCAGTGTATATTTGGGCTCCTGCTGCTGCTACTGTCAACTCCTGCCAACTCCAGGGTGTGATTCATCCAATTTTTGGGCTCCTGAGGCCAACTCCAGTGTATATTTGGGCTCCTGCTGCTGCTACTGTCAACTCCTGCCAACTCCAGGGTGTGATTCATCCAATTTTTGGGCTCCTGAGGCCAACTCCAGTGTATATTTGGGCTCCTGCTGCTGCTACTGTCAACTCCTGCCAACTCCAGGGTGTGATTCATCCAATTTTTGGGCTCCTGAAGCCAACTCCAGTGTATATTTGGGCTCCTGCTGCTGCTGCTGCCAACTTCTGCCAACTCCAGGGTGTGATTCATCCAATTTTTGGGCTCCTGAAGCCAACTCCAGTGTATATTTGGGCTCCTGCTGCTGCTGCCAACTCCTGCCAACTCCAGGGTGTGATTCATCCAATTTTTGGGCTCCTGAGGCCAACTCCAGTGTATATTTGGGCTCCTGCTGCTGCTACTGTCAACTCCTGCCAACTCCAGGGTGTGATTCATCCAATTTTTGGGCTCCTGAGGCCAACTCCAGTGTATATTTGGGCTCCTGCTGCTGCTACTGTCAACTCCTGCCAACTCCAGGGTGTGATTCATCCAATTTTTGGGCTCCTGAAGCCAACTCCAGTGTATATTTGGGCTCCTGCTGCTGCTGCTGCCAACTTCTGCCAACTCCAGGGTGTGATTCATCCAATTTTTGGGCTCCTGAAGCCAACTCCAGTGTATATTTGGGCTCCTGCTGCTGCTACTGTCAACTTCTGCCAACTCCAGGGTGTGATTCATCCAATTTTTGGGCTCCTGAAGCCAACTCCAGTGTATATTTGGGCTCCTGCTGCTGCTACTGTCAACTCCTGCCAACTCCAGGGTGTGATTCATCCAATTTTTGGGCTCCTGAGGCCAACTCCAGTGTATATTTGGGCTCCTGCTGCTGCTACTGTCAACTCCTGCCAACTCCAGGGTGTGATTCATCCAATTTTTGGGCTCCTGAGGCCAACTCCAGTGTATATTTGGGCTCCTGCTGCTGCTACTGTCAACTCCTGCCAACTCCAGGGTGTGATTCATCCAATTTTTGGGCTCCTGAAGCCAACTCCAGTGTATATTTGGGCTCCTGCTGCTGCTGCTGCCAACTTCTGCCAACTCCAGGGTGTGATTCATCCAATTTTTGGGCTCCTGAAGCCAACTCCAGTGTATATTTGGGCTCCTGCTGCTGCTGCTGCAAACTTCTGCCAACTCCAGGGTGTGATTCATCCAATTTTTGGGCTCCTGAGGCCAACTCCAGTGTATATTTGGGCTCCTGCTGCTGCTACTGTCAACTTCTGCCAACTCCAGGGTGTGATTCATCCAATTTTTGGGCTCCTGAAGCCAACTCCAGTGTATATTTGGGCTCCTGCTGCTGCTACTGTCAACTCCTGCCAACTCCAGGGTGTGATTCATCCAATTTTTGGGCTCCTGAGGCCAACTCCAGTGTATATTTGGGCTCCTGCTGCTGCTACTGTCAACTCCTGCCAACTCCAGGGTGTGATTCATCCAATTTTTGGGCTCCTGAAGCCAACTCCAGTGTATATTTGGGCTCCTGCTGCTGCTGCTGCCAACTTCTGCCAACTCCAGGGTGTGATTCATCCAATTTTTGGGCTCCTGAAGCCAACTCCAGTGTATATTTGGGCTCCTGCTGCTGCTACTGTCAACTCCTGCCAACTCCAGGGTGTGATTCATCCAATTTTTGGGCTCCTGAAGCCAACTCCAGTGTATATTTGGGCTCCTGCTGCTGCTGCTGCCAACTTCTGCCAACTCCAGGGTGTGATTCATCCAATTTTTGGGCTCCTGAAGCCAACTCCAGTGTATATTTGGGCTCCTGCTGCTGCTACTGTCAACTTCTGCCAACTCCAGGGTGTGATTCATCCAATTTTTGGGCTCCTGAAGCCAACTCCAGTGTATATTTGGGCTCCTGCTGCTGCTACTGTCAACTCCTGCCAACTCCAGGGTGTGATTCATCCAATTTTTGGGCTCCTGAGGCCAACTCCAGTGTATATTTGGGCTCCTGCTGCTGCTACTGTCAACTCCTGCCAACTCCAGGGTGTGATTCATCCAATTTTTGGGCTCCTGAGGCCAACTCCAGTGTATATTTGGGCTCCTGCTGCTGCTGCTGCCAACTCCTGCCAACTCCAGGGTGTGATTCATCCAATTTTTGGGCTCCTGAAGCCAACTCCAGTGTATATTTGGGCTCCTGCTGCTGCTGCTGCCAACTCCTGCCAACTCCAGGGTGTGATTCATCCAATTTTTGGGCTCCTGAGGCCAACTCCAGTGTATATTTGGGCTCCTTCTGCCCCTCATAGTGATGCCACTTCAACTCTCTGCAATTGTGCCGCTCTGCGATTCTATTAGCGATGCCTCTGATCTGCATGTGATATTTCTTCAAAGTATTATTTAACTAACCCAGCACGCATCCTGTGCGTGTTACAGCAAGGCTGAATGGTTTACAACCCTATTGAGGCTGTAGGAGGCTCAGAAATAGCCGTTTTTAATAGCGATTCGTCGCGAATTTATTCGGGTCGAAACGATTTTTGTCGGAAAATTCGGCGAATCAGTCGAATCGAATTTTTCAAAAGTTCGCTCATCTCTAGTCGTGTCGCTACAACACTTACCTTTGAGACTGAGCATTTGAATAATTACATATAGGCGCTTGTCGTTTTGGAATAATGGAACTTCTGTGAAGTCTGCTTTTAAAAATATCGCTGTTTGGAAGGTGTTTTTACATGCGCTTTTACTTCTGCTGTTTGGTAAGCATTAATATAAACGGGCAGGTAGCCCTTCTGTATAAAGGATTTTATGCTATCTTTCTTTTTATATTCTAACCCTATATGAACTGCGGCTTTGGAGTCTGTATTTGAACAAAGGACTTTGATCCCTAAAGAAGGCTTTAAACGCAATTTTGATCTCCAATGACGATTTATGAAGGTGTTTACTGCTAATAATGAGTTGAATAACACTACAGAAAGTGCTTAAGCCTGAAGTGCCAGTAATTTAAAACTATCCGGTACGTTATTTAATGATCTTTGGTGATGGGATTCACAAGAATTGAATTATAATCCACACCCAAGGTGCTTTGGCGTTAACGGCCTAGCTTCATGAGTTTTTTTCCCCACGGAGTTATTGATGTTTAAGGACACAGTGAATTTATATTTGTCTAAAGATAAGTTACTTTTTCAGCATTATGAAACTAAGGTTTTTGCATATGATGATCTAACTGTTGCCATAGTTGAGGCCCCCTAATGTTTTGCAGGAGCCTGATCTCAAGAGTGCATTGTCCTCTTCCATTCCTGGCCTTGTTCAGCACCATTTGTTGTAAATAGTCTGTAGATCAAATACAGTAGCAGAGTTCAGATGGTGCATTCTGCTCCTTCTACCACCCTCAGAAAAGGTTGCCTGCCACGCAGGGAGCTGTTTCTAAACAATCCTGTGTTGTTCCCCATCAGAATGTTCTCAAAGGAGCGGGTGAAAAAATACCTGAAGGCACCATAGATCAGCACAAATCCAAACTTCTAAGGATTTGCACAGATACATAGTTGGACGGGGAGGCCGATTCATTAATAGCGCCAGGTAGCGACAGATGAGCGGCAGTAGCGTGATTTTCACAGCGCCAGCTAGTATTCGCTGTGCTTGGCCGGGGTTTGCTTGTTGACAGCGACTCAGTCGGTGTGCGGTAATGTTGAATACGGGGTTAGGGGTCGCTGTTTCACAGGTTCTGCGTTGTATGGGTGCGCCTGACAGCGAATGGCCAGAGCGAACGGCTTGCTGCAGATTCATTAACAAATCACGCTCAGAAATTTATCGCGCTGTGAATTCCTTGTTTAAACCCCAGAGCGCTGCCGGCGATGTGTGTAAAGTAGTTTTTAACCCCCAAACAACCATTTTTTTTAATGTAAAAATTATACAAGTTTTTCTAAACATTTTGTAATATGAATACATTAATATCAGACCTGTAATATCAATTCTGCACATATTTTTTTTTTTTTTTTACCTTAAAAAAAAAATCTAACATTGCCGTAGTGGTCACAGAATTTTTGCCGGTAAAAAAAAAAAAAAAAACACATAAACTCAATTAATTATGAATATTTAAAGATTGCTCCATTGAAATGCATTGGAGAGCGCCAGGGAGCGACAGGTCATACCTGGCGCTGTGATGGGATTAGTAGCGGCGCTGTTCGTTGCAGTCGACTACATGATGAATCCCGCGCTAGTTGACGCTCTCGCCGGCGCTAGCCTCATTTAGCGTGATAAATGCGTCATTGTGACTGCCGCCGGGCGTACTTGAGTCGGTAGCCGCCGTTAGCTGTCGGTACCTGGCGCTCGTCAGACACTACCTGGCGCTAGCCCTTGATAAATAAGGGCCATAGTTAAAAAATATCTCCTCCTTTCACAATTTTTTAAAAAAACATAGGAGAGGAAACCCCATGCTAGTGGCTGACCATGGCCCTAAAGGCTTCCAGCTCACATAACCCAAATGGGCTCCAGGCTTTTCTGCACCCCCTTGGCCGGTGGGGGGGTTCAGCAAGTTACCTACTTGTCAATCCCTCCTGCCCCTTATTATAGGGGCCAAGGGACAGGAGGGATTGACAAGTGGGTAACTTGCTGAACCCCCCCCCCCCGTCCAATGACCTACACTCCCACCAGCCAGGGGGGTGCAGAAAAGCCCAGAGCCCATTTGGGGGCTTACCAGGTCACAAAGGGTTAAATGTGAAAAAAGCCACTGTACCTTAGAAGAAGTCCTAATAAAGTCTCATTTTAGACCAATATTCACCCCTTTCGCCATTGTACCCCACAGGTCTCCAGCCTTCTGTTTGAGTCTTCAGTAAGATGGAGGACACAGGAGTTTCCTCTGATGTCACTGTGAGTGACAGGGAGCTTGAAGAGCTTTCCCACCAGGCTCACCCACCTATGAATTTTCTTTAAGGTGGGGAGTAAGCATCGGGAACCCAGTGTGGTTTATAACAATATCAATTATTTATAATTGATTATTGTTGTTTGGACATAAATAATGTATTGCTTTGCATTAGCCACTTTATTTTGGGAGGTATAGGGATTTGCCTATTCTCTTAAGGTTAGCTGTGCATCAATCATTTTTATCTTGACAGTCTCATCTGTATGGATTTATCCCACTGTTATTGTTCAAGTGCTTTTCTAACCAAGTGCTTTCTAACCCATTTACTGTATGTACTTGTATTGTATGTACTTG
Organism: Gastrophryne carolinensis; assembly: GCA_027917425.1. Taxonomy (NCBI): domain Eukaryota; kingdom Metazoa; phylum Chordata; class Amphibia; order Anura; family Microhylidae; genus Gastrophryne; species Gastrophryne carolinensis. The sequence goes on along the minus strand of CM051234.1, from coordinate 359,348,807 downwards.
TATCTTAGTGCTTTTCTAACCAAGTGCTTTCTAACCCATTTACTGTATGTACTTGTATTGTCTGGTGCATGTTTTTGGTCTTATAAAGTTAATCTATTTTATTTGTCTCTGTTGGCCTTTATTGGAGGACAATTTGATTGGAGTATTTGTGTAACTCAATTGGCTGGTCTGGCTTTTTAGAGGAAAATTTGGGACATTTAGGCAAATTTAGTGTATATAATCATGGTAAATATAGGGACCTGTTATTGATGGTTCTGGTGCTACCACCATCTGATCTAGGATGATTTTTTTAGAGGGGGAGGAGACTAAGTTATTATAATGTTGGATAATATAGCCCAGCCCGAATTTTTGCTGCTGACTGAGGAGCTCCTATTGCCAATGCTGCCTGTTGCAAGTTCAATGCCCTGTTACTGACGACTGTCATGTCTGATCATGTAAATTGCCAACACTGTTGATCATCAACACACCGTGTATGTGTCTTTCTCAGCTATTAACCATAGGCCACATATGACCACCCCATAGTCTCTGCTCTCGGTCTGCAATGTTTCCGTACCTCAAATACTTCTTGAACTACTTTCAGTACAGGACCCCATCTGTAGATTGCATCTTAGAAGGCCCCATTGGAACTGATATTAATGTCAGTTCATATCTTGCTTGCTCTGTCCTTAACATTCCTCGCCATCAACGCTTAAATGTGGCCCGTGTCCTAGCAGACCTACACACTACTGTACTGTTGTTACCAGCATTGTCTACCATCCATGAGTCTGTGTCATATTGGGACTGCCAACACCATGCCATTATAGTAACACTTAACACAACAAGTACCAGCTTCACAAGCTTTTGACACATTTTTTGCCTATACTTTCGAGTTAGCCTAATGTAGTTTTTAGTCAAACACATTTTGGGGCTTTCTTTAATAAGTAGCACATCACAGCTTTTTGCTCTAAGTAAAATAACAAAACATGACATTGTATAGGTACTGTACACAGGGACCAGAGTTGAAAATCCTCTGGCCTGAAGCTACAAAACATGTCTTAAGTAGAATATTAATTAATTGTTGAATCCTGTAAGTTAAACATGCTTATTTATGCAACATGGGTAATGTGATGAAACAAAATGAATTGGTTTGCTTATCGGATTTAAAAAGCAAAGCTCCACTTTATGTTTACAACAAAACAAGATAATTGATTCTATAATCTATAAACCATTAGTGCAACAATCCTTGTCTAAAATTGTATTTAGAGTATGATTATAATATATATATATATATATATATATATATATATATATATATATATATCAGTTGTTATAATGAAAATAATTCACAGTAGTTTACTTCCAGTGCATTACAGTTTCTGGAGGGATACAACTCATTTACACAATATTTACCAAAACAGACTTGTGATCAGCATCAATAAGATGTTCAATCACTGCCCTTCTGCAGAAAGGAGCATTGGCATTTTTCAGATCTCACATGCAGATTCATTTCATACCCAAAAGGTTTACTTGTGTCTGGTGACTGCCAAGCTCTTCTGTGCTGTTGTGGATGACTTTAACCTCTGAGGTCATAGACTCAAAATGGTCATATGATATCATGCCGCCAACTTGAGCCAAAATATGCGTTGTTCTGGCATCTAATTATGTTTGGAAACAACTAGGTTTTTACTACAGGGAACCTGTTGATTATATTGTACATTATAGTTACATTGTAAGGTTATACAAAAATAAACAACAAGCATTAAATTAACAGTAAATATTTAACAAAAAAAAGACCAACAGCCTTGCACGGTTGAAATAAAAAAAACACCTCAAAACTCACTTTCCACATCTGCATGCATGATATTGAATCGTCAGCACTAATATTTGCACCTACATTCACTCAAAGCTGAAACATGGCATCATTAATTCTATCCTGGTTGCAGCCATCTTAGAGCACCTAGAAGGCTTCTTCGTTTCCCAACACCCCAGCCGTGCTGCTACCTGGACTAAACTGACATAACCCACAATTCGATGTGGCAGCAATCCCGTAGGCACGTCCTCTTTGCAGACCGCTGGCAGATCCATAGATCTTCATTGAGAGAGGAAAATCTACCATGGCATGAGTTAAAAAAGATACATTCATTTTTATGTAAATTAATCTTATTTGACCTTGAGATGGATGCATATGAGGATTGTTTATTGTAAGGGTAATGGCCTGGTTTTATGTGTTTATTTTTTACATAAATACAGATTTATTTTTCCCAATCAACTACCTATGCCCAGATTTTTATAATTCCATTATTATTCATTTACTAAAGTTTTGTACATTTTAAATACCTGGGCGCCACTTCATGTCATATGTTTTGCAACATATAGAGTGTGCAATGGGGAATGGTGTGAGAATGCATTTTTCAATTTACTTGTTTTTGCTTTTTCTGTTTTATTCCACCTCTTGCTTGTAATTTATTTAGGATGTCCCAAAAAGCTCTCAACTGGTTGATTATTAAACACCAATGACAGGCCTGACTTCAACTAATAGGAAAAGCTGGATGGATCCACTGCCTTATTTAATGTGATCCACAAATCCAGTTTGGATTCCCAATAAAGCAATTAGTAAGCTACATTGCAGGGGTAGATTGGCCATAGAATCCCTGGTGGGGCTATATTGAAGGCTGGTAGAGTTCCCAGTGGGTCACACTGCATTGGGGCCAGATGAGTTGGGTGTAGCCCCCAGCATGCTGCCCTGCTCCATCAAAGCCAGCGCTGGAACTCACTCTAGTTCTAGTTCTAGTCTCACTAGTTTTGCCATGCTGTTGTTTCTGTCTCCCCCTTACCTCTTTAGTCTCCCCATACCCAGCCCCATTTTGCCCTACTGCTATGTCAATGTCCATTCATATCCTGCAATGTTTCTGCATCATGGCTGTGGGGAACTATACCCACCACAGCTACATTATCTGTCTCCACAATACTAAAGCTTAAGTAGCATCTCTTTGAATGTGGCCATATCTACTCTTGTCTGTTTTTGTCACTGTAATGTTATCACTTCAGCTGGTTGACTGGCTGGAAAGCACATTGGGGCAGGGCTCAGTGGGGATGCCATGGAGTGGTAATGGGCTGGCCAGGCATAAAATTCTAGGCTGATTTTTTTGCTTCCCTTCAAAACCGTATGAAGGTATGTATCAGTATAGTTTTTAACTTCAACCAAAGGGACATTAAAGCCAAAATAAAAAATGCACTTCGCTGCAGCAACCTCCTGAAGACCAGCACTTTAACACATACCTGTTTCTGAGATTTGGCTCCATGTTGTGCATGCTTCAGGCAGTACTAGGAGGTCATCTGCTGTTTTTAGATGAGACTCCCCCCTCACCATCACAGTGAATGAGAGGCCCTGTTTAGTGATGAGCAAACCCAAACTGTAAAGTTTAGGGTTTGCACAGTACAGGACTCACTTCTCTCTTCTTGGCGTACAGGCTTGGTGTACAGTTGCCAATAGCAACAGATTGCAGATTTGCTAACATACAGAATAAAAAATAGATCAGCTCTGCACTCTGAGGACATGATTTTGGCACACAAAAATATATACTGTTATTGAAAGTAAACTTTTAGCAGCAAGTCTATAAGATGAAGTAGGAGTTTTTAATGGTGTAGTATCTACCTCCTTACAAACTTTCCCAAGCTCAAGAATAAACAGAAGCAAGTCAGATCACATTGATGCTAAATACAAACTGACAAGTGTGCTCGGTTATGTATTATATAAAGACATGACCCTTCTGAGCACAAGAACGAATAATTATAGATTCTCCTGACCCCAGTATTTGCCAACAAGGCGTCAGAGTGCTTTGAATCCAGGCAGACAATGTGAGATTAAATATCTAGCCAATTTCTAAGGTGGAGTGTTTGTACAGGTGACACTAAAAAATTAATCCTGTGTTACAGCATTTACATTTAATGAGCATTGCCTAACCACCACGCACAGCGTGCAGTATGGAGAACTAATTGTGCTGCAGAGGGAGTGTTCACAGATTTACCACTTTGTACAGAAGCCAATTAATTGTAAGCCCTCAAGTTTTAAAACAAATCTATCAATCTACAATATGACTGCACAACTCTACTAGATGATTCCTAGCTCACATTGTTAAGGCTCCATGCAGTCTTACTGTTGGGAGGTGCTGCTGTTCTGCACAGAGGAATGTTGTATGAACAAATCCTACATCCCCATCATTTACTGCTCTTCTATAGGTTATAGGAAGTCATGCACCACATCAAGTCACACTCAGAATTACAGCTACATTGTGCAATCACCATCAGTTAGGTCCTCACAGCCATGAGGGCTTAAATGTGCAAAGGATAACACCACCAATGAAACTCAAAGTCCACCTAAACAATGGGTCAGAGTCTAGCTAGGTCAGCAATAGAAAACCAGTCAACCAGTCAACCACACCTCAAAATTACTGTTGCCCTTTGGTTTCAGGTCACTGGCTAATCTGGCCCCAAATATTTCAGCTAACTTAGACCAAATGTTGACCTAATTTGGGAGCAATCAGCAGCCTGTGATTCACTGACACTAGGAAAGTATGTCCTCAATCTTGGATATGGCAGAACTTCTATTGGCTCATTTCCTGACATTGGGCCCCAACCTGCATGGTATAAAACCTGGGAACATCCTGATTCCTAAGCAAGTGGACATTAATATTGGATTAAATATGCCACATTTTAGATTATTTGCAGGCAGGGCCAGCTGTCTGGGGCTCATTGAAAAAATAGGCAATTTCCAAAAATATCTACATGCTGATATTGGCTTAAAGGAGCCATGTGTTATGTATTTCAGATTCTTTGCTGGCAAGGCCATTTTATTGGAACCAAATGCTACAAAACACCCATACCATGTAAATAGGCCGCCACATGCAACTTGAAATGTATGGCCAATTAGCATAACAAAGGCAGTGTATAGTACAAGGCAAGACGTGGGGTAATCATTGGCCTAGAGAGAAGAAATGGATCTTGGGACCTGAGGAGTTACTGGTTCAATTCATGGGTTCCCAGGACATGACTGACATGCAAGGCACCTAACCCCCCAATTGCTCCCTGAGCATGCCATTTATAGGGCAGTCTACTGCTCCTGCCCTGTAAATGGGTTAAATGCATAGTAAAAAATACTAAGCATACAATTGCCAGATATGCACCCCCCCCCCCACCAAAAAAACCTTCTCCTTGGTTGGCACTTGTTGTTAGAGAACCTGTTGGAAGCTAGGAAGTGATGTGCTAAAGTAGTGCTTTGGGCTGTGGTGGTGTGGCAGGACAACTACTTGCTATATTATTTGTGTACATACTTAAACATATTGCTTCCTTCTAAAGGTTTGAAAAACCCTTTTAAGTAGGAGTCCTCCTGAAGGCCTGGAACCTCCTCTGCATTTAGGCATCTATTCTGTGTTGTAATGAGTATATTACATTTCTGTCTTCACTTCTCAAGTTCGCAATACAAGATGTTTAGCTTGTTTTACAAAGACTGTGTACAGGAGGCCAAAGCCAAAGTGCTTGACTGCCATGATCAATTACTGTTTTCTTTCAGGCTTTACAGGGTGTGAGATTTATGATGTTTCATCCTTCATTAAGATTTATATGATTTCATCTCAGCAACTTGTAAAGGAATGCTGTCCTTCGGCAGAAAGCAATGCAAGTGTTAAGATTTTCATCACGAGTCAGTCTTGCCTTAGAGCTTAAATTACATTTTAATATTTGCACAGTGCTATTACTTTTAGGGATTGTCCCATTTTGCACTTTTATTTTGTTTATTAATATATGACTATGTTTTTGAATGCCTTAAAATGCTTCTGTAGTTTTTAAAAATTAGCAATCACTTAAACTGATCTGAGACAAAAGGGCTGATTAAGCACCGTGACATAACTGGCCAAATAAAACCATGTCATTGGCTGCCTTCTATACAAATTTCCTCTTAGGTAGTCTTTTATCTGAATATATGCACATTTTAATGAACATTTCTTTATTATGATAAAAAATACATTTTAAAATGCTGCATTTCACTGTTGATATGATTGGCTAAAAGCAGGGGAGTAATTATAGGGGGTGCAGGGGGTTGCGACTGTACCTGGAGGTCAGGGGAGCCCCATCATTGTTGCTCCTCCTCTTTATTTATCTTTTTTGTGCTTGCCTGGCATCATTTACAGAAAGAATGCTCCATTTGTATCTGCTGTTCCAAGCTTTAGTTGTCAAACTGCATCTGATTGAGCCTTGAAACGGCCCCATTTAATGTTCACACCAGGGCTCTGTCACATTTAGTTATGCCACTGGCTGAAAGATTTAGCTAGATGATGTCCCCCCCCCCCTCCAAACCCTTGTTTCACTTTTCCTTCTTAAACGAACATAATACTTTCCTGCTCTGTTTCAGCAGGCCATTCATCTTCTGGAAGCTGTCCCTGAAAATTTGATTTAGATTAGGTGTATATCAATTTGCACATCACTGTTATTGTAACCTGTGACAACGACTAATCCATAATTATTCATTTATTAGTAGGGATGGGCGAACCCCCCAAAGTTTGGGTTCGGCAAATTCAGACAAACTTTGAATAAATGAACCTGGGGAATAAATGGCGACCTGAACCAGTTTTTTTCGTAATCGAGGCCGTACTCAATCACAGACTTCTGGCTGAAGTCCCTATTTGGGTTTGGGAACCCCAACTTGCAAAGTTCAGTACGAACCTGAACTTTGTGGTTCGGGTTCACCCATCTCTGTTTATTAGCAGTTAAACGGTGACTATTTTGTTAATATGATTTGATAACTTGTAGATGTTTTTTCAAAGTTTTAACATTTTAGAACTATATGCTGACCATATACATAGCGACATACAAGTGGCAGTAGACATTTTTTTTTACACACCAGTCGTGAACCCTACAGACGCCGTAATCCTATCTGTCCTGAAGCGCAAGGCTGAACACAGGTACAGTAAACCACAAAGCAGAGACGTATCTTTCAGCCTCACCCAAATCACATCAAAGAAAGGTCATCACATTGTATAATAACAGAAAGTTGATTCCTCCTACATTCTGCTTGGTATACCTAGGCTTCAGCTTTCATTCTTATTCAGGATGTAAGAATAAACACCTTTGGGGCTCTTGTATGTGATACAGAAAGGTTTGTTTTTTTCCCTTACATTCTTCTCAGATGAACACTTTAAACTGCACAATAATTACCAGCAAATTGACCAATGTTGTGTTGTGCTTTAATGTTGACAAGTGTCAAAGCAGTAGTCATAAGTTATTACTTATGTACTTATGTACTTTGCCGAAGGTTTCAGCTTCTGTTAATGCCTGCCCCTCTTAAGCCCCAATCCAGCGCACACACAGAAGGGCTATTGCCCACCAAGGTGCACTTGCCCAGGTTTCTCAGTTTTTTGCAGGGGCTATGGGGAAGGTTTACTCTATTTGCAATTGTGTTCCCTTACTTCCTCTACCACCTATAGACAAGTCCTCCGTGATCATAATTAATTGACAATCTGCATATGCACATACAGTACTGTAGTTTATTGTAGGATGCATATGATAGCTTATACAAACACCTCCTTTTTTATTTTAAATAGTAAAATACAAATTAAAGTAATGCTTTCAAGTAGAGCCTTTGATGTTTCTAGTAAGGGTCCCCTTGATATGTCTGATCATTTCTATTGACTGATTATTTCCATTTCTAATATATATATACATATATATATTAATGTAAAGGCAAAACTACCTTTTTATTCTCAAAAATTGTTTACAAATTTGTCAAATTAGTGAGCACTTTTCTTTTTCCAAGGTAATCCATCCACCTTAAAGGTGTTGAGATAAAAGATCCTGATTAGATGGCATTGCACGGGTGTGCGGCAGGCCACGATAGAAGACCACTCTAAAAACTGCATACATTGTTGTATATATACTGTAGATTTTAGCTTAGCCAGTTAAATTGTAACTGCACAGCATCCATAACATATCTTGTTCATCTCTGCTCAACTGATTGACACATTTTGTAGAGAAGTAGAGGACCATAGTAGGCTGCAACAAAAATCTGGATATCTGTCTTATCCCCCTTGCTGCTAGTTTGTCCAGGACAGCTTCTTTAAAGTGGACCAACACCCAGGATTTTGACTATCCTGGCTTTCGGTCCATCTTGGCTGTGTGAAACCCCCCAGAAACCCCAAAAAACTCACCTCTCCTCGCTCCCACGTGACGCTGCCAATCCCCGCCGACGGACAAGCGGGAGGCAGCGACGGACAAGAGAGCGTGCCCGCCGCCACCTCCAGCGCGTCACTCTTTCAGGGCGCGTGCCTGCGCCAGCCATTCACAAACGGCCACAAGCGGGCGCCGCTGGATCGTGGATAAGGTACGGATTTAGGGGTTTCTGGGGAGTTTCACACCGATCGGGGAGCCGGGCCGATCATGGGAGGGTGTTGTTCCACTTTAAAGTGAAACAACCACTAGGACTATCCTGGTAATTCCCTCCAGTGGGGCATTCAGATTTAATCCCAAGGCATATGTATAGGGTATTCTCTAATCAGTGACTCACACTCCATTCAGTTTTACAATGCCATTCTGACTTCAGAGCAGCATAGTAAGGCTGAAGGCAGGTACCAAATGCTCCCAGTTCACCAATGTACCCGCACCAGCCATTCAGAAAGCCTGGCATTGGTACGCCCTGTGAGATTACAGGTAATGTGAGTAAACATGGCTATCTAGAGGATTTCACACACCAAGGTTTTTACACACCCTTGTCCTAACAGCGTGATTGCACAAAATATGTGCTTGGGACAGAGAATGGGGTTTTAAATTATGTGATTACAGAATATATTGCTTGCTAAAAGCCAGTTTTAAGAGGGAGCCAAGCTACTCGTAAAGATGGGACACAGATATTTTAGACTAGCACAAGTTGAAAAATCCAACCTTGACTGATCACTTGCAAGGGGATGGAAAAAATAGTATACTGTTTCTTACTCATCTTACAGGTGCACTTTAAGCCCTCATGCCTTCCTATTAGTGGGCGAGGGGGGCTACGGGGTACTGCAGAGTTCAGCTAAGCGGGGAAGCCGATTCATTAATAACGCCAGGTAGAGACAGATGAGCGCCAGTAGCGTGATTTTCACAGCGCCCGCTAGTATTCGCTGTGCTTGGCCGTTGTTCGCTTGTTGACAGCGACTCAGTCGGTGTGCGGTAATGTTGAATACGGGGTTAGGAGTCGCTGTTTCACAGGTTCCGCGCTGTATGGGTGCGCCTGACAGCGAATGGCCAGAGCGAACGGCTCCCAGCATATTCATTAACAAATCACGCTCAAAAAATTCTCGCGCTGTGAAATGCTTGTTTAAACCCCAGAGCGCTGGCGGCGATGGCTTAAAAGTAGTTTTTAACCCCCAAACAACCATATTTTTGATTATAAAATTAAACAAGTTTTTCTAAACATTTTGTAATATGAATACATTAATATCAGACCTGTAATATCAATTCTGCACAATTTTTTTATTTTTTTATTTTTACCTTAAAAAAAAAATCTAACATTGCCGAAGTGGTCACAGAATTTTTGACATTTAAAAAAATAAATAAAAACATTCATATCAATGAATTATGAATATTTAGCGAGAGGTCATACCTGGCGCTGTGATGGGATTAGCAGCGGCGCTGTTCGTTGCAGTCCACTACATGATGGCGCTAGCCTCATTTAGCTTGATAAATGTGTGATTGTGTCCGCCGCCTGGTGTTCTGGAGTCGGTAGCCACCAATGGCGCTAGTGAGACACTACCTGGCGCTATCCCTTGATAAATAAGGACCTTAGTCTCAGCAGTGGGTCTGAGGATCAAGTTAAGTATTCAGAGAAACCAGGGGCATCCCAAATTTGATGTTCCTAGGGAAAATCTCAACTGATTTATATGCATGTCTGTCCACTTTTTTTAAAAAAATACACAAGACACAATAAAGTGCAAATAAAAAAAAAAAAAAAAATTCCTCCTACGATAAAGCAATGGTTACGATTTTTTCTTCTACAGTAGAGCGGAGTTTTACATATATACTCAGAATAAGCCTTTTTCAGTGAATACCCATTTTTTACAGTTTATTGTGAGTTGCGGCTCTCTAGTGCAAAGTCATTTAAAGCTTGAAGAAGCTATTGAAGAAATTATCTTAAATTATCTTAAAGGCTGGCACAAGAGAGCGCACACGGTCGGGGATGCATAGTCAATGAGAGCTGCCTGCCAAATGACGTAGTCACAGCAGGCAGCTCTCATTGGATAAGAGCCCCTGCATGCGCTGCTGGACCCTGGACAGGTAACTTTTTATGGAAGAACAGGGGGTTTCACACAGGGAATTCCTGGGTTTTGTTCAGATTTAACCCCAGTATTAGTTCATTGTTGGGCACATAGAAAGAAACAGAAATTTAGCAATTACCTTGCAAACATATAAATTATAAGCAAAAGCGCAAGCAATAGAGACCTGAAAGAAAGTGCCCGACCCTGTTAAAATTCCAAGTCTAAAGGGTTGAATGTATGCCATGTCTCCATCTTACATGGCCAGCAGAATGAAGTGTAAGGCCTACAACAGAGAGCTGATATAAAGTTAAACCCCATCCAGTTTGAGGCACCCCTGTAATTGTTATGTTGCATTCACCCATCTAATAAAGACAACATGACTAAATGCTGTTCTGCTTATATGAAAAAGGCTGTTGAGCTTTCGTACTATGGCTCGATTTGCTTATTCACCCCAAATTTCTAACCTTGAAATCATGCATCAAGATCTTTAATATAATGTTACATTACATGATATTACAAGATTTGAGTCTGCAGGACTCTATTTGCTTATCCAAATAGTAAGTACATTTCTAGCTGCATACCACATTTATTGCATAAGAAATATGTCACATTCTATTAGCACATTTGTATTAAAACTGTTATCGAATCACTTAATATATTCTCTATAGAAATGTGAAGAAACATTAGAGACTACACTAAAATTCAAATTTTGTTCAAAATATTGAATTTGTAATATAATAACAGCCTAATATTTTGATAATGATACTTTCTACCCAAAGTAACCTTTGATTTCTCAAGTATAACACAACTTTCTGAGATTTCTGAACAACTGAAAGCTTTCATTGGCACAATTTACTGAGATTTATAATGGACTTGCAAGTCCCTGTCCAGGCACACAAAAAGTATACACTTATCTCCCAACCCCAAGGCTTGATCCTACAGAGCGCAATGCTCTGGAGGTTTAACCGCTGCCCATGCCACTGTAGACAGCGCGCTCCCCAGCCAGCCCTCTGGATCCATTCTTGCTGTTAGTTAGGTGGGGTCATGTTTCTTGCTGTTAGTTAGGTGGGGTCATGTTTCTTGCTGTTAGTTAGGTGGGGTCATGTTTCTTGCTGTTAGTTAGGTGGGGTCATGTTTCTTGCTGTTAGTTAGGTGGGGTCATGTTTCTTGCTGTTAGTTGGGAGGGTCATGTTTCTTGCTGTTAGTTAGGTGGGGTCAAGTTTCTTGCTGTTAGTTGGGAGGGTCATGTTTCTTGCTGTTAGTTAGGGGGGAGTCAAGTTTCTTGCTGTTAGTTGGGAGGGTCATGTTTCTTGCTGTTAGTTAGGTGGGGTCAAGTTTCTTGCTGTTAGTTGGGAGGGTCATGTTTCTTGCTGTTAGTTAGGGGGGAGTCTAGTTTCTTGCTGTTAGTTGGGAGGGTCATGTTTCTTGCTGTTAGTTAGGGGGGAGTCAAGTTTCTTGCTGTTAGTTGGGAGGGTCATGTTTCTTGCTGTTAGTTAGGGGGGAGTCTAGTTTCTTGCTGTTGGGGGGGTCATGTTTCTTGCTGTAAGTTGGGGGGTCATGTTTCTTGCTATTAGGGGGGTCATGTTTCTTGCTGTTAGTTGGGGGGGGTCATGTTTCTTGTTGTTAGTTGGGGGGTCATGTTTCTTGCTCTTAGTTAGGGGGGGGTTATGTTTATTGCTATTATTTAGGGGGAGTCATGTTTCTTGCTGGTAGTTAGAGGGGTCATGTTCCTTGCTGGTAGTTAGGGGGGTCATGTTTCTTGCTCTTAGTTAGGGGGGTCATGTTCCTTGCTGGTAGTTAGGGGGGGTCATGTTTCGTGCTGGTAGTTAGGGGGGTCATGTTTCTTGCTGGTAGTTAGGGGGGGTCATGTTTCTTGCTGGTAGTTAGGGGGGGGTCATGTTTCTTGCTGGTAGTTAGTGGGGGTCATGTTTCTTGCTATTAGTTAGGGGGAGTCATGTTTCTTGCTGGTAGTTAGGGGGGGTCATGTTTCTTGCTGGTAGTTAGGGGGGTCATGTTTCTTGCTGGTAGTTAGGGGGGGTCATGTTTCTTGCTGGTAGTTAGGGGGGTCATGTTCCCTGCTGGTAGTTAGGGGGGGTCATGTTTCTTGCTGGTAGTTAGGGGGGTCATGTTTCTTGCTGGTAGTTAGGGGGGGTCATGTTTCTTGTTGTTAGTTGGGGGGTCATGTTTCTTGCTCTTAGTTAGGGGGGGGTCATGTTTATTGCTATTATTTAGGGGGAGTCATGTTTCTTGCTGGTAGTTAGAGGGGTCATGTTCCTTGCTGGTAGTTAGGGGGGTCATGTTTCTTGCTCTTAGTTAGGGGGGTCATGTTCCTTGCTGGTAGTTAGGGGGGGTCATGTTTCTTGCTGATAGTTAGAGGGGTCATGTTCCTTGCTGGTAATTAGGGGGGGTCATGTTCCTTGCTGGTAGTTAGAGGGGTCATGTTCCTTGCTGGTAGTTAGGGGGGGGGGTCATGTTTCTTGCTCTTAGTTAGGGGGGTCATGTTCCTTGCTGGTAGTTAGGGGGGGTCATGTTTCTTGCTGGTAGTTACAAGGTCACAATAATTATTTAGTGTAACTCTGGGGGAACATTTGTGTGTGAATTGCAACCCGCATTTTGGTGAGCCGTTTAACTTTAACACACAACAAACTGCAATCAAATTTTTTGTTCTAATTTTTCCCAAAACACCTGTGTCTGCAATGGGGAGTTTTTATGGGTGAAGTCCATCATTTTTGCGATTATGAAAAGATCATTTGAAAGTTTGAAAAGGGTTCTGTTTCCATTATTTTTCTCCATAGCCCATAGGGGGCTGTGGTTTACAAACTTCATTGGAAAATGTATATAAGAATAACAAAATCTTTCCTATATAGCACCACCTGGTTGTTAATCAATAAAGGGATGGATAGTGTGCCAAATCAGCAACCCAAAGCTGCTACCCCAACACACATAAACAATTTCTATAGTTCCAGCCTACTATAGACACGGTCGCTTGAAAGGCACCACTCCAACCCTACGGTAATTTAATCAATGATACCAACTGATCCAAATAATCATATTTAATTAATCAATTCATCTACAAAAAGTATAAAAGACATATAACAAATTCATACAACATCATAACATACATTTAAAAACACATATGTGTACACAACATATCTACACCATAGCACCAGCAGGAGCAAGCCCCATATTATCCCAAATACCCAAATGAATCCCTATATTAAAGAAACTATTACCTAATATAAAGTGCCGATACCTAAAGTGACCAGTGCAAAATATAATCAATTATACAAATCAATATTCATTCACCTCTGTATGTGCGGCAAAATCTCCTGCTGGGCCAATCAGTTCACCCACGCGTTCCGTAGCGCTGTGCTACTTTCTCAAGGTGCTATAAGGTACTGTGTCCTGAGCTCCAGTTTATAAAGAAAGGGAAACGGAAGCGTACAATAAGGCCCCCGCCCTCCCGCACACGCCGCGGCCCCCTGGCCGGCAGCCGCCATCGCGCCGGAAGCGCAACAGCCCCCATGCGCGCTCTCATTTCCCCTGGTCAAGACAAAGGAACGTCATCCCGCTGACCCGCCACGCCCCCCAAACCACGCCCCCAGCACGCCCCAACCAGCGTCATCGCATAGCAATGCGCGGTCATGGCAACGGCCAGGCGCGTAGAGGGAGCGAGGCGGGACAGAGACATGCTCATGACACGCGCAGCAGGTGAAATCACCTGCTGCTCAGAGCTCAGATCACAGACCCAGAAAATGTTAACTAATTACACCCTGTTACAAATGACATGTAAAACATCTACACAAATACAAATTCACTACGTATAAAATTAAACAAATACAAATATCACTACTCTGTATTAAACAATGTATACAATTGGATCAGTGGAAATTCAAAATATTTACAATGTAATATTCATGGCTCAAATAACAAAGTCTCTGTAATATTTGTTACATATATCTGATTTCATCCTTTGCTTTTTTACTAACACCTCAGTCAATAATTATTGAAGGATAAACATAGTCCTGTGCTGCCCCAAAATAAATGTTCTTTAATCTCTTAAACAGGACAGTCCTGTTTTGAATAGACTCAATTATAATAAAGGGAAAGGAATAGATATCTTGAAGGAAGCAAGGACCAGTATATCTGTACCATAGGAGTATGCATAATTGGATATACTAAACCAATACGTGACTACACACCAACCGAAGCCGGCAGAAAACTAGTGACAAATACACACAATAATTAAACAAAATAAAATGAAATAAACAAAAATAAATTGAATAAAATAAACAGTGCTACAAAAGCCATGTGTGAAAATATGTAAAAAAATCTGTAAGAAAATCATGTGAACAACACATGTGACCATAAACCTTCTAAATAAATGTTATATATAAAACATCATAAGATAAAATAAAGTAAAATAGTTTAAATCCCCTGCCTATAAATAAAACATAAACCCATTGAGTGAATATATGCTAATTATCTCCTCATGCACATATTGTGAATTATATAATATAAGTGTGTGCGCTCGTCCAAACAAAACCGCACCCCCGCTACGCACACAACCAGTGTGTGCCCACGGTCGCAATATATGTGGGCGAGCGCCCACACTTTACAATATAGTGCTATTGACCATCCAATATTGTGAGAAAATAAACTGTGTGCCAACCACTCATGATATTATACTAAACTCAAAACAATTATAAAAATTATTCTAAAGAACATATACCACATGAACAATTTTAATCTCATTCCTCATAGTGTTGAAGATTCTATATCCATATATGATAATAGAGTAGAATTAATATGTGTTATTCTCTTCCACATCTTGCAACAATGTCCCTTTGATGGATCCGGGCGGCAACCAAACACCTCCAATCTCTCTCTCCCAACACGATGCTCGTCCCACTGCGTTCCATAAAGCCCCATATGTCAGGAGTCCTCTAATCATATGAGATAAAAAACCACACGTGAGAATCAAACTAAATACACAACAACCAGTGAAACAACATAACCACACCAACAATTATGCATATAAACTCCATAGGTCTTTTCACCTTCCTTTTACCTGGGTCCTGCTCCCAAAAATACATCCATTACAATTCCCATAGGATCTGACTATTTTCAGTATCAAACACTATACATTTTCAAGGTAAGGACATGCAAGGGCCCCCATCATCTTCCCAAAAATGGTTCAAATGAGGCCTCTTCATTCATGCCTAATGGTGTGATTGTACTTAGTCTATGCATCCATTTTAATTCATTTTGAAGTAATTTGCGCTTAAGGTTGCCACCCCGAGATCCCAATACAATTTTTTCCAAGGGGGTAACCTTCAGGGTACAAATTTCCCCCTGGTGAAAACGCAAAAAATGATCCGCCACCGGTGAGATAATTTTGTGTGCTGCCTTATCCCTTGATGCCAGCCTAATGTTGGATATATGGCCTTGTATGCGAGTTTTAAGAATATTTCCAGTTTCACCCACACATCCTAAGTTGCACCCACATTGTAAGAAGTATATTACATTTTTAGTCCTGCAATTTAGAAATTCGCGTATCCAGAACTTCTCTTTTGTGTAATGATTGATAACACAATCAGTTTTTACAATGTGGCAGCAAACAGAGCATTTCCCACAGCTAAAACTGCCTTTCGGGACCCGCCGTCCCAACCATGATTCTGGCTTAATAAAATGGCTCTTACATAGGATGTTTTTTAGATTTGGGGCCCTTTTTGCCGTCATCCTAACCTTTTCACCCATAAAATCTTTTATAACGGGGTCCGATCTTAGAATCCCCCAATGTTTGTTCACGACCCCCCGGATTGATCCCCAGTATATCTGGTAACAAGTCTGATGGCATCATCTTGTCTACGGGCCCTTGGAACCAAAAGATCATTCCGTGCCATACCAGCCACTTTTTGATATGTTGTCGTTAGAAACTTACTTGGGTACCCCCGATCACAGAATCTGCTGGTCAAACCACTTGCTTGCTCATGGAAGTCCTGTTCCTTAGAACAGTTCCTCCTTAGCCGGATAAATTGGCCTTTAGGAATACCCATTCTTTGATGCCTTGGGTGAAAGCTATCAAAATGAAGAAGACCATTGACAGCCGTTTCTTTCCTGAATAGAGTAGTAGACAGAGTACCATCCTGTTCCAATTTCAGCTTCAAATCAAGGAACTCAACCTGTGTGGTAGATACATTGTATGTTAAATAGATGTTTAAATCATTGTTATTCAAGTCAGTGAGAAATTTATGACAAAGATCACCCGGACCATGCCAGATTAGGAGGACATCGTCTATAAAGCGAAACCAGCCGCTAATAAACGGCTGGTATTCGCCCATAGAGTCCCCAAACACTATCTCTCTTTCCCACCACCCCAGGAAGAGGTTGGCCACCGAGGGCGCACAGCGCGCCCCCATGGCCACACCCCTTACCTGGCGGTAGTGGGAATTGTCAAAGATGAAATGATTATGAGAGAGAATAAACTCAAGTAGTTCCAAAATGAATTCCTGTCTTGTTCTTAACAGGTCAGATTCCATATTTAAGAAGTACCCCACCGTACTGAGGGCCAAGTCGTGAGTTATGTTAGTGTATAAAGACTCAATGTCGGCCGTGACCAACAGGGTGTCCTTTTGCCAAATGGTATCTTCCAATTTCCTTATGAGATCAGATGAATCCCTTACATAGGATGACAATGATTGGACAAATCCCTGAAGGTGAGTGTCCACATATATACTCGCCTGTTCTGTGAGGCCCCCAATCCCAGAAATAATGGGGCGTCCCGGGGGGGTTCTTATACTCTTATGAACTTTGGGTAATAGATATAAAGTTGGTATCACAGGATACTCTACCCTCAGAAATTCAAAAGTTGTTCGATCAATTACCCCTTTGGATAGGGCTCGATCCAGAATTGTCTCAAATAATTCTTTATACTTTGGAGCAGGATTAGCAGGTAATTTTTCATAATTGGACCTGTTTCCCAATTGTTTATGTGCTTCCTTCACATAGTCTTTCACTAGTCGCCGAGCGACGAAACGCGTTGGGAGCTGGCGGCAGAGTACTTGGAATTCAGCAGCGTGAGTTGGCCCAGAGCCTTGTATGACATGCGAGTTTTAATCTTTTACAATGTGAGTTTTTTATTGGCTTAATTAAATCTGAACCTGTAGTTTGCAATATTGCGCAATGGCTCTTCTGTTTTTTCCTGCATGAATGTGCTCTGGAAATTTCGGCTGGTTATTGTATATTGCATTGAGAAACCGTATCCCAGTGTGGTGGAGCAGATTGGTGGAAGTGCATACCTATTTGCCGAGATTATCGATTGTTTTAACCCTTCCTGAAACTGTAACCTAGGAGGTGGAGCTTATTGGAGGGATCGTTCCTGTGATCTTTACAATCGCTGATTGAACCAATCATTTTGGGTAAGGGTACCAAATCTATGGTGGTGGTGCACAAATGGATTGCTGATGCACATGGTGGAATTAGAAGATTACTTTAGAGGACTTTGAAGAGGACTATAACCAATTTACACTAGCTCTGTGCCTTTTTGTTGGTTTTGTTTCTGGGGTATACCCCTCCCCAGTGTTTAAGGAAGTCAGAACTATGGCCTGCTCTGAATTGGTCGTCACCCATTAAAGCAAGGACAACCGTGAAGTAGGGGTTTACTGATGTGCCATGTCAGGTATGCTAGGGCAGATTGGTTTGGTTTTTGAAAATTGAATGACATTAAAGTGATTGGCAAGTCAAAAGTTAAAAAATAAATATCAGTGGCTTACCTTTTATTGAGTGGCTCAGGCATTGGGCTTCCTTTTCTGTCTGTCTTCCATCCCCAGCCCAGTGCCACAAAACAGCCTGTGTTACATTTTTTACCTCAGACTTTGCCCAATATTCATAATAACATCAGGAAAAAACAACATGAAGTAGTATTAGGAATGAGTGAATGGCCTGCCATATGCTAATTAATTAAGTTACGAACAGTCACAAAATGGCAGTTTGAAGTGCTCCCCATTGCTGATCTGTGTGTATTCTTAACTAATTGCATCATTGTTTGGGGCGGGGCTGCTCAGCCAGGGAGCAATATGGCCGACTGCATCCAGTTTGTGTTATGAATATTGGGCAATGTCTGAGGTAAAAAAAAAAGAAACACAGGCTGTTTTGGGGCACTGGGCTGGGCATAGAAGGTCACTACATATACTTCCCTCTGAGTACAGGTGCACTTTAATGAATTACACCTAATGTATTATATAGAATATAATGTTAAATGTTTTTGCTTGGAACAATTAGTATTTGAGGAGCTGTCCAGTGCTGAACCTGTATTGCTACAAGGTCAGTGCTGGGCAGGAAAATGGAGTATTATTTTCAATCCTCCCATGCATATAACAAACTGAGAACCTTGGGTATAAAGAAAGTGATGCCATGTCCCCATAGCATTAGAGGACCGGTCTTATGTCTGACACCATTAGGTTGGGGGTTTGAAACGTTCCCCGCCTATAAAAAAGTGAAGGGCCAGGGATGGGGGCATTTATATATAATAAATGTGTATAACAAACTGAGAATATGCGTATATATGCATATGAGAAACTGAGAACCTTGGGTATAAAGAAAGTGATGCCATGTCACCATAGCATCTTAGGACCTGTCCTTATATATGACACCATTAGCTTGGAGGTTTGAAACTTTCCCCTGCTTATAAAAAAGTGAAGGGCCAGGGATGGGGGCATTTATATATAAAATTGCCCCTGTTGGTAGGAAGTTATTCAGACCCAATGACGTCATTGCTGTAAATACTACATTAAATATAGGGTATTATGTGCAAATGGAGCAGTTGCTGTATAAACCTTTACTTTAAACTGAGATCCACACTTTTATTTGCGTTACAGCAATAACATTATTAATAAAAAGCCTGAATGATTTTTTTGTTCCTTGTATGCTTGCACTTACATTTCTAATGAGTAAAATGCGCATAAACACAATAAAACCCAAGTGTTGGGAAAATCATGTCAATGCTTGTAACACATTCCACAATTGATTGTGTTGTAAAATATATGATGTGTAATATAATATTTCCTCTTGCTTGCACTATATTTTGACACTCTTATAGTATGTATCTTTTAAATCAACCATAAGCCATGGCTTTGTTTTTACCTCTTTGCGCGCAGTGCTGGACGTCCCCCCAGCCTTTCTTCTTCTGCTCTACAGATGTGCTAACACACGTGTATTACAAACCTGTCTTCAATAATAGCTTAATAATGAATACATTTTAAAGGCAAAGATAAATATAGAGAGTGACTTGTAAGAAAAGCAGTTGTTCAAATGTCCCCTGGGGGAATTATCATGTTAGATACATAAAATATTAAAAAAATCCAATTTGACATATGCAGGATTTTTTCCAAAACACCAAATCCAGATGTGAGTAACGATGCAAACTGCGTACTTAAAATATGGTCTAATCCATAGCATTTCCAGGAACACATTGCAATTCATTTCATTTAAGAGAATACTATACTTTATCTTCAATCAATTTAAAACAATTAAGTATTGTTTCTCTCTGCATTTAAAGTAACACTGTTTCTTTCTGTTAGAATGTCCCATATTCCTGTATTTTATCTATATTTGTCAGTAATAGTGGTCGGATGTTTTTTGATTGATAAGATTTTCTTGTGAGCTACACATCTCTATGCTCCTCTGTGATATTCATTAATGGCCAGTCTAGAGAAATGTAAAAAATAAGGTCGACCTCTTGTAATCTTGAAGGCTGCAGCAGATTTCACTTCTGAAGCTTCCCGCTTGGGGTACAGATGAGTGTCCAAAGCTAATCAGAGGTTGAGGAACACGTAATGTGCTCCCTGCAGCCAATCAATGATGGAGCCGGCTATGGGTTGGAGAGATCTAAGGGGGGTGTGGAGAGGTTTTGAGAGACTGTCTCAAACTTAGGGCACCTAAGATACCTCAGCTGGGCTACTGTTAATTACAAATTTGTCTTCTACATCTTATATTTTGTTTAATGAGGAAAGCTCTAAAAGACTCAGGGGCCTCCCGAGTTCCAGTTTTTGGAGCATCCAGAATTAGGATGCCCCGCTGTGTGAACCCCCTCCAAACCCCCTGGAACGCTCACCCTCTCCTGGAGCCCACGCTGCGTCTGTGTGTCCCTAGCCCTGTGCGGCCGCGACCGACCTGAATGGGCGGCATGGTCACGCCACGGCTGCCAGGTGGCCGGAGGATGCAGCTGGTGATGCCACTGGGTTCTCTTCGGTGCCGCTCGGCTGCTTAGGTGCCCAGGCGGCTTAGCCGTCCTCGGCATCAAAGAGAGCTGAGTGAAAGCGAGAGCGCTGATTGGCTGAGCGAGCCACTCTCGACCGAGTCTGTGCTGTGGGAGTGGAAGGAAGGTGAGTGAAACGGGGCGACCTGGGGGGTACACAGAGCAGGGCATCCCAATTTGGGATGCCGCCACAGAGAGGAACAACACACACAAGTCAAATTCATGTGTGCTGTTCCTCTTTAAAGCATAGATATCCAACCATGTATCCTAAAGTAAGCTAAGCTTCTCCCATTCATCTTGGTGGCCCCTATTCTTCTCACACTAACAAGTAAAACATGTTACAAAAATAAAACTTCAACAGAAGTACAAACACATAATAAAGGGAATGTAAACCCAATGGCAATAATAAGGCAGCAGGTAGCTCACCTGATGCCTGTCCCATGTGCCTCACCTCCATTTCCTGAACCAGGGTAGCAGCTGTAGCAGGGCTCCAAAGTTTGCCCTCTTTTCAATTTCATTCTGCTGGGACTATGTAAAAAAAGTGGTCTAACTCTGTCCCTTGGTGGTCCCATAAGTGTCTCTGACCACAGTAGAGCATGTTCAAGACTCTTAAAGCTCTGCCATGACATATTGTTTCCTGTTTAGCCAAGACATAAATAGTGAAGCAAATAAAGCGGAAAACACAAGCATAGATTTAGCATAGGTGGCTTGAAATGGCCCATTTACACTGTTACTACTGGAGATGAGGGGGAGAAAGTTTGCATGTGTCTGGACAGAAAATTGAATTTAGCTATATACCAAAAGAAACACTAAAATGTGTGAAAATGATGTGTGCTTGCTTGTATGACTGTCATTTTTAATTTATGTGTTACTTCAATAGATGACATGCGATACCCTGCAAATACCTTCAAGGATAAACTGTACTTTTAAACCATCCTAAATCCATCATAAATCACACAAGTGTTATTTGTGTACAAATTGTGTAATGTAATTTATTATCCCTTTTGCCCTCATTCATTTCATGTCAATTTCAGGTCTGTTTTATCTCATTTAAACCCACTTAGTCTGTATAATGTGAGCAAGTGTAAATGCTTTATCAAGTGATAATAAAAAGCACTTAAAATCTGAATACCTAGTAAAGAAATCATTGCAGTACAACATACAGACACTGTGCATGCAATACTGTGTATGCATGTATGTATGTATGTATGTATGTATATAGTACAGAATACCTCTGCTACTGTCTACAGAGCATCTTCAATCATTTTGATATTAAAGTTATTATTCAGGCCCACTCAAAAGTATTCCCATTGTGTATGGCTACACATGGCAACATTCTCAATTTTTCTTTAGAAAACAACTGAACTTGGGAAATACATTTAGCCAAAGCCCTGATGATACTCCCTTCTTAGGGTGTAGAACTAGAAATGGATGTTTCCGCTTTTCGAATCTTCCTGGAACACTGATTTCCTGCTGTTCCTTTCTGTAAGATGCCCACTGATTTCCTGCTGTTCCTTTCTGTAAGATGGCAGGTGATCAGTCATTACATAGGTGTGGCAATGATATTATTGCCACACACAGCAGTGAAAATGAATGGAGGAGGCGGAGCTTTACAGCTAAAGCAGGCGCCATTATCTGGGTTCACAGTGAAGCAGGAGCCATGAAAATTAGCAAAAGGTGTTTCTCATGAAGGGAGCAATTCGGGGGATGTAAGTTAAAAATTCGGGTTTTGGTCTGCTTTAAGTTCTCTGTGATGGGAGTGATTCAAGCTCAAAGACCTGTTGAAAAAAATTCTCATGATAGTAAAATTCAATTCATGAGAAAAACGCGTGTGAATTTCACTTTTAGTGAATCACCAGAAAGGAAGACCATGAAAGTCAATGGAGCTTTTGTACTCCTGAGAAGTTTTTTTTTTGCTCTGTTGTAAAAAGTTTCATTGACTTTCATTGTCTTCCTTTCTGGTGATTCACTAAAAGTAACATTTTCAGGCTTTTTTCTCATGACTTGAATTTTTTACTACCATGCTATTTTTTTTCAACTGTTAGTGAATCAAGGTCAATGTGTGCATTACATTGGAGCACGTGAGTGACAGTGTGGAGGGCTCCATTATAGCCTATCAAGAACAGAGGGGATGTCAACCCGACACAAGCCTCGGATTTTGATTTTTGGTCAGGATCAGGAGGGAAAGCAGAAGAGGAAAAGGATATTCTCTTCCTTTCAGTGACCAGAGCAAAGAGACAGCATGGCACTGCCAGGGAGCTGCCAGACAAATGATTTTAAAGTTTGACTGGCCATTCTCTTTAAAATAGACCTCCAGTCAAGAAAATGAAGTTTATTAATTTGCTCCCCTAAAGCCCCCCTCTGACGATCTGTGCTGTGCTGTTTGAGAGGGCTTAACTCAATGCAGATGTTGTGGAATAGCTGTGCTCCTAGAATAACATGGTAGCGGCCATCTTGGATCACATCTGAGAGTCCTACTAACACATAAGCAAGAGTGGGGGGATGGGGGGGGAGACACACTGCAGTTGAGCTGGGAACTTCCTTATGACCCACCCAACCAGCCAGAAATAGATTTCATTTGTTTCCACACAGAATGTTAGAAGCAGATAAAATCCTCCTCTAGCTCACTGCATTGAAGATCATGCATGACTGCAGTGTCCCTGTGTAATATTGTTTCTCCGCACACCAAACAGAGAGCGATTTGCCTAAGAAAAGGGATCTGAATGTCTTTTATCTTACACACATCCACGCGCTGAATCCACAGCTGCTGGAGAGGGGGTGACTGTAACTATGTATCAATGTAAAGCAATGGCCTTGGCTGCTGCAGAGCTTTACAGCAGTTGTTTACAGTCTTGATACATTGGCCTCGATTCAATAAAGGTAGCAAAGATTCTCACGGTAGTAAAAATTTCAATTCATGAGAAAAAAGCCTGAGAATGTCAGTTACTGAATCACTAGATAAAAAGACCATGAAAGTCAATGTCGGCTTTTACTACAGTGTAGAAAGAAGTAAACAGTTCTCTACTTTTCTTAGGAGTAAAAAGGTGCCAATGACTTTCATTGTTTTCTTAGCTGGTGATTCAACAACAGTGACATTCTCAGGCTTTTTTTTCTCTTTTACTACCATGAGAATTTTTTCTACCTTTATTGAATCGAGGCCAATGTTTTAAGAGCTTTCTGAGCAGTACATTACAGCTGATAGCATTTTACTTCTGGCTAGTCCAGGCCTGTCAGAATTGGAGCAAGATGGCTGCTCCCATGCAGTTCAGGAGCATAGAATCTGCCTGTTATTCCACAACATCTGCATGGAGTTAAGTCCTCTCAAATAGCTTACATCACTAATTGTGTGTGTGTGTGTGTGTGTGTGTGTGTGTGTGTGTGTGTGTGTGTGTGTGTGTGTGGGCGGAGGGAAACAATTCACTAAACTTTGATTTTTTTTACTGGACATCCACTTTAAATATGGACCTGCTATACCACATTGGGGTCAGACCCAGGTGAAAAAACTCAATACCATATTTAATGAACATTGAATAACAGCATTCAAATGGTAATATGAATAATTAACATAAGCATAGCAATACAATAAGGTGCAAAGTAAGTTGTAAATAGTAATGGGCAGCCCTACATGTTTGCAGAATACACTACTGGGGATAGTGCTGCATGTTGTTTCCCATTTATATAGCCGGAAACATTTTGTCTTGCCACCCATGTGTCTCTATAAACAAGATAATGTGCCACACTTCGGATTAGGTGCATACGTACCATGGGCAAAAGTGGAAGTAATTCAAATAATCTTTCTATTCAAAGTGTGGTTGCATGTTGCCAGTGAATAGGGACCCTTAACTCTACCTTGCAGCTCAGGATGCATCCTGGTCCACTGGGACACTAAATTACAGTAATCTAATCTACCCCTCTATGCCATCAGTGAGTCCTGCATTAGAGAGATGCTCTTCATTTCCTAGCAGAGCTTCACCCAATAAGGAACAGGAAACAGCTGCACAAACATGCAGCAGTACCTGCTGCACCCCGTCATACAGTCTTCCATGACGAAATGATGAGTTGGTGAATTAGGGGCTTCGCAGACATGGACACTACCTGGGCATGAAGTTGCCAGAGGGGATTCATGTCTGCTTGAAATATAATTGTGGCTAAGGAGCTGACAATAATTTGTTATCATTTTAAAGCAGTCAGAAGCCTCCCTGATACACAGACAACATATATCAGCAATGTCTTCAGCTCCCATTGCTGAACTTGCTGCCCACACCAGCAATGACCATATATCACAGCTTGTCACTGCATCAACTAACCAGCGAAGGTGAATATAGGCTTTCTTTTATTTTTTAGTACAGCCTATAAAAGGTATTGAGTATAAATGTTATTTTTCTTTGGTAGGATGAAATAATGTATTGGGTGGATGAATTGATGAAATAAGAATGAAATGTAAAAAAGCTCATAATAGCAAGAAAGAACTCTATGCTTTGGTGAAACATCTGGAAAGCTGCAATGTAAACGGGGCATATTACACTGCTTCATATCCACCATTTACAGGCACAGCTGCTCTAAGTTCATTGCTGTGCTCCTCACCTTCCTTACACAGTATGATATATAAACCATATAAACATATACACAATCTGATTTTCATTTATCTGACAGGAGTGAAAAATGACATAATTTAATGCTAAATAGAATGCCATTATTAAAGCTGTCTGAAATCAAAAGTTTCTCCTCAGATTAGGGGCTTAACTACAAAGCACTGGACCCTACTTCAAAAGATTGAAGAGCTAGAATCTAGAGAATGCCTTGGCAATGTGGGGAAGCTGTCTGCTCCTGTCCTCTGTGTGTAAGGCCTGCGCATTATGTATGAGCCTGCTTGGATGGGGGCTTGAGGTTGTTTTGAGATCCAGATGTGCGATTTGTCTTTTCTGTACCCTCTATGTTTTGTATATAATCCAGGGTGGCATCTTTTCCTGCAGGTTATCCATGATCTCCAGTGGGCTATGCAAATTAGGATTGCCAGAAAGGGTTTGCCAAGCAGCTCATGCAGCAGGAAGGGTCCATGTAACAAGCTCAGGCACCTGGCAACACACAGGCATATGGATAGTTAGAAGCCCTATAAAAGCTTTGTGAGACAATATCAATATTACGCTTTTACACAAGACATGTCAGCTACTCAATATATGTCACCAGTAATAGTAACTGTTAAATGTCATAAATCATCAGGGCTTTGACTATCCTGGTGATTGGTTCATGCCCCGGGGGCACCCGGATATGGGATGCCCTGCTGTGTGAAACCTGCCTACTTTACTCACCTTTCTGTATTTTTCATGGCACATGCAAGCACTCCTGCAATCATCGCTTTATTCTGTGCATTGTTTTGGACTGCGCCTTGGTTTCCCTGTGGACTGGTCCTGATCACGGTGAGGAAACAGTAATGAGTTTGTAGGTGATTCTGGGGGGTTAACACAGTGGGGCATCCCAAATTGGACACCAAGTCGCCAGGCCCTGGGGATGATTGGTTCACTTTAAGGAGTATTACTAGATAAATCCTCAACTTATAGATTTTTATCAGAGATTGATAAGAGCAAGTAATGTGACTTTCAGGAACATTCTGGGAGCTACTTCCTCATGACATAAAAAGTTCAAAAGTTGAACCTCTCTGATGTTCAGGGACGGCCCTCCCTCACTACCTTTCTCCCTCCTCTCCCCTGCTCTCTTCATTCTTCCCTCCCTACTTTCCTATCCCTACTCTTTCTCTCTTTTCTTTTAATCCCCTTCTGTCTCTTCTGGCCTGTAGCCATTTCACATCCTTTATAGGCAATAATCTAAATCTCTTATCGTTAAAACAGCAAAAGTTATAAGATGATACAAGGACCACACTTTTATTTAAAGCGGCCCTTCCCTCTGAATAAGAGCCTATCTTATATGTTTCCCACACCCTGTACATACACATTGCTCACATTAAAAATCTTCCTACCTGCATCTACTGCATGTTATGAGCCTTTAAACCAAGATGGTGGCTCATGGAACAACAGGCAGCCTGCAAACAGGAAGTGTCTTCTGACTGTGCTGCTCTGCATTCTGGGATTGCTGACCTTTTCCTGACCCCAGCTCTGCTCTGTCTTCTGTCTGAGCAAAGCACAGCTATAACCCACCCCCCTTTACTTTATCCCTCTCTCCTCTGCTCACTAAGTGTGATGCTTCTAAGTCAAGATGGCAGCGTCCATATCCTAAAGTCCTGAACAGAGTTGCAGCCCAGTGCGGGAAAAAATAATAAGTAAGTGACTAAAAACTTATATTTAAATTTTAGATGCTGGGGAATCGTTTTTATAAGGGTTTGGGCTTTTCAATAAATCCTAGTGAAGGTCCGGTTTAAATACTATAGAGCGCATGTGATGATGATATGACAGTATTGAAAAGCAGTCTGTTGTCTATATTGTCACAACTGAAGTGTATGATTTTTTTATTTGATGCCATTAAACAGATTTGGGAAGAAAATTATGGCCTTAAAGTGCACCTGTAACCACCTAGCATTCATAAAAACACGAAAGTCATAAAAACAGGAAGCTGTTTGCTGTCCGAATGGCAGCTGTATGCTAAACTACTTAACTAACTTAATCACAAAATGGCAGTTAGGTTAAAGTGCTCCCCAATGCTGAGCTGTGTACTGTAACTGAATGTATTATCACTGGAAAGCACCAGCAGCCAGGGAGCAATATGGCCGAACACTGGATTTAGATGCTTCACCATAACCTCCTGAGTGCAGCAAGAAGGCAGCAGAGGCAGCAGAGTTCATGGAGCAGCAAGGGAAGTAAGGGGCACCCGTCATTAATAAGCATGCAGCGGTTTGCATGCCTGTCAATTATATTATTACATTTTACAGGTTATAGCTTTAATTTTTATGGTCATTAACCACACTTTAGAACTTCTTTATAGGGGCAATATTAATTCATCAAACAGCTCATCTGATGCCTGCTTCACCTCCATTTCTTGGAGCACAGGGTAGAAGCCATAGCAGGGCTCTAAAGTTTGCCCTCCTTTCAATTCCTTTCTAACAGCCACTCTGTCCCCCGGAGCTTTCAGTGTGCGTTTGCCTGGACGTTGCAATGGTCCCACAGAGGACTTTGACAGCAGAACGTGCATATGACTCAAAAACTGGTTATGCCTCGCAGCTCAGCCGTGACACAGAAATTGGAGCAGTGAAAATGGCTTTGCTTAGAATACGCAAGGTATATACATGTAGCCAGGGATTTTAAGATGCTTTTAAATTGCTTACTATATTCCCAAAGTGGAAAGGGTGCAAGTAAGTTGTCCTGGACAGAGACTTTAACCAAACACTTAAATATAAAACTTGAGTTTGACTTTAAACGTATTGTTCACCAGTAAAACAATAACTTGTTGTTTTTGAATAAAAAGACCCAAAGTGCTTAAATGTTTTCTTTCCTCCTCCATCCTCGCACCATTGCTGCAAGCTAGGGACTAACGAAGCTGCGTCAGTGAGGGACTATTACAGCGGCATTAGCATAGAAGGCACTAAAATGAATGAGAATTTATTTTATCTCTCCCGCCTGCTGTGCAATATATCAAGCAGGAAGAGGCCAGCTACTCTCTGTGCATTACATTGGGGGCGATTCAAAGCCTGGTGGGAAAACTCATTTCTTTTTTAGGAGCAGAAACTGGCATTATCTTTCATTGTCTACCTGGTGCAAATTTTCACCTGGCTCTGAATCAGCCCCAAGGTAGACAATGAAAGTGAATGGCAGTTTCCTCTCCTAATAAAAGTAAGTTTTCTCACCAGGCTCTGAATCGACCCTATTGTAACAGCCAGGCTATGACATTTGGGTGTAAATTGCAACCTGCATCTCTGTGAACTTTTTTACTTTAACAGGCAAAAAAGGGCAATTACCTTTTTTGTTCAAATTTTTCCCCCAAATGTCACCCGTACTTGCAATGGGGCATCAGGTAAGGTAATACTTTTGACATTTTGGAAACAACAGCACTGTATGGGGTATGCTGAAGGATTCACAAAATCTTTCTGCATAGCCCAGATAGGGATTTTGAAATGATATATTTGTCTCACTGGAAATATAATATATTTTTGGGGCAAAATTAGAACAAACATTTCTATTGCACTTTTTTGTGTGTTAAAGAAAAAAGCCTCACTAAATCAATAGCATGACCCCCAACGTATAGAAGTTTGCAGCTGACATTGCAGCTTTTTGTGATGTGTGAGTGAGTCCAGCATCAAAGTGCTGTGATGCAAAGATTACAATGGAGAATGCTGCATCTGTACATACTGTAAGACACCATGGAAAGGGTTTTACCCTGGTGTTGCAGTGTCATCTTAGTGATAAGTCCAGCAAAACATCATATCTCCAGATATGACAGATATGGCAGCAACAGATACTAACCACAAAGCAGTTCTTTATATTGAAACGTTTTATAGTGTTTAAAGTCATAAATGTGTATAAGCATTTCAAATAATTGCCTTGCGACATAACATTGGCATTAGAGATGAGCGAACTTTTGAAAAATTCGATTCGACTGATTCGCCGAATTTTCCGACAAAAATCGTTTCGACCCGAATAAATTCGCGACGAATCGCTATTAAAAACGGCTATTTCTGAGCCTCCTAGAGCCTCAATAGGGTTGTAAACCATTCAGCCTTGCTGTAACACGCACAGGATGCGTGCTGGGTTAGTTAAATAATACTTTGAAGAAATATCACATGCAGATCAGAGGCATCGCTAATAGAATCGCAGAGCGGCACAATTGCAGAGAGTTGAAGTGGCATCACTATGAGGGGCAGAAGGAGCCCAAATATACACTGGAGTTGGCCTCAGGAGCCCAAAAATTGGATGAATCACACCCTGGAGTTGGCAGAAGTTGGCAGCAGCAGCAGCAGGAGCCCAAATATACACTGGAGTTGGCTTCAGGAGCCCAAAAATTGGATGAATCACACCCTGGAGTTGGCAGAAGTTGGCAGCAGCAGCAGCAGGAGCCCAAAAATTGGATGAATCACACCCTGGAGTTGGCAGAAGTTGGCAGCAGCAGCAGCAGGAGCCCAAATATACACTGGAGTTGGCCTCAGGAGCCCAAAAATTGGATGAATCACACCCTGGAGTTGGCAGAAGTTGGCAGCAGCAGCAGCAGGAGCCCAAATATACACTGGAGTTGGCTTCAGGAGCCCAAAAATTGGATGAATCACACCCTGGAGTTGGCAGAAGTTGGCAGCAGCAGCAGCAGGAGCCCAAATATACACTGGAGTTGGCCTCAGGAGCCCAAAAATTGGATGAATCACACCCTGGAGTTGGCAGGAGTTGACAGTAGCAGCAGCAGGAGCCCAAATATACACTGGAGTTGGCTTCAGGAGCCCAAAAATTGGATGAATCACACCCTGGAGTTGGCAGGAGTTGACAGCAGCAGCAGCAGGAGCCCAAATATACACTGGAGTTGGCTTCAGGAGCCCAAAAATTGGATGAATCACACCCTGGAGTTGGCAGAAGTTGGCAGCAGCAGCAGCAGGAGCCCAAAAATTGGATGAATCACACCCTGGAGTTGGCAGAAGTTGGCAGCAGCAGCAGCAGGAGCCCAAATATACACTGGAGTTGGCCTCAGGAGCCCAAAAATTGGATGAATCACACCCTGGAGTTGGCAGGAGTTGACAGTAGCAGCAGCAGGAGCCCAAATATACACTGGAGTTGGCTTCAGGAGCCCAAAAATTGGATGAATCACACCCTGGAGTTGGCAGGAGTTGACAGTAGCAGCAGCAGGAGCCCAAATATACACTGGAGTTGGCTTCAGGAGCCCAAAAATTGGATGAATCACACCCTGGAGTTGGCAGAAGTTGGCAGCAGCAGCAGCAGGAGCCCAAAAATTGGATGAATCACACCCTGGAGTTGGCAGAAGTTGGCAGCAGCAGCAGCAGGAGCCCAAATATATACTGGAGTTGGCTTCAGGAGCCCAAAAATTGGATGAATCACACCCTGGAGTTGGCAGGAGTTGACAGTAGCAGCAGCAGGAGCCCAAATATACACTGGAGTTGGCTTCAGGAGCCCAAAAATTGGATGAATCACACCCTGGAGTTGGCAGAAGTTGGCAGCAGCAGCAGCAGGAGCCCAAATATACACTGGAGTTGGCCTCAGGAGCCCAAAAATTGGATGAATCACACCCTGGAGTTGGCAGGAGTTGACAGTAGCAGCAGCAGGAGCCCAAATATACACTGGAGTTGGCTTCAGGAGCCCAAAAATTGGATGAATCACACCCTGGAGTTGGCAGAAGTTGGCAGCAGCAGCAGCAGGAGCCCAAATATACACTGGAGTTGGCTTCAGGAGCCCAAAAATTGGATGAATCACACCCTGGAGTTGGCAGAAGTTGGCAGCAGCAGCAGCAGGAGCCCAAATATACACTGGAGTTGGCCTCAGGAGCCCAAAAATTGGATGAATCACACCCTGGAGTTGGCAGAAGTTGGCAGCAGCAGCAGCAGGAGCCCAAAAATTGGATGAATCACACCCTGGAGTTGGCAGAAGTTGGCAGCAGCAGCAGCAGGAGCCCAAATATACACTGGAGTTGGCCTCAGGAGCCCAAAAATTGGATGAATCACACCCTGGAGTTGGCAGAAGTTGGCAGCAGCAGCAGCAGGAGCCCAAATATACACTGGAGTTGGCTTCAGGAGCCCAAAAATTGGATGAATCACACCCTGGAGTTGGCAGGAGTTGACAGTAGCAGCAGCAGGAGCCCAAATATACACTGGAGTTGGCTTCAGGAGCCCAAAAATTGGATGAATCACACCCTGGAGTTGGCAGAAGTTGGCAGCAGCAGCAGCAGGAGCCCAAATATACACTGGAGTTGGCCTCAGGAGCCCAAAAATTGGATGAATCACACCCTGGAGTTGGCAGGAGTTGACAGTAGCAGCAGCAGGAGCCCAAATATACACTGGAGTTGGCTTCAGGAGCCCAAAAATTGGATGAATCACACCCTGGAGTTGGCAGAAGTTGGCAGCAGCAGCAGCAGGAGCCCAAATATACACTGGAGTTGGCTTCAGGAGCCCAAAAATTGGATGAATCACACCCTGGAGTTGGCAGGAGTTGACAGTAGCAGCAGCAGGAGCCCAAATATACACTGGAGTTGGCTTCAGGAGCCCAAAAATTGGATGAATCACACCCTGGAGTTGGCAGAAGTTGGCAGCAGCAGCAGCAGGAGCCCAAATATACACTGGAGTTGGCCTCAGGAGCCCAAAAATTGGATGAATCACACCCTGGAGTTGGCAGGAGTTGACAGTAGCAGCAGCAGGAGCCCAAATATACACTGGAGTTGGCTTCAGGAGCCCAAAAATTGGATGAATCACACCCTGGAGTTGGCAGGAGTTGACAGTAGCAGCAGCAGGAGCCCAAATATACACTGGAGTTGGCTTCAGGAGCCCAAAAATTGGATTTATCACACCCTGGAGTTGGCAGAAGTTGGCAGCAGCAGCAGCAGGAGCCCAAATATACACTGGAGTTGGCTTCAGGAGTCCAAAAATTGGATGAATCACACCCTGGAGTTGGCAGGAGTTGACAGTAGCAGCGGCAGGAGCCCAAATATACACTGGAGTTGGCTTCAGGAGCCCAAAAATTGGATGAATCACACCCTGGAGTTGGCAGAAGTTGGCAGCAGCAGCAGCAGGAGCCCAAATATACACTGGAGTTGGCCTCAGGAGCCCAAAAATTGAATGAATCACACCCTGGAGTTGGCAGGAGTTGACAGTAGCAGCAGCAGGAGCCCAAATATACACTGGAGTTGGCTTCAGGAGCCCAAAAATTGGATGAATCACACCCTGGAGTTGGCAGGAGTTGACAGTAGCAGCAGCAGGAGCCCAAATATACACTGGAGTTGGCTTCAGGAGCCCAAAAATTGGATGAATCACACCCTGGAGTTGGCAGAAGTTGGCAGCAGCAGCAGCAGGAGCCCAAATATACACTGGAGTTGGCTTCAGGAGCCCAAAAATTGGATGAATCACACCCTGGAGTTGGCAGAAGTTGGCAGCAGCAGCAGCAGGAGCCCAAATATACACTGGAGTTGGCCTCAGGAGCCCGAAAATTGGATGAATCACACCCTGGAGTTGGCAGAAGTTGGCAGCAGCAGCAGCAGGAGCCC
Organism: Gastrophryne carolinensis; assembly: GCA_027917425.1. NCBI lineage: Eukaryota > Metazoa > Chordata > Amphibia > Anura > Microhylidae > Gastrophryne > Gastrophryne carolinensis. The sequence continues at coordinate 359,316,158 of CM051234.1, read as the reverse complement.
AAATATACACTGGAGTTGGCTTCAGGAGCCCAAAAATTGGATGAATCACACCCTGGAGTTGGCAGGAGTTGACAGTAGCAGCAGCAGGAGCCCAAATATACACTGGAGTTGGCTTCAGGAGCCCAAAAATTGGATGAATCACACCCTGGAGTTGGCAGAAGTTGGCAGCAGCAGCAGCAGGAGCCCAAATATACACTGGAGTTGGCCTCAGGAGCCCAAAAATTGGATGAATCACACCCTGGAGTTGGCAGGAGTTGACAGTAGCAGCAGCAGGAGCCCAAATATACACTGGAGTTGGCTTCAGGAGCCCAAAAATTGGATGAATCACACCCTGGAGTTGGCAGAAGTTGGCAGCAGCAGCAGCAGGAGCCCAAATATACACTGGAGTTGGCCTCAGGAGCCCAAAAATTGGATGAATCACACCCTGGAGTTGGCAGGAGTTGACAGTAGCAGCAGCAGGAGCCCAAAAAATGGCCTAAAGACATAAATATGTTTTGCACCATTTGGAAAGTGTAAAACGTGGCACCATGCTGAATCTAGTCGCATGCATCAGGCATTGGTGGGTGGAAATCCTGGCTGATCCATCCCTGATTCATTTTGACAAAGGTGAGTCTCTCCACATTTTTAGTTGACAGACGAGTTCTCCTCGCCGTAACTATGGCCCCCGCCGCACTAAACACCCGCTCAGATGGCACGCTACTTGCCGGGCAGGACAGCTTTTCCAGGGCAAACTCTGCTAGTTGCGGCCACAAATCAAGTTTGGCTGCCCAGAAGTCCAGCGGATCCTCAAGGTGTGTTGGCATGGTCATGTCAAAGTATGACATGACCTGCTGGTTCAGGTCCTGCTCCAGGTCTTCCTGCTGCTCATGAGTAGCCTCACTATGCGGGTGTAGAAAGCTACTCATTAGCGACTGAAGACTGAGGCTGCTGCTGCTGATGGAGCTTCTGCTGCTGCTGCTGCCAACCCCCCCAGCGGCCATGGCAGTGGAAGGTGAGCGCAGAGGTCCCCTCGAGTCAGACCTGCGAGAGTATGGACCATGGCGCAGATAGGCATCGGCCAACTGCCTACGTAGAATGTCTTTGTAGTAGTTGAGTTTGTCCTCCCTCTCGGTGGGTTTAAAAAATGCCCCCATTTTGTGCCGGAAGCGAGGGTCCAATAAGGTGGACAGCCAGAAGTCATCCCGCCGACAGATGGAAACAATTCTGGGGTCACTACGCAAGCACGTGAGCATGCTTCGTGCCATTTGCGCAAGTGACTCGGATGGACTACCTGTCTCCATCTCCACTGCATACTGCCACGGTGTGCCCGGGTCCTCTGTCTCGCCTTCCTCAAAAACCTCTAGCTCCTCTGGCTGCTCCTGCTCCTCCTCTCCTGTCCGCTGACTAGATAAACCAGCCATTTCGCCAAGCCTAAACTGTGTTTCGCTGGGCAACTCCTCCTCCTCCTCTTCCTCCTCCTCCAGTTCAGCTCCAGCGGGGTTCATGTGGCCGTAAGATGTAAACGCCATGTCTCCAGTGCCCTGACCAGCCATGGTTTCCAACATGTGCTGTAGTACATGAAGCAGTGGAATCACGTCGTTCATCCCGTAATCCTGCCGACTGACAAATAAAGTGGCATCCTCAAAGGGCCTGAGCAAACGGCAGGTGTCACGTATGAGCTGCCACTGGTTGACATTGAAGTTACACAGGGGAGTCCCCCTATCTGCTTGGATCATCAGGAAATCCGTGATGGCTTTTCTCTGTTCATATAATCGGTCCAACATGTGAAGGGTGGAATTCCAACGGGTGGAAACATCGCAAATCAGACTATGTTGGGGGATACCATTCTGACGCTGTAGCTCAAGAAGGGTGTGTTTGGCGGTGTAGGAGTGGCTGAAGTGCATGCAAAGTTTCCTTGAAGTTGTTAGGATGTCTTGCAGATGGGGGGAACACTTCAGAAACCGCTTGACAACCAGATTGAAGACGTGAGCCATGCAGGGGGCATGGGTCAGGCTTCCTTGGCGCAGCGCAGACAAAATGTTCTTCCCATTGTCGGTAACCATGATTCCCATTTTAAGTTTTCTCGGAGTAAGCCATGTTTGGATTTCCTGATGAATACATTTAAGCAGTTCCTCCCCTGTGTGACTCCGTTCGCCAAGACAAACCATGTGAAGCACTGCGTGACACCTCCGTGCCCTGCACACATGGTAGACTGGAGGGGCACTGAGACTTGAGCCTACAGTGGAGGGTGAGGAGATGGCGGAGGATGAGGAGGCCGAGTCGCACGGTGTCACAGGCCCAATGGGCAGAGAGCGCGGAGGCCGAAGCGGCGTGACCTGTCCAAGTTGCTGCTGCAAAGGGACCACATTCACCCAGTGGGCCGTAAACGACATGTACTGCCCCTGACCGTAGTTACAGCTCCAGATGTCGGCGCTGCCATGTATTTTGCTACACACCGACAGGCTCAAGGACTGGCCCACCTTCTGTTCAACAAAAGTGTGCAGCGCTGGTACTGCCTTCTTGGCAAAGAAATGACGGCTTGGGACTCTCCACCTCGGCTCGGCACAAGCCATCAGTTCTCTGAAAGGTGCAGATTCCACCACCTGAAAAGGGAGCGACTGCAGCACCAGCAACTTGGACAGGAGCACATTCAGCTTCTGCGCCGTAGGATGAGTGGGCGCATACTGCTGTCTCTTGGACATGGCTTCGCTGATGGATTGCTGGCGGGATGCATGACTTGGAGGAGGAGGAGGAGGAGCAGGAGCGACAGAGGATGGGTATGACGCACAGCTGCCTTCGGCTGAGGTGCTGGAGCCTTGGCTGGCAGAAATTGGGAGCTCACTTGGTGAGGAAGCAGACTGGACCACCCCTTGGGAGCCTCGGTTCTCCCAGGTCGTTTTATGGTGACGCATCATATGTTGACGCAGGGCCGTGGTGCCAACATTTGGACCCTGGCCACGCTTCACCTTTTGCCTACATATCTTGCATGTGGCCATGTTACCCTCCTGCGGATGCCTCAGGAAAAACTGCCACACTGCCGAGTAGCTACTTTTCCCACCCCCTGGCCTCACTGATTCACTGCTGCTGTTTCCAACTCCAGGAACCCCTGCTCCACTACCTCCCGATAAGGTAGACTGCCGCACAGCAGGTGCTCTACCCCGGCCCCGGCCCCGGCCGGCTCCAGCCTTTGGAATTGTGCCCCCATGCTGACTGCTACCACCTTGCTGCCTCAGCTGCTGACTCCGGGGCAACCTGCGCCCCTCTTCTCCTGATGATGACGATGAAGCCCCTTCATCACCCGGCTCCCAAGTGCGATCGGCTTCATCGTCATCATCATCATCATCACCGAGTTGTGGCTGTACGTCACTGATGTTCGTGGATTCGTCAACAGTGTCTGGCGCAGGAGCTGGAACGCTCGCAGCACCCACGACACTGTCCACATCACTATTTGTCTGCCTAGCTAAAGAAGCCACCTCCATTTCTTGGCTGGGCAGTAGCTGCTGACTGTCCTCCTGTATCTGATCGTCCTCCTCACTAAAGAGTGGAGCTGAACCCAAAGCATAGGATACGTCGCTGGGGGAGGGAACGGCGTAGGACAGAGGCAATGGGAGGACAGGGACTGCTCTCGGGGCATGCCAACTCAGGGTTGTGTCAGAGGAACCTACCGACCCTAGACTGGGGGTCTCAGATGTAAGTTGTGATGATGTTGTTGATGAGCGCGTCAGCCAATCTACCACGGCAGATGCGTTACTGGTGGAGACCCGACCGCTAGCAGATACTGGCAGATTAGGTCTCTCAGCGTGACTCCTGCTGCTACTGGCCCCCAGTCTGATGCGAGCTCTGCCTGCGGAATCTTGGCCTCTGCCACTCCTCTTTTCACTTCCAGGCACTTGTCTGCCCGACATAGTCTAACTGGCGTGGTAGTAGGTGATATTTAAAAAAACCCCGGGCAGCGGTGGGTCTATATGAAACAGAATATAATGCACACCAAAAGTGAGCAGTAACACTCAGCCTCCAACAGGCCTGCTTAGTGTAAATAAGAGAGCTGCTTAGTGTAAATAAAGAGGGGTATGCTATGTTACAGAATGGGATGCCTCAACAGAAGTGCACCTGGCAGGCAGCAGTAAGCCTATGCCCAGCAAAGGTGTCTTATAATATAAATATAATACGAGCAAATGCTTATATGGTCTTAAACAGAGGCTGCTTTAGTCACAGAATGGGATGCCCCCAAAAAAGATCCAGTAGTACTATGCCCAGCAAAAGTGTCTTTATCAGGCCTAATTTCAAATATGATAAGAGCAAATGCTTATAAGGTCTTAAACAGAGGCTGCTTTAGTCACAGAATGGGATGCCCCAACAGGAATGGACCTGGCAGGGTCCAGTAGTGCTTTGCCCAGCAAAAGTGTCTTTATCAGGCCTAATTTCAAATATGATAAGAGCAAATGCTTATATGGTCTTAAACAGAGGCTGCTGTAGTCACAGAATGGGATGCCCCAAATAGGAGTGCACCTGGCAGGGTCCAGTAGTGCTATGCCCAGCAAAAGTGTCTTTATCAGGGCTATTTTAAATATGATAAGAGCAAATGCTTATATGGTCTTAAACAGAGGCTGCTTTAGTCACAGAATGGGATGCCCCAACAGAAGTGGACCTGGCAGGGTCCAGTAGTGCTATGCCCAGCAAAAGTGTCTTTATCAGGCCTAATTTCAAATATGATAAGAGCAAATGCTTATAAGGTCTTAAACAGAGGCTGCTTTAGTCACAGAATGGGATGCCCCAACAGAAGTGCACCTGGCAGGGTCCAGTAGTGCTATGCCCAGCAAAAGTGTCTTTATCAGGCCTAATTTCAAATATGATAAGAGCAAATGCTTATATGGTCTTAAACAGAGGCTGCTGTAGTCACAGAATGGGATGCCCCAAATAGGAGTGCACCTGGCAGGGTCCAGTAGTGCTTTGCCCAGCAAAAGTGTCTTTATCAGGCCTAATTTCAAATATGATAAGAGCAAATGCTTATATGGTCTTAAACAGAGGCTGCTGTAGTCACAGAATGGGATGCCCCAACAGGAATGGACCTGGCAGGGTCCAGTAGTGCTATGCCCAGCAAAAGTGTCTTTATCAGGCCTAATTTCAAATATGATAAGAGCAAATGCTTATATGGTCTTAAACAGAGGCTGCTGTAGTCACAGAATGGGATGCCCCAAATAGGAGTGCACCTGGCAGGGTCCAGTAGTGCTTTGCCCAGCAAAAGTGTCTTTATCAGGCCTAATTTCAAATATGATAAGAGCAAATGCTTATATGGTCTTAAACAGAGGCTGCTGTAGTCACAGAATGGGATGCCCCAAATAGGAGTGCACCTGGCAGGGTCCAGTAGTGCTATGCCCAGCAAAAGTGTCTTTATCAGGCCTAATTTCAAATATGATAAGAGCAAATGCTTATATGGTCTTAAACAGAGGCTGCTGTAGTCACAGAATGGGATGCCCCAAATAGGAGTGCACCTGGCAGGGTCCAGTAGTGCTATGCCCAGCAAAAGTGTCTTTATCAGGCCTAATTTCAAATATGATAAGTGAAAATGGTTATACGGTCTTAAACAGAGGCTGCTGTAGTCACAGAATGGGATGCCCCAAATAGGAGTGCACCTGGCAGGGTCCAGTAGTGCTTTGCCCAGCAAAAGTGTCTTTATCAGGCCTAATTTCAAATATGATAAGAGCAAATGCTTATAAGGTCTTAAACAGAGGCTGCTTTAGTCACAGAATGGGATGCCCCAACAGAAGTGCACCTGGCAGGGTCCAGTAGTGCTATGCCCAGCAAAAGTGTCTTTATCAGGCCTAATTTCAAATATGATAAGAGCAAATGCTTATATGGTCTTAAACAGAGGCTGCTGTAGTCACAGAATGGGATGCCCCAAATAGGAGTGCACCTGGCAGGGTCCAGTAGTGCTTTGCCCAGCAAAAGTGTCTTTATCAGGCCTAATTTCAAATATGATAAGAGCAAATGCTTATATGGTCTTAAACAGAGGCTGCTGTAGTCACAGAATGGGATGCCCCAACAGGAATGGACCTGGCAGGGTCCAGTAGTGCTATGCCCAGCAAAAGTGTCTTTATCAGGCCTAATTTCAAATATGATAAGAGCAAATGCTTATATGGTCTTAAACAGAGGCTGCTGTAGTCACAGAATGGGATGCCCCAAATAGGAGTGCACCTGGCAGGGTCCAGTAGTGCTTTGCCCAGCAAAAGTGTCTTTATCAGGCCTAATTTCAAATATGATAAGAGCAAATGCTTATATGGTCTTAAACAGAGGCTGCTGTAGTCACAGAATGGGATGCCCCAAATAGGAGTGCACCTGGCAGGGTCCAGTAGTGCTATGCCCAGCAAAAGTGTCTTTATCAGGCCTAATTTCAAATATGATAAGAGCAAATGCTTATATGGTCTTAAACAGAGGCTGCTGTAGTCACAGAATGGGATGCCCCAAATAGGAGTGCACCTGGCAGGGTCCAGTAGTGCTATGCCCAGCAAAAGTGTCTTTATCAGGCCTAATTTCAAATATGATAAGAGCAAATGCTTATATGGTCTTAAACAGAGGCTGCTGTAGTCACAGAATGGGATGCCCCAAATAGGAGTGCACCTGGCAGGGTCCAGTAGTGCTATGCCCAGCAAAAGTGTCTTTATCAGGCCTAATTTCAAATATGATAAGAGCAAATGCTTATATGGTCTTAAACAGAGGCTGCTGTAGTCACAGAATGGGATGCCCCAAATAGGAGTGCACCTGGCAGGGTCCAGTAGTGCTATGCCCAGCAAAAGTGTCTTTATCAGGCCTAATTTCAAATATGATAAGAGCAAATGCTTATATGGTCTTAAACAGAGGCTGCTGTAGTCACAGAATGGGATGCCCCAAATAGGAGTGCACCTGGCAGGGTCCAGTAGTGCTATGCCCAGCAAAAGTGTCTTTATCAGGCCTAATTTCAAATATGATAAGTGAAAATGGTTATACGGTCTTAAACAGAGGCTGCTGTAGTCACAGAATGGGATGCCCCAAATAGGAGTGCACCTGGCAGGGTCCAGTAGTGCTTTGCCCAGCAAAAGTGTCTTTATCAGGCCTAATTTCAAATATGATAAGAGCAAATGCTTATATGGTCTTAAACAGAGGCTGCTGTAGTCACAGAATGGGATGCCCCAAATAGGAGTGCACCTGGCAGGGTCCAGTAGTGCTTTGCCCAGCAAAAGTGTCTTTATCAGGCCTAATTTCAAATATGATAAGAGCAAATGCTTATATGGTCTTAAACAGAGGCTGCTGTAGTCACAGAATGGGATGCCCCAAATAGGAGTGCACCTGGCAGGGTCCAGTAGTGCTATGCCCAGCAAAAGTGTCTTTATCAGGCCTAATTTCAAATATGATAAGAGCAAATGCTTATATGGTCTTAAACAGAGGCTGCTGTAGTCACAGAATGGGATGCCCCAAATAGGAGTGCACCTGGCAGGGTCCAGTAGTGCTATGCCCAGCAAAAGTGTCTTTATCAGGCCTAATTTCAAATATGATAAGAGCAAATGCTTATATGGTCTTAAACAGAGGCTGCTGTAGTCACAGAATGGGATGCCCCAAATAGGAGTGCACCTGGCAGGGTCCAGTAGTGCTATGCCCAGCAAAAGTGTCTTTATCAGGCCTAATTTCAAATATGATAAGAGCAAATGCTTATATGGTCTTAAACAGAGGCTGGTGTAGTCACAGAATGGGATGCCTCACAGCAGACTTAAGATCAGTTCAGTATATATGCACAGTTAGTTACTATAAGCAGCCTGAAAACGCTAACAAAGCCTGTCAGCCAGCTAGTAACACTCAGGCTGGATGAAAAAAAAAAAAAATCTCCCTGTCACAGCCTCCGTTTTTTCCTACCTTTCCCTGGCTTTCTGTCTGTCTCCTGTCTGTCTCCTGCCTGTCTCCAGCCTGTCCCTGTCTGTCCCTGTCTGTCCCTGCCTGTCTAACTGTCTGTCCCTCAGCTACACAGCGTTCTGTCTCTCACGAATGCAATAGAGAAATGAGGAAAAGCAAGATGGCCGCCGTTAAATACCGCTGTGTGACGTCACCGGGCTTGCTGGCTGCTGATAGGCTGCATGTGACTGCCCCAGCTTGCACTGGCGCGGGATACATGTCCAGACATGTCCCGTCCGCCATCTTAGAATGCCTGTAAATGTAAATGAATGGATGTTAAAGGAAAACTTCGAGTGATCGAATCGCGGGGAAATTCGGATTCGATCCGAATCGAATTTTTCCTGAAATTCGGATCGAATCCGGGTTCGTCCGGATCGATTCGCTCATCCCTAATTGGCATGCTTGGCGTTTTGCCTGGGATTCTATTTTTTTTGAAATGCAGATCTTAATTATACCTCGAAATAATTCATACTGTACAGTTTGCTTTATCAAAATATATAAGGGCAGGAAACTTAAGTGAGTTAAGTTAGTTATTAAGTTTAGCCTGGCTGTTAATAAACTGCATTGTCTATCAACCAAGTAGTACCCTGCTTCCCAGAAAAGAAGACCTACCCCGAATATAATCTCCAGTTACAATTCATAATCCAGCTGCGGGGCTTCAGGAGAGGGATGGGAGTGGCTGTAAAGGAGGGTGAGGACACATCACAGCTGTAAAAGAGGGTGAGGACATATCAAGTCACATAAGTATGCTGGTCTGTCGGGAGTGAGATGTCTGACCTTACTGGATCTACCCCATAGTGGACACATAGGCAAATTCCCCCACTGCCAGCCAGACCTGTGCATGTACTGTACCGGAGCTGCTGTACTGCAGCCACCATCTTGCCAGCTGGCTATAAGACATCCCCTGAAAATAAGCTCTAGTATCTATTTTTGGAGCAAAAATGAACCTAAAACGGTATGTGTTCTGGTTTGTGCACCACATTTTTAACTATGATCCTTTCATGAGTAAACTCAGCACCAGCATGGTGACCAACTTGGAACCTCCTAGTATCTGAGCAGGTTTACTCGATGCTGGGGGCAAGATTGGACACATAAAAAAACACTAAAGGTCAATAACCTAAACAGGACAAGACACAGAGTGGTCAAACGTAGAAATATAGTTAGTGACCTAAGCTTCATTAAAACCTATTGTATTTTTTTCACACTGCTTTTGTCTCCAAGCCAGACTAGGCAAAGGTAAACAGAAAAAACAAGAGATATACCCAAAAAGGGACACAGCAAAGGCTAACTGAGTTGGGCAGGGGGGTAACCAATTATGGTATCTTTGGAAGGAGGGCAGGGACCAAGGGGGTGGACTGGAAACAAAATGGCACAGAACAACCAGGCAAAGATAAGCATCAGACAGACTGCAAGTAAAAAAATGCTGCTTGGGAAGGATCCAGCATTCAAATGTTACGATAAAGATGATAAAACTTAAATTTTACTTTAGTGTTGGGCGAAGTTCAGCATTAAGCTGAACCCAGAAACGCTGGTTGATGGGCTGCTGAGCATCACATCAACAAGTTTAGCCTAATGCAGAGTGTGCAGCAGTAGGAAGCGGCTGTACAACTTACATGAACCCCGTAATTCAGTCGGCGGTCGATGTTCCCTCAAAATGTCCATGGCCAGGGCTTCAAATTGATGGCTGCCCCCCCCCCCCCCTGAGTGAGTAGAACGGCAGCAGCGAGTATTACTTCTAGTGCCAGCTGCCAGTGTCCTCATGGGGATGGCCATCTTTTTGTTATCCTGGCAGTGGATATTTTGACAAAAAGAATGTTGACTACTGGCCGGGTCGCGAGGCTAAATATAAAATCTACTGCTCCTGGCCATTCAATCCACCATTTATCATTTAAAAATGTAAGCCCTTAACATTTTGATAGAATAAATATCACGCATGTCCTAGGGCCACATATCCACATTGCTTGCATGGCAATGATAATTTTTTCCCTTAAAATGGCAGTATAATGTGCTTTTAGCATTCTGAGGATTAGTAGAAATTGACGCTGACTTTCTTTGCCGCCACTCAAATACCAAGGGATGAGGGATTACACCACATTATATAAAAAAGCAAAAAAGCAAGGATACATTTTCACTCAGTCTATACTTCCTTGGCTTATTAACTTCAACAGTAAAGTACAAGCAACTGCCAAAACTGGCAACAGCAATGTAAGCTTACTTATATTTGTGTAACTCCTATAAGTAATAAACTGGAAAAAAACACCTAACAGACAATAAAGGAACATATTCTCCCAATGACTTGGAACGTCATTTGCCCACCAGCTATGGATTATCACATCATAATATGGGATACAGAGGTGGATTTACAGCTCAGTTCTCTGGTTAGTTAATAAAGAAAAATGTTCCTACCGGGCAGTGCAGGACAACAAGCTACAGTCAATTATGTCTATATATACTTAGGATTTTATCCAGATGTAACCTCATACCTCTACCTACAAATGTGAAAACCATATAGTTGTCTTTTCGTACATCATTGTCTAAAGACTAGATTGCCTATAAAAAACAATCTGCTCCAATGGAATAAAAAAAAAGATTTGAATAAAAAAAAAAAAAGATTTGAATGTACTTCTGGACAGCCCCAAACCTGTTTGCAACTTGAGATTTACTGTATTTTTAACAAACTATTATGTAACAGTCAGCCAACACCCTTACTAGAAACAGTGCCTAAGCATCCCTTCCCAGGGCAATTCCGATTGCTGCACATAAAAAAAACCTTTTTTACCTGCCCTGGTCGATTTCTCCCCCAAAATGGCATCCTATGGACCTGCAGGTATCCTGAAAAAAGGAAGTGCTGCTGGGTTTCCTGTCACTGTGCATTGTGGGCTATGTCAGTTAAAGATGAATTAAATCAGACCAACACCGCAAACAGAGCTGATATGTTTCCCTTTTCAGGCCAATTTAGATGACTGCACATAAAAAGTGATTTATCTTTTTCTAACGCCTGCTGGGGTAAATTTTAAAAACAAGATGGCTGCTCATGGGCTTGCTGGGCTTCCTGTTACTGTGCATTTCAGTTATGTCAGTTGGGAGAGGAAGCTCCAAAATGGCCTTTCTTTTCCGACTGTGCCAGGCTTCTGGTCTGGTTTAAATCCATGGCTGGGAAACTGGAAAGGAAGGCTCAGGGTCTCATTGCTTCAAGATGGTCGCGACTAGGAGAAAATCATTAAGGCAAAGGGAGTTTTATGGAGTTTATTTCAACTGTGCAGTGCTGTTGCTCTGGATTGAAGATAAGGTATACTTAACCCCTATAGAATTCTCAAAAAAAGAAGAAATAAGGTTTGCTTGTCATTGTTGATGGTATGGCTTGTACATTTTTTTATTGGCCATCTAGAGGCTGCTGGGATTATTGTAGGCATAATTATACACTTCTTTTAATGCACTTCCCATAATCCTTCAGTTTTAAAGTTACAGATATGTCCGTCCTATATATCTATATCTATATATCTAATATATGTTTACATCCATTTCACAAAATGTTATGCTCTGTTATCTAAATCCCTAAAAGGCATGAATTACATAACAATCAACAGCTGCCCACCCTTGGATTTAAAATATAATCGACATAATACATTAAAATACATAACCATTTTGGGGATATTACAAAAAGAGACTTTTATGAAAACCTGGTGATTTCACTACACAAATCTCACACTATAGCTAGCCACAAGAAAAGCTAAGGATGGATACCTCAGTAGATTAGTTATTTAGGTAACAGGCCTTCCCTTGTCACTACTCAAACAAAGAGTCTTATTATTTCTAAATCATTGTTCAACAATAGAGCAGCCTGTGTGTATGAATGAATGATCAAAATTGTTATTTTTCATTGTTTATTGTCAGGCAGCACAGGCCACGCTAAGCTAGAATTAACTAAATATAATATGTACAGTTATTAATTATTAGGAGAAATACGTCTTCAAAAAGTTTGGGTGTTTTCTTATCAAGGAGGATGTTTTGGTCTTCTAACTGGATAGCCTTTGAGAGGTGGGAGCAATATAAGGAGGGACTGCTGAGAAAGTTCGAGCAAGTATTCTTTGAGATTATGAAGTTGAAAAGATGAAGTTGATAGTAGGTCCCACTCCCAGTATATATATATATATATATATATATATATATATATATAGGCCCCATCCTGCAACTCTGGTACTTATGTAACTCTGATACATACAGTATACGGTAAGGGAAGACTAGATGGATCATATGGTCTCTATTTTCAGGCCTCTGCTGCACTCCCAACGGTCTTCCCAGTGCAGCCAGCAGCTCGGTCTGTAGGCTTAATGCCACATCCAACACCACTTGTGATTGCTCAACCCATTTATGAAGCATATATAGTATATCAAGAATGTCTCAGCTTTTTCTAGTCCAAAAGTTAGAACTTTCCAAAATGGGCCTACATGTTACTGCTTGCATGAATGCCTCCCATTGACATGGGACAAGCTGGGATGAACTCCTTCCACAGTTCTTTTACAAGTAAAACAAAGTGTTGGTCACGGTTAAGACAGGACTTCAAGAACTAATTGAGGTTCCATCATTGGAACAATGTAATTTATATATTGTTGAATGCCTTAAAATAACTACGAATTTTTGCAATATTTTTGTCAACGCGATATATTCTAGGAACTTCTTCTTAGTAACTTTGGTTGCTTGTTCTGCCTGTGAAACAAAAAAGTTATTTAAAATATATATATACAGCATGCAAAAATAGCTTTTAGCAAATACTGTTTATATTTGAATAACTGCTATTATGTGTCCTAAATGCCCATTGACTTCTCCAGTCCGGTGGTGTTCTAAAATTCCTGGCTTTTATATCACAATTCCTACATTTTCGTATGGCTTGCATTACGGTGAGGCCACCAAAAACCTATATCCCTGGTGAGATCCAAGATTTGAGGACTTTTGACATAGGTGAATGGCTAGTGTCAAAAACTCAATCTCCTTATCTCCTCTGCATTTTGTTAGTGACACTTTATAAAACATTCTCAATCAAGAACAGTTAACAAACCTCCAAGTGACCTTGCTCTCAACAATGCTCTGCAGTCCTATTAAACATTTAATGAGAAAATAGTATGCAGGTGCATCAATTTCATGAAATTTACAAGTGCCGCTCTAGCAAGCCTCTTAGGCCCCAAGCCATATACATCTAGACATCGTACTATATTATAAAGATCTGTGTGCATGTTATAAAAGCCAATATAAGAGCAAATCTGGTTCCCTCTATTAGTTCTGTTGCCCACCTTGGTGAATGAAAAATGATACTACAGGTTACGCTTTTTTAAACATGGCATTGGCATTACATTAATACAAAATATGTATTATATGAAACATGTTGGTTAACTTTATTAATACATGCACACTTTAATAATACATGCACACTTCAACACAACATAAAAAGTAAACTGGACCAACACTCTTACAGTGCTCATATGCATCCCCCAGGGCAAATTTAGATTGCTGCACATATAAATGAATTTACCTTTTTACACCTTCTGCCGTTGTTGATTTCCCCACTTAATGGCATCATATGTAGAAAACCTTGGGGACTCCCCAAATGCCTATGGGATTCACTTGGACTACATGGTGCAAATGTGTGGGTACTGGGTGGCCATATACACTAGAATTTTAAAAACCAATTATGTCTTTCCCCTAGCGGGAAAGACAAAACTCACCAAAAAAATGCCTAATCCTTTTTCCCAATAGGGTTGATTCAGTGCCCCATCAGACAAGGGGGAAAAATGGACGAGAAAATACATTTTCATGCAAAAAATTGGTGAGAAAGGGGCTCTGAATTAACCCTAATATCCCTTGGTAATTTTATTACACAATTTTAAAAAATTCACAATACATTTATTTTTTTTCTTATTAAAAACAGACCTGATTTTATTCCAATATTGCATGATTATGTTTATACTCCAGTGTATGTTTAAATTTCCTAAGTGCAGATTTGATTATTTATTTTCATCCCATTTCATCCAAATCTACGCATTTCACAGGCAGTAATATTCACTAGGGATGAGCGAATCGGTTCTAATGAACCTGAATTCGCTCCGAATTTCAGGGAAAATTCGATTCAGCGCGAACCCGAATTTTTAGTGGTTCGTGCTGACCGAATTTTCCCTGTAATAAAAAAAAAATGCCGGCATGGTGGGAGCGGGGAGACCGGCTGTTCTGTCAGCGGGCGGCGGAAGCCCGCTGTCAGCGCAGCCGGCCTCCCCGCTCCCATCAAGCCGTGAAATGGAAAAAAAAAATGCCGGCATGGTGGGAGCGGGGAGGCCGGCTGCGCTGTCAGCTGTCATCAGAGGATGCGTCATCAGAGGAAGCCGGCTTCCTCTGATGACGCGTCCTCTGATGACAGCTGACAGCGCAGCCGGCCTCCCCACTCCCACCATGCCGGTAAGTGTTTGCTGTATAGTGGGAGCGGAGAGGCCGGCTGCGCTGTCAGTGGACGGCGGAAGCCGGCTTCCGCCGCCCGCTGACAGCGCAGCCGGCCTCCCCGCTCACACCAAGCCCTGAAATGCCAGCATTTTTTTTTTCCATATCAGGGCTTGGTGTGAGCGGGGAGGCCGGCTGCGCTGTCAGCGGGCGGGCGGAAGCCGGCTTCCGCCGTCCACTGACAGCGCAGCCGGCCTCCCCGCTCCCACCAGGGATGAGCGATTTGCTAAAGTTCGATTCGGACGAACCCGAATTTCTTTGAGAAATTCGGCGAATCGCCCGAATCGAATTTGTGAGAAGTTCGCTCATCTCTAATATTCACGCTTCCGCTTTCTTAATGCAATATTCACTGCACTACATGGGATGCATAGAATGTAGACCTCTTTCAGTCAGAGATAAGGTACGCATGACTGTTGTTTTATGCTCATGTTGGATTCAAACAAAGCTATTCCTGGATACAACCTTCAAACGAGTGCAGCCTCACCCAATGAGGGTGAGGGTTGCCTAAACAACAAAGAAGAATATTCCCTTTTAAATCCCATTTAGCATTGTGGTGACAAAAAACTATTTGCCTACCTTATTACCTTATATTCTGTTTCTTTTTAGGTTCGCATAGGAACTCTAAACTGAGTATGCAGTTTTACTTCTCTGGGTGGCATTGGTCAGAGCCCAACTTTATCTCCAAATGCAGGGAACTGCGATGGGAGCATCATGTGCCACATCACATGCTAACCTGCACTGGTTTATGTACCTATGCCACGTTATATCATGGCACAGTTACATAGACAATGGCTGAGCTGAGTTTCAGGAGTTTGTCAAAAGATTAAAATCACAATAGGAAAGAAATTTAATTTCTTGATTTGTTGATCGAGCAAGACGAGAAAGGACATATTTATACTCTAGACATAATTAGTATAAGTATAGTATAAAGTATACATAAAATATTGATCAATCTTCTCCTGCTCTTGAGCCCCAAAAAACTAGTGACCCTAACAGACCATTTGGAGGTAATTATATATTTTATGGAGAAGCTTTCCACATTTCTTATTGTCTTTAATCCTTAAAGCGGACCAAAACTGGACCTAGCATCTATAACATTAAATAGAGTTAGATACCCACCCACTGTGTAAAACCGACAATCTTACCTTGCCAATAAACATATGGCACATGCGTAGCCAGTAGTAAGATCTTTGGCATCTCCCTTGGCCCACGAACAGCCACTGTAACTGAATAGCTGGTGTGGCCGTGCACAGCCACAGAGGACTTCAGTGGGTGCCACCACCAATCAAGAGTGCAGCTACTGTAAGCATCCCAATTTAGTTTCTTTAGCTGAAAATTAATAGAAGCTGAGGTGGTATAGCTTGCTGATAGATGTAGTTCCACAACATTCCAGGACCCTCAGATCTGCATGATTCTATGTATAGGTGGTGCAGCTTTCTGGGACTTATAGTTTCTCAGTAGCACAGTACTTTGTGTAGCCATCTAATATCAGCATAAGAGGCCGGATGTGAAGCCCCATTGTCATATTTGTTTAGTTTTAGTCTTCTTACCTTTCCGCCCTATGCTGGGCGGTGGGCATTAAAGCAGACCTCCAGTCAGAAATGGTTGGGTCCCTCTCCAACCGCCTCTGGAACATCAAAACAAACTTAGTCACCCTCCCTACTAAACCAGGATGCCTGCTGGTTGAATTCCCCCATAGAGCATCAATTCTGCTAACAGGGCATAGAGAACGCCCCTGAACACTATCTTGATGAATGCCTGTGCCTCTGTTGGCAGCTGGCTCCAAACTTGAAGTGGAATTCCAGGCAAACTGGGTTGGGCTTTTCCCCCTGTTTGCAAAACAAGCCCAGAGCCCCTAATAAAAAAAACAAATGTACCTGCAGCCTGTATGAGATGTCCTCCACCCTCCATTGACATTCTTGTCCCACTTTAATTTCTCTAAAGGCATCCCTGCGCCTGAGAGAACCATTCGTGCATGTGCAGTAGCTGAGGTTCACATTGGGAACACGCCCATGCCTGTGGTGTGGGAGCTGCTACTGGGTGAGCTCAAGGCTGGGTGTGTCCCCCTATGCTGACAGTGAGTGAGCATGGAGCTCGCTCCATATGGGTCTGCAGCTGCCACTCTGTCTGTCTGGCCCCTCCATGCATTCATCAAAGGGGCCGTCCATCAATACACATAGATGTCCCCTTTGTTGAATGAATGCACTGACTGCAAGACTGAGGGGGGGGGGGCTGGCATCTGGCTCAGGCTGGGAAACTACTCAAAATCTTGTGAGAGGTGACATTTCTGATGAAGAGAGAGGAAAATTGCTGAGGCGCCAACCTCAAAGGATTGTTACAGTGCATAATGGACCCCTATGGCGATGGCAGCTGTGGGACATATTAAGGGATATAATAGGTCAGGGGACTGATCTCAGAAAGCACTAATTAACTTTAATTTTTTTTTAGGCAAAATTGTACAGTGCATAGTGGTTATATTAAAATGCCCCAATGTTGCTTTTTGATTGAATTTCTGCTTTAATTGGTATCACTGCACTTCACATTATCTTAGTTGTGGTAGATGGACTAGCCAGTGGCTGCCCAGAGGCAGCAGAAGCTCAGAGTCCAAGCCACAGTACCATTGTTTAAGGACAGACGTGTTTTTTGGCATTTTTTCATGGACATGACAAATTACACCTTAGGTAAAATGTGGCTTACTGCAAATGGAGCTCACATAAATCTGGAGCCAGCTCCGATGGATAAGCTCATTGAATGCTCACAGCAAGTGACGTGTTTGGAAAATTAGTAGGAAAGAGGAGTGCTATACCATGAGCAAGTGATGTGGATTTCTGTGTATCCTATTCATTTACATATTCACTCTGCCCATGTAATAAAGGACTAAATGTAGTAAAAATGCATCAACAAGTGCTCCCTATACATGCTTTATCTGTTAAAATTCTAAGTTCATTGCATGTTTAATAGCATCAATAACATTTTATGAACATAATGTTTGGACCTAGGAAGGATCATATGATATAAAATATGATTATTGTATTTTTTTTACTTGAGAACTTGATTGAAGAGGAACTGGATAGTGCTTTACCAGTGTATTATGTTACATCGCACAGAGGGTGCTTAAAAAGAGTGGTTCATATTGGGGTCTTTTAGGGACATAGCTTTTTATTTTTACACCTGTTGTCCAAAAGGGCAATGTAAATTTACAACACACCTCTTATCACTAGCTGTGTGACCCTAAAAAAAAAAGGTACCATTGGACAAGTGCAGGAACTGTCTGGCTAAAATTATTTTAGCATTCTTTTTCACACAGCGTGGATATTCAAGAATAGCCCAGAGCAAATAACAAAATAGACATTTAAAACAACCACAGATAAAATGTGTTACATGCCAAGTGAATTGTCTTGACTCTTGCTGAAGAATAATCAATGTGCAGCAATTGTTTGATACGTTTGTAGGGTGCTGAAATGCAAGTTGAGTTAAGTATCTGAATGGGGGAGATGTATTTTGGGAGAAGGATCAAAGGTGAATACTGTACTGCTGCAGTAAATACTGACTACTATTTGCATGATCAAAGCTGGGGTATGTGCTGCAGATATACCCACATACAACTAAACAGGTCACAAATCTGTATTCCTAATTTTACTGTATACCACAGCTATCTCCCACAGCATAATGCTGAACAGAGAAAATGTCCCAGCCTTTATTCAGCTAACACTAACTACTTGAGAAAACTAGCACAAGGATGTGTTCTATGCATGTTGGGTATTGTTCTGCTCGGGGGACCTTGTGCTTTCAGTTTTTCTTATTTGCATATTAATATTTTAGGAAAAGGTGTTTTTTATTCTGCTTTTTTATACATTTTTTTGTGAAACCCTGTGCAACCTAAGAATTCTTCAAGGGATTACTCCCAGAAAGTTGAGCCCACTACAACAAGCTGGGTATGCATAGAAAGCTTAAAATGTGTACTTTCAGGGAATATATGGTTTATGGTGGATGTTCCTAATGTAAAGGGTTGTTTTGGTAGAAAAAGCACAAGGTGCGCACTTTGTCTGCAGAGCTGAAATTTTGAAGTAAAATTACCGTTACGCACATGCTTTACTTTGGTGTGTTTGGCAACTCTTCCCTTGACAGTAGCTATGCATGTTGGGTATTGTTCTGTTTGGGGGATGTTGCTTTTTAAGATTTTCAGTTTTTTTCTTGTTTGCATATAGTTTTTTTTAGGAAAATGTGGTTTTGATTCTGCTTTTTTATTCTATTTTTAGGGAAACCCTGTGCAACCAAAGAATACATTGAGGGATTACTTCCAGAAAACTGCACCCATGTCAACAAGCCTGGTACGCCTAGAAAGCCTGAGGTGTGTACTTCCAGAGAATAAATAGTTTGTTGGGGGTATTTCAAATGTAAAGGGTTGTTTTTCTGAAAAACTGCAAGGTGCGCATATTGCATAGCATAGTTGTATTTTATCTGAAAATCACCTAAAGTGCTGTTTCAGTTTGGGGGAGTCTTCTGGGCAGGAAAGGGTGTCTACATATACATATGTGGTACCGCTGTAACCGGGAAAAATTCGTTTTTTTTTTTTGCACATATTTCATCCAAAAATATTGAGAATACACCTAAAAAATGACAAACAAGACATTTCATGTTAAAGCCCAGACAATATATCACTTTCCTGGGAAATCCCCGGAAATCCTTTCAAAAATCACAGTTGAACATGGGGAGCGCAAAATAGTGCAAAATGGTCTGGCAACAAAGGGTGACAAAATCTCCAGGTAGGCTGGCGGTTAAAGGGTTAAAGTAAAACTGTGCTGATGAGGGCTTGGTTGTTTTTTGTGTCTGTGTCATCTTTTTAGTAATAACAGGTAGCTCCTAAATAAAAATGTATGTCATTAATATACAGATGCATGGCATGAAAGGCTTCAAATTAAAAGAAAAGAAAAAGATAATTTGTGTTAGAAGATTTATGTATGTGCTGTTGCTTTAGAGGATCAGATATGAGATGTTGGGGTAGTTAGTTCTACCTGGCAAAACAGAATTAGAAAAGTGAGTTTCAATAGTTTTGACGAAAAGCTGGCACTTTTTAAATCAAAATATTACCTCGTATTTGCAACATGATTTCTGTATACTGTGTTTGCTTCACTAGCTTCCTAGATAACAGTTACTTTGCTTGATAAATGGAGTGGGGAGCTTTGAACAACTTCAAAGGTGTTAGTTGTAAGGCAGCTCTTGTTTTACCTGTTGGTAAGCTTGCCGGGCTTCCTCTTACTTAATAGCTGTGCCAAGTCTATTTTGTAAACCAAAAGCACTCTTAAAAGAATCACCACATGAATATGTCAGCAGCTCATGAAATATTTTCATTACAAATCTTTAAGAAAAACTAAGCCCTATACGAGGCACAAAAATATGCCTATTTCATTAGGCCTGTATGTGAATAATGGAAAACATTTATCTTGGCAAGTTTGAGTATTGTTGGTGGCCCTGCCTACTTTGACTAGCTTCTCTTGGTGGGCAACTGAAGAATGGAAGGATATTAAGCAAATTATAATGTAACTGCTGTATTTTCAGACATGCATGGCCAACTTTTTACAATACAACTTATCATGTTACTATTATGCTGTATACGTATTAAAATACATGCTAAAAAGCAGTGAAGCATCTAATAAGTGTACTTTAGTAATACCCTAGAGCACAGTAAGGCATAATACCAGGGTCCATTTTTTTCTTCAAATGAGTTGCCTTAATTTTACCTTAAGCACTACAGAAGTACAAAATATACAGTCTAATCTTGAACCCTGAGGATCCTGGAATATTGGTGAAAACCAGTAAACAGTCATCACTGTACTAGTTGCAAAGAAAACATAAAAAAAAACAATCTACAACACTGATATACTTAGAAACTGCCAGATAGGTTTCAGTTTATTATACCTGTCAGGTTATCATTAACTGCAAATTATGGGCATTTTCTAGCACATATTTGCCCAATCCTCTCCTCAAGAGCCACCGACATGTCAAGTTTTGGTTACTCTACTACTACTACTCTACCTGCCATTTTCATAGGTGCTTCATGTAGGGTGTTTTCTACAACATACTGCCTTGCCAACAAAACAAAAAAACTCTACTTAGGATTACACCCCTCCAAACACCTAATCTTCGATTGCAACAAATAGAGGGGCATACTTCCATCCTGGAGGAAGCTGAGAATGGAGACCAGTACTGCATAACAGACCCAGGCAGAACAGTTGCAGGGGACAAAAGGAAACTACTGTATGTTTTCTTGTTATTTTTGCTGGACAGTCCTTTTAAATACCACGTGGGAGGTGTGCTCTAAGAGGGAGATACCCATGGTTGCCCATAGGTAGAATGCACAGATTAAGGCAGGGGTGCTCAACCTTTTAAGGAGCTTGGGCCACTTAAGTGATTTGGAAAATGGCTGTGGACCACAATTTGGCATTTTGATTAGCATAACAAATATTTTCTAAAACAATCAGAATACCCACTCCATTAGTTTGATTTTTTACACTTGTAGGTCCTTCCACCGCACCACCCAATTACCACATTTATATCTAACAATCCACACATGCTCCCAATACACATGCTGATTGCCTTACCTCTCTAAATATCTGGATTCCTTATTTATAGCCCATCCGTCAGAAATTGTAACCGCATTCCCATTACTCAACCAATCTAAAAGTCTACCAATTGTTACCTTTTTATAGTGCCATCACTGCCACCTCTATTTGGCCATGCACTTCTACTTTATCACCCTCATTCCTACTGAACCTACTGAGCCTATTTTGCCTTGACACGGTTCGATTTACCCCTCCCACTTTTCCCACAGAAGATCAGGGGCCACACTAGAAGGCTCCAAGGGCCACATGTCCCCCCCCCCGGGCCACAGGTTGTGCATATGTATATTAGGAAATTCTGTAAATAAAAAGGCTGATTTTGATTTTGCTAAAACCAGGAGTGACATTAATAGAAGAGCATGACACTGTTAAATGCTGTTTCATACTGTAGCTTCACCTTTCTGGCGAATAAAAGGGAAATGCACATGCTCATTCTGGGAATATACCGTAGTCTCAATGTGCCTTACTGTTTCATACTTTTTCATCTTTTGACTATTTTCCTCCATCTCAGTTGCTTCTGATCTCTTATTAAAGGTCTACTGCTCCAGCATATACCAGTACTATATTTGACAGTTTAGGAACGTGCTGTGTAACTTGGAACTCTGAATAGTTGGACTGGGTACAACACCAGATAACCATTAAATGATGTTTTATATGGTACAGAACAGGCTGACAGCAAAACAACATTTCCAGAGACGCATACATGCAATCAGGGTGGGGACACTGCACATCATATTTCATTTTGAGGATTTATTATTTGTTTCACATGTGCATCTCAGCTAATAAGAACGCAAACACTTAAACATCTTGTGACAGATGAGTTACGTGTATGTAACCAACCCTGTTATAAACTGGGCAAAGTCATGATTGTGAATCACTGAAATACTTTAATACGTTTCCTGTCTTAGAAAATCTTGTGGACACTAAATCCATATTAGCTGCTATAAGCTGAAAATGGATAAATGTTCAAGAATAGATTTTCAGCTTTTTACAAATGTTTTCATTTCTTTTCCAATAAAGTCAAAGTAATTAAGGATCATATATATATAACAGCATGGCCTGATGAACACTTTAAATCATATGTATTCCTTAATCATAAGTATTATTATCGACTATTCATTTATATATTCTCATTATTTTCAGTTTTGCTATATGTAAGTCATTATTAATAATGTTACCCCTTCTTTAGATGTTGCAGCAAATTTCATTATTCAGTAAGACTTTGTGAGATTAAGGGCCTTATTTATCACGGGCTAGCGCCAGGTAGTGTCTGACGAGCGCCAGGTACCGCCAGCTATCGGCGGCTACCGACTCAAGTACGCCCGGCGGCGGTCACAATGACGCATTTATCAAGCTAAATGAGGCTAGCGCCGGCGAGAGCGACGGCTAGCGCGGGATTCATCATGAAGCCGCCTGGACCGAACAGCGCCGCTGCAAATTCCTTCACAGCGCCAGGTATGAGCTGTCGCTCCCTGGCGATGTCCAATGCATTTCAATGGAGCAATCTATAATTAATCATAATTAATTGGTATTTTTTTTTTTTTTTTTTTAATGTCAAAAATTCGGAGACCACTTCTGCAATGTTAGGATTTATTTTTAAGTAAAAAAAAAAAAAAAAAAAAAAAATTTGTGCAGAATTGATCTAACAGGTCTGATATTAATGTATACATATTACAAAATGATTCTAAAAACATGTATAATGTTACAATCAAAAAATATGGTTGTTTAGGGGTTAAAAACTAGTTAACACCCAACGCCGCCATCGCTCTGGGGTTTAAACAAGGAATGGACAGCGACAGCAAATTCGGAGCGTGATTTGTTAATGAATATGAAGCTAGCCGTTCGCTCTGGCCATTCGTTGTCAGGCGCTCACATACAACGCTGAACCTGTGAAACAGCGACCCCTAAGCCCGTATTCAACATTACCGCACACAGACTGAGTCGCTGTCAACAAGCTAACGCCGGCCAAGCACAGCGAATACTAGCTGGCGCTGAAAAAATCACGCTACAGTCGCTCATCTGTCACTACCTGGCGCTATTAATGAATCGGCCTCCCCGAAACTTGCAGGTATTTTCTATCTCCAGACTCCAGACTAGGATTGCCACTGCAGCTCATGGCCCCCTGCTTACCTGTAGGTGCTCCTACAATGTCTATAGAGCTTCTGAGGACTTGCAGACTGGTTCTCACACTTCCAGCTTTATTCTCAGTGGAAATATACAGTAAAATACGAGACCATGCTAAGGCGCTCATAGAGAATGATGGGTACCTTGTTTATTTGACTATTACAGATTATACAATTCTTCAGGTACAATAGGTCAAACTACCAGGTAGCCTTGAAATGTTGTACAAGCTGTAATAGTCAAATAAGGAAAACACTCTTTGAACAAGAGATGTGCTGGTGGACTCCGAGCACTGAAATGTTTGACCTGAATGGTGTGCAGACTATTAAGTACTTTAATGGGCTCATACAGATAGCACATTTTTCATTGTAAACCCAAAAATCACAAAAAACAAACTCATACATTGCAAAAAGCTGTATAAAAATTGTGACCTGTTTACAATGTAATAGTAAGCTTATGGTTGCTATACAATGTATCATGGCAGGATTATCTTGTTATCTTGTTACAATGAGTTACTAGGCTTTTTCATGACAACAAATAATCTCTACTTGATACATCAGTAGGGAGAAATGTTGCCGCTCAAGCTAAAAATCTCTCAGTCCTATATTCAGTTTTCAATTATTTAGTAATGCTGCCTCTGTACTCTTAAGCCATGCAGTATCTGATGTGCATATCACTGAGACACTGTGGGAGAGCCTATATGGAAGTAGGGGAGCCTTATGCTACAATGGAAATCTTTGTCTGGGGGTAAAGTCCACCAAAGTAGACTTCCCTTTAAGCATTTTTGGCCTGGAGCAAGTCTAACTTGAAAGATAAATTCAGAATGAATTGTTGCAACAGTAGTCAGAACTTCAGTGTCATAGAAATAGTTTCACTTAAATGAGGTACAGAGGAGACAACCCTTAGAGAGCCTTTCCTATCCCACAGTTGAAAAATATTCATGGTAGTAAAATATTCAAATTTCACTTTTAGTGAATCACCAGAAAGGAAGACAATGAAAGTAAACGGCACGTTTAACTACAGAGTAAAAATGAGTAAGAAGTTCAATACGTTTCCCGGGAGTAAAAAAAGTGCCATTGACTTTCATTGTCTTCCTATCCGTTGATTCACTAAAAGTGAAATTCTCATGATTTGAATTTTTTACTACCATGAGAATTGTTTTCAGCTCTTAGTGAATAAAGGCCTTTGTGTGCATTACATTGTAGCACTTGAGTGACAGTGTGGAGTGAAGGCTATGGTGTTTGTTATAGCCCCAGCAGGAGGGAGATTTAATGCATCCCTTGGTTTTACCTCCCATCTTAATATATGGCTTTCTGAACTTTGTCGCATTTATATATTTTTGCCTGCACAAATATGAAAAAATATGCAGATACATTTAATTGGCAGTGCTATAGACATACTGTACAGTTTAGCAGGAAATACTGTATGCCATGAGGACACAACATGTGTACATATATAAATCTATACATATATATTTTTGTTTCTTGGTAACATTAAATTGCGTGTTCTATACGGCAGCTTTTCAAACAGATGCTTCATAGGAAAGAAGCTGCATCTGTTTGAAATATTGCCAGCTGGAGAGATCAGCTATCAGGGGACCATTAGGACATTTATCTGGAGGGAACTACTGGATATTTGCTCTATAAACTAAAGTCACGATATGGAAGCAAGGAACTTTGTTCCACATATTTACTGGAAACTTTAAATAATAATACAATTAGTATTGTTATGAAATGAGTATTGCTGCTTTTACTAGCAATGAATATTATTACCGTCTATTCTGTAAATTATAATAATTGATTGCATTGTGTAAAGTACTACCATGTAGCTATCTAAGCCTCTTTGCAGTTAGAGGTAAATGTTGGACCACATATATCATCTAAGATTAACCCTTCTAACGCCAGCTACGTAAAATTTACATAGCTGCTTCTCCTACAGTTAACTGCCAGCTATGTAGCATCCAAAAAAACAGACACTCACCTGACCTCTCAATCAATCCGGCCATGTCTCCTCTTCACCTCCGATCCCCCCCAGGCTCTTCTGGCTTCAGTAGAGGGCCCAGAATAGGGCCCACCCCTGCTTCAGCAAAATTGCCTTACTTCTGTGTGCAATTCCTCCCATCAGGTCTTCTCTTTACTGAAGGGAGGCCTCCGATCCCCAAGGCTCTTCCGTGGTGAGGAGAGGGCCTGGAAGAGGCCCCCTCCCCTGTCTCCACTGTTGTTGCCGCTAGCGCCGCCAACCTGTGACGTCATCCTGCTCCCGATGCTGATCCCCTGCCTCCCCAGCCCCCCACCTTCAGCAGCTGTCATCAGATCACCATGGGACAGGATCGCCGTGGGGCACAGGATTGGGGCTGAGTGTTAAAAAATATAAAAGTCACATTCTTTCTCCATGTGTGTGTATTTCTTTTCTTTACATAAGACCCCTATACCAGTTCACAAGGCTTAGGGACTTGGCATCTGCAGGTGACTTGCCATTAACCCCATGCCTCCACATTACCTGCCCCCCAAATCACAGAGGGCAGAAGAACTCAGGGCCATTTAGGCTATGTGGGCTTGTAGCCTGCAGGGCAGGGGCCACCAACGCTGGCCATTGTGCCCTGTTCTACAAGCCCCCATAGCTGGGCTGAATATGCTGGGTAGAGGGGGCTCACACCATATTTGTTTTTATTTTTAAGGGATATTAACTAGGGATGAGCGAACCGGTTCAGACGAACCGGAATTTGCTCCGAATTTCAGGGAAAATTCGATTCGGCACGAATCCGAATTTTTTTGGGTTCGTGCCGATCGAATTTTCCCTGAAATAAAAAAAAAACAAATGCCGGCGTGGTGGGAGCGGGCAGGCCAGCTACGCTGTCAGCGGGCGGCGGAAGCCGGCCTGCTGACAGCGCAGCCGGCCTGCCCGCTCCCACCATGCTGCCATTTTTTTAAAAAGCAAACACTTACCTGCATGGTCGGAGCGTGGAGGCCAGAGCCGCTCTCAGGCGCCCTCTGATGAAGCGCCCTCTGATGACAGCTGAGAGCGGCGCCGGAGCGTGGAGGCCGGCGCCGCTCTCAGCTGTCATCAGAGGACGCGTCATTAAAGGGCGCGTCATCAGAGGGCGCCTGAGAGCGGCGCCGGCCTCCACGCTCCGACCATGCAGGTAAGTGTTTGCTTTTTAAACAAATGCCGGCATGGTGGGAGCGGGCAGGCCGTCCGCTGACAGCGTAGCCGGCCTGCCCACTCCCACCATGCCGGCATTTGTGCTTTTTCGGCATTCAACATTTTTTTTTTCAGATGAGCGATTCGTGAAAGTTCGATTCGGGCGAACCCGAATTTCTTGGGGAAATTCGGCGAATTGCCCGAATCGAACTTTCAAGAAGTTCGCTCATCTCTAATATTAACCCTCAAAATTAAAAAAAATGGGTTCCATGTCCCTATGTTACTTTTTGATATAACTCTATGTTATCTGGCATCCAGCAGAAAAATAATATATTTATTTTATTCTCTGTGTCCGTGTGTTTTTTTACATTTAAGTCTTTGTGAACTAATAAGGGATGAGTTCCCTATACCGTTCACAAGGCTCATGAGGCTGTCAAGCCACCTGCAGCTAGCGGGTGACTTGCCATTAACCCCCCAGCCCCCCTATTACCTGACTCCCCAAAGCCTGGGGGGCAGAAGAGCACGGGGGCCATTTAGGCTGTGTGAGCTTGTAGTCTGCGCCCTGTTCAACAAGCCCCCATAGCTGGTCCCCGGGCTGGTTATGCTGGGTGGGTAACCCTTTTAAAGGTTTTTAACTCTTAAAATTCCCCCCAAAATCGGGCCCTCTACCCTGGGAAGGGGGACCCCATTGCAATTTTTGGGGGATTTAATCCTGTATAGTGTGGATAGTAGTTGTATTTTATGTTAATGTTATAAAGTGCCCTTTCAGTTTGGGGGGTCTCCTAGGCAGGAACAGGGGACTACGGATACATATGTGATACAGTTGAAACTGCAAGGTGTGCGCTATATTTTATCTGAAAATCTCCTAAAGTGCTGTTTCAGTTTGAGGGAGTCTCCTGGGCAGGAAAGGGTGTCTACCAATACATATGTGGTACCGCTGTAACCGGGAGAAATGGGCCGTTTACATGCAATATGATTTTATGGAAGTTTTTTTTATAACAAAAAAAGACTTCTAGGTTGTCTGGCAGCAGAGGCGGATTAAGTGTGGTGGAGGCCCCTGGGCACAAAATCTGGTGGAGACCCCCAGATACAGTATTTTTTTCCTTTAAAAATATAGTCCAGCCAAGTAACTGATTTTTGGTTGCCTGGCACCTGCCTACTTACTGGAATGTCAGATTGAGTCCCTTGTGCCACCCTTGTGCAGGTGCGTGCTGCTCAGGAACTCCTGCTTTGCCATTCTGGGCGGGGGGGGGTGCAGTCGCCCAGCTGGTCCAGCAGAATACAGTTCCCCGCATTGAGCTGCCAGCGGCTGTGCTTGCAGCTTAAGTGTAGTGAGCAGCTGCCGATTGACAGCTATGCACGCACCCATCACTGTATCGTCGCTGATGGCGGATTAGCTGCTCTAGACTCTTCCTCCTGCCCTGTGGTGGCTTTGGTTGCAGGTTTGCAAAAACAAAATAAGGCTTGCCCAGGCACGACGGGCACTGCCACCTATACCTGTGTTGCTTGCCCCGCGGCCAGACCAAAGACTGAAAAGCCTCCTGGACCAGACCATAACCCAAAGGTTGGTGGAGGCCCCCTTTGAAGGGCAAGTGGTGGAGGCCCCAGGGCGCGTGTCCCTTGTGCCCCTCCTTGCATAATCCGGCCCTGGTTGGCAGTGATTCCTCCACAAAAAATGTTATTTTGCAAGGCAAAGATTCCTTTAATTTTTGTTTAATTTTTGTTTTAACCAATTTAATGGGACTGTCCAGGCATAACACAAAATAGTTGATACTGACCTTCTGTCCCTCACAAAATCTGGTACAGTGTCCAGTTCTCTGAAACTTACCTATTTCTTAAAAACGATTTTTCACAGTGATCGAGCATGTTCTCTGTTTGCTGTTATGGAGGGGACGTTCCAGGCACTTAAATGCTGGGTTGCACCAGGAGGATGCTGTAGGATCCAACATTTTTAAATTAGTACATTGGTACTCTAATTACAGTTATTGTTGCTGTGCCAGCAATTGGTAGCGTGACCCTGTTCTCAGGACTGGTGGGTGGGCTGGTTACTTTAATAATATCAAAACAAAAGAACAAGTGGGTATAGGCTGACGGTATCTGAACTTGAGGAAGGTGCTGCACGAAACAGAAGTATCTGCTTCTTATTGTTATTCTTGAACAAGGACATTAAACATATAATTACCTTAAAATGCAAATGTACACCCAATGGCAATAATAAGGCAGCACACAGCTTACCTGATGCTTGTTCCATGTGCCACAACCCCTTTCCTGTAGTACCAGGTAGAAGTTGTAGTTGGGCCTCAAAGTTTGCTCTCCTTTAAATTTTATTTCTCTAGGACCACTCCAAAAAGTTGTCTAACAGTTTCTCAGTCCCTTGATGCTCTCAGCTTGAGCGATCCTGGCAAGCCTTATTCATCCTACAGCTGTCTCTAACCACAACAGAACATGCACATGACTCCTAAAGCTGCGCCGTAGCTTGTCCTTCCCTTCCCAGAAAAATTCCCAGCAGTCCAGGAAGATACGAACATTACTCTTTTGTGTAACGTTATGCGTCTGCCAGTACGGGCCTTACTATGTACATTGATTCTTTCTGCATTCCTCTACCCTTCTCTAACAATCATAACAAACATAAGAGCACCAGCCTTTGTGTATTCTGTCCCATTTGTAATAACAGTGAGAAGGAGTTTAGGCGCATGTCTAGCATGGTTAAAGCTATCAGTTTAAATAAACAGATGGTGGGTAGGTGTTAAAACAGCATTGCATGTGGAAGGCAATGCAGCTCAGAGCAGTGAGAAGTACCCAGGCATGTAAACATGTATACCAGCATATTGTCCAGCATAGTAAGGTCAATTCTTCAGGCTGTATTCCCACATCTATGGGACAAAGGACACTTGTTCGTCACACATCATGCAAATGTGACTAACACTGCACCTCCATAAGATTCTCAACGCCATGAACACAATAGATCATCTGAATTAGAATAATTTTAAGCAGCATTAAATGCTGGAGATATGTGTACAAGGCATTCTAAAGACTAACTGGGTGATCAGCAAAATGTTTAAGAAAAATAAAGCACATCCAGTTGCTGTGACTTAATACCTAAATACAATGAAATGGATAAATAAGTACCTTTATACGGTAGTTTTATTATGTAAACTTACTAAATTATTTTCAATTTCAATAGTATTTAGTGATCATTTTTATGTTACTGTGTATCAATGTACAGTATATGACAATGATCCTTAAAACATGTGTTTACTTAACTTTGGGTTCTCTCATAGTGAACTATTTTACGTGAGGGTGAGGATAGTGTTTGGTGTCTGTGGTGATTTTTCAGCCATAAAGATTGATAGAATTCTTGTGCTATCCTGGGGGAGATATCCAAACTGGACTGATCTATTGGTGAATACACAATGTCTTATCCTTTACCAAACAGGTGTATTACTTACTAAGCATGCATGTTTGGATTCAACAAAAGATACCTGCTTCTAGCTGGTCACATCCTTTAAAGTGGACCAACACCGAGGGGGATCGGCCCGGGAATCTATAAGATTCCCGGGCTGATCAGATCCCTCCCCACGGGACATCCCACAGGACGCCCACAAACCTTACCTTAACCCCGGTCCAACGGCGCGTGCCGCGGCCGCGCTTCCCTCTAGCAGGGCGCGCACCCGCGCCGACCGTTTGTGAATGGCTGGTGCGGGCGCACTCCCTGTTGGAAGGAAGCGCGAGACGCGGCCTCCAGCGCTTAGAGCCGCTGTGGTTGGACGCCGCTTGTATGTGCATACCACAGCGGCTCTGAGCTCTCTGATTGGACGAGGGCCCGCGTAGGAGCGTGGGGAGGTGAGTGTTTACGGGCGTTCTTGGGGTTTCACACAGCGGGGCACCCCGATCGGGGGTGCTCCACCAAAGTGGACCAAAACCCAGGATAGTCAAAATCCTAGGTGTTGGTCCACTTTAAGTAAATCAGTTTGAAATATAACTCGCTTTCTTTGTATCAGAAGCCACAGAACTGCTTTTCTGAAGTATTGTCTATTGCTTGTCTTAGCAAATGAAGCAGTTCAGACATTGGCCGCATTTCAGCCATTTAACTGTGACCTTGCTTCTTGATGTGACTGTACACAATAGAATACATTGCAGATTTCCATGGTGCAGTTGGAATTCTGTCATTATGAGGAGAAGAAGAGTGAAAATGTAATCAGCTTAAGGCCAAGCATCAACTACATAAATCACTCCTGAAGTGTCAGTGCAGTGTTAAGAACTGAGAGAGCTCTTCACACACGTTGACTTATTGTGTTTCTCTTGAAGAGCGGCTCAATGCCAGTTCCTTTATTTGTGCTCTAAAGAGATGTTAAGCGAACTTTAGAAATGGTAACAAGCAACAAAGTTAGAGAAGTTTCTCTTTCATGTTAAACAATAAACCAGGTTTATAATTTAATACTTGTAGTGGGCCAAGATAGCAGGTTCTTCTGCAATCCACTGTTTTCATCAGGGCTCATGCTCCCGCCCCAGGGCCTACACCACTTGTTAACAAAATCCAAATCTGGATGCCCCCAGGCCAATGAACTAAACCCATGATAGTCACATTTCCCGGTTTTGTTCCTCTTCAAAAAATGTATTTTTAATGTTTTTTTTGGAAACAGTTTTTACTCCCTGCAATCTGTTGTTATTGGCAACTGTACATCAAGATCTACAAGAAGAGTTTCCACTACAGACAGAACACTGCTGCTATGGCTGCTACAGAGGTGTGGGAGCTCACTCAAACTTACACATACCCAGCAGCAGTGTTCTGTGTGCTCAGGGCTATCTAATCTCTTCTTGTAAATCTTGGTGTACAGTTGACAACAGGTTGTAGTAATGAAAACTGCTTCTATAAAACACACATTTACTAATATAAGAAAAAAAAGCTAGAAAAGTTCAGCACCTTGAGGACATCTTTTTTGGCACAAAAAATGTACACCTTTAAGTGCCCCTGGGGCACCCCAAATCAGGATGCCAACTGTGTAAGCCCCCTGTGTAGGCTTGTGAAATACCCTAATAGATTGTAAGCTCAAGCACAAAAGCCCCAAATTAATCTAACAGAAATGTCATGGGTGTCACCAGGAGCAGAGGGGTGTCACCAGCACAGAAGCCCCATGTTTATCAAACAGAAATGCCATGGGAGTCATCAGCAGCCACTCTGACCACGACTGGCCAAAAACGAGTGTATAGAGTGACCCCCAGAGTCTCACACAGTGGGACATTTTGGGATGCCCCATAGAGAGGAAAACCACTGCTCCTAGACAATTATAGACTCTAGGGAGGTGGTTGCTCCTATTTAAATGAATGACAAGGCACTTCAGACAGGGTTTAGGTCTGCTTTAAAAGGAGTTTACACTTCAAAAATTAGATTAAAAAGAAAAGATTTTCATTTTTATTGATTGCATGAAATGAGAACATTGCAATATATCAGATGCAGGAAAATATACAGCAGGGAATTGGGAATTGCATCTTTTTCCAAAATTGCCCAGTGTTTACAGTATGTAATGTATTTGCAACTGAATGAAAGCAGTACACTGCTCCCCTTAGTGGTTGCTAGGTGAAATGCAGGATTTTCTGAGATAAGAAATGCTAACTAATCCCAACTAATTGGCCTTAATCTCCTGACAAAGGACTTAATTTAACCAATTTGGAGATAATGTGAGCCTGACTACATCTGTATATTTTCAATATTTAATGGTCTAGCCTCAGAGAAAATAAAACTTGACAACTGCGTTTAAAATTCGAATATTATGTGAGTGTGTTAAGGATAATATCTTGGTTTACAGTCAATGTCACCCCTCGTAGTGATTAGGCTGGATAGTTTTCTGAAAAATACTTTTACATAGAGCAGAAGCAGAGCAGGATATTTTGTAATGCTGCTAAAATAAAAATCCTGGAATGAAAAAGAGAATATCATTTTCATGAGTACTTGCAAAAAATGGCTTAGAACATAGAACTTAACACTTCCAGAAAATGATCTCTACTATTTGATAATAGGATTACAGTTAAGTCATATTTAAAAAATGCTGTGAAGAGATTGTTTATACATTTTACCCTATGAATAATCTTAAAAATATGAATAACATAATTTCCAGTAGGTGAGAAGTGTAAAAGGTCAGGGCACAGCTAGAACATTGCATTGTGGCTGATAGCAGTAGTTAAAGTATAAGTGCATATTGACTGCTGATCACCAATTAGCTGGCTAACTATACTTACAAGGGGGCTACACCAGGCTTTCTGCCCAGGGCCTTCCACTGCACTTAGGGCTGGATTTATCAAGCACTGGTGCCAGACAGTGCAACATCAATGCAAATATCATTTATATATTTTTACACTTGCGCATGTTGCTGCACTGCAAAAAGCACATTTATTAAACATTAGAGGTGCAGCAACATGTTGAGAAATTTAGAAATCATATTTTGCATTGAAATGGCACTGTCTGCCAGTGCTTGATAAATCAGGCTCTTAAGTTGGTCCTGCTCATTGATAAAAAAAATGACTGGCTTTAAAATAGACCAGAACCCATGATTTTCACTATGCCGGGTTTTGGTCTGTCCCCCCTGGTTTGGGGCGCCCTGCTGTGTGAAACCCTGCAGGTTGTCCACTTACCTGGTCTCGCACCCATGGTGTGGCTAGAGCAGCCGACTTGATTCCCAGCCACACTTGTGAACGGCGCCGTTATCACTCAGCTCCTTTTGGCTGTTCCAAAGCACACATTGATAAGAAAAAGATGCTGTGATAAAATATTTTACAAGTCACCAAAGCAAGTTCTGTACAAACAAATATGTTTAACACTTCAGTACAGTTCTGCCCATTGCGGTCTATGGTTCTTGAGGGCTGGTTCCTGCAGGGTAGGGAGCACATTTTCCATGGATTTTCAAGCTGTGGTGGATGTACTGTAGTTTAGGCTGTGTAACATCTCTGGTTTCCAGTGACTGGGTGACAAGCATGTGCTATGGGTTTTACTTGGCTTTTGCCATCTTAAGATGATAGAACTGTCCATGTGAAGGTGTCTATTGCAAATACGTTCACATGAAACACCAATATACAGCTTGATATCCCAAACAATTGTCAAAACATTCTAATAAACTGTGACTTTCCAAATCCTTTGGATAAGCTTTTCTGTGTCCTTCACAGAGTGACACTTATTCAAATGTTTTGGCTGGAGTCAAGCTTTAGTAGATGCATTTAAATTAACAAAATACGGTAAATAAACAAATATATATAAGATAAATTAACAAATATAAAATAGAATGTTAAGGTGTTTCTAAAGTTAAAAATAACAAAAAAGCATTACTCACCTGAACATATGCAGGCTTGAGTCTCGCAGGTCAATGTCACAAAGCTAAATAAAGCAATATGCATTTATACAAGACAATTTAAATTAAGAAATTAAGCAATATTTTCACCACATAGCAACCTTTGGGCTGGAAGACCCTGTTACAACAGCAGGGTGAGAAATATCCCTTCAGAAAGGGTCCCATGCAACTTACATTTCTTGGTCGATGGGTGGTGTTTCAGCTAGCTGAAATAGGACCTCATGATGTATATATCCGTGATCAGTGGAAAAAGGTGCATAATCTCAAAAGAGAAAGATTAGAACCCTCACAGTAGCAATGAGAGACCTCATTTAATAAATGCAGTAGGTCATTCACTCATAGACTACAACAGGAGAAGATAGTTAGTAGTTATATTATAATTCAGATACTACATGGAAGGGGAGAGATTAACCCCATAGAAGGTAGTAGGCCAATAGGCTTTCATGTAAGAAAGTGTCATAGACTGGTGGGTTCTGGAGGGAAAAACTGAAAAACTGGTCAGAACAGTAACCAATTTAGATACAGATAGGAACACCTACTCTTAAGGGACAGCTGTGATAACTAACGTGACACGGGAGAGTGGGTGTGGTCTTGGAAGGTCCCGAGAGCAGAATACATTTTGGAGGTTAGTTAAGGGGAACCGTGTCCATGGTTCTGCCCTAGGTCCAGTGTTCTTCAATAGTTATCTATCAGAAGGTATATTTGTGAAGTTAGCTCAGGAGACAGGATGTGGCAGCAAGAATCCAGCTAATGCTCTCATGAGCTCCGGGTAAGATAGGTTGACTGTGGCAGTTCTAACAGAAGGTAGACTTGAACGAGACGAGGGGATTAGTTTGGCAGAACATTGAAAACCTGGTGAAGAGCTGAAATGCTGAGGGAAGTTGTGGATTATTATTGTGCATGGAACATCTGCTGTATAATGCTGCTAAACGTGTTGTGAACTGGAAGCAATAGAGACAATAGATTGTGTTTGATTTCAACTGAAGACTTTTCTGGATTATCTCAGTTAAATAGTAAGTGCACTCACACCACAACTTAACAGTGCCACCCACCCCAGGTCCAAGAACCTCCCCTCACTCCTCATATCCTCCACCACTGTCCTGGCGGCAGGGCCTAACATACATCCAAGGTATTATATAAGGATAAGACTACAAAAAGCTACTACAGGTTATGGGAAGCTGTAAACAACATTGAGAGCTGGAAAAAACAAAATGTTGGTACTTGCCTATAGTTTCACACAACACATTAACCCCTTCCTAGGGTTTCACATATTTGATTGTCACATCTACACACTAGCACTACAGGTTACTTGGTTTGTGCCTGCTGTGCTGTGATAGCTCGGATGCTGACACGTTTCGTGCAAGAGAGCCTGAATTCTTTTGATTGGAGGCAGTGGCATGCACCAAGGCTTTCTAGAGATCAAGCATGTGGACAGTCAGGTGCTTTTTACCTTTTTAATTTTAAAATAACTTCTAAATATGACTAAAAGCTTATCCCATTATAAATGCTTTTATACACACAACCTATATTAGTCACGAAAGCAGAAATACTTTTACATCAGAGATAATAACAAGTAAAAAAATATTGACATGTCAATGAAATGCTGATGCTATTTCACCAAATAACCAGCATACCACTCAGCAATTAAACTTGTGTTCCTACAATGATGTTTGCTGCTCAGGCACAGCGATTAGCGTTGAATAATAAAGGATTTAGCTAAAGATATGGTAAAAATGTAGCAAATTACAGTGCTTATCTGGAGAATGAGCACAACACACAACACAAAGGCTTTTTTATGACAGCACTGACCTTATATGCCTGGCTTTAACATGGAGTCATTGAGATAGATGCAGCTGCTGATATGATGGAAGGAACACACAAGGACTTAGCTTTTTCAAAACACTAAAACAAGGATATATATATATATATATATATATATATATATATGTTGTAAGTCAACTTAACATGCTGTATTTTTTAAAATATGTTCTGCTCCAGTCAGTAATCTATTATGATATTCAGAATAGAGGCAAGAACCTCATAAAGGTAAGGTGTTGATTTCAAGATAGTGAGTGAAGAAAAATACAGCAAGTCCATTATCCATTCATGTTGATCTATTACTGCAGATATACCAGAAGCCCCATTAAATGAATGAGAGCCTTCACAGACAAAAGAGGGTCAATGTCTATATTTATCAATATGATAAACTGACCACCGAATGTGGGACAGTCCCACTTGTGAAAAAGTTGGAAACCCCTAAATGTCCCACTTTGGCCACCAAATGCAGATTGCTGGATGTCTGGGTGGTTTACAACTGCTCTGACTCCTTGGTTGAATGGTGGTAGTGAAATGGATGGACTTCTGAGCATTGGCTTAATCACCAACATCTTTTATGGGCCAACAGCATACAGCAGTGCCCCTCAATGTCTGCTGAACCAATAATGAGAATAGTTGAATGAATAAATTACAATTTCTGCCCCCCCCCCCCAGCAGTACTGCCAGAGGGCTGCCTCCCATGACCTCATTTAAGGGGTATTCCTGGATCTGCTGGACAAAATCAGCCAATGCTTTTGCAGTATCTGAGATCCTATGAGATCCTCCCAAGTCAGGATGCCCCTAGGGGCACAAAACAAAACTCCAGATAGTGAAAATCCTGGGTTGGGCTTTGCTCAAAACACACAAAGCTGAAAGAAAGATCATATGGAAAAATGAAAAATAAGAATATGAAAGAGAAAATGGTAAACTGAAAGATTCTGCAGCAGAGCCAACATGAAGGGAAAACTGTCAAAATCAGCTAAATGACTAGAGCTTTTCTTTCTGTTTTAGATATATAAGTTCTGGCCAGGCAATGTTGCAATGTTGCAATGTTGTTAT
This sequence comes from Gastrophryne carolinensis, assembly GCA_027917425.1. Taxonomy (NCBI): domain Eukaryota; kingdom Metazoa; phylum Chordata; class Amphibia; order Anura; family Microhylidae; genus Gastrophryne; species Gastrophryne carolinensis. The sequence continues at coordinate 359,279,680 of CM051234.1, read as the reverse complement.
CTTATGCTGGAAGGCTGCCAGCACTGAACAGCTGAGACTTCTGATACATTGTTTCCCCCTCTCCTCAGCGTGGAACAGGCCAGAGTGTCGGGCTCCGACACTCAAAAGACATAAACATGAGCTATTAGTCTCCAGCTGCACAACACAGACATCATTTTTTTCTAAATTTGTAATTCTTACTCCAACACCTACCTGCATTCAAAGTACCATTTAAATATAAGTCACCAAGAAAAATTCGCGATACTGCTCCTTTAAATACCAGGTGCGCTGCAGAGTAAGTTTAGCAGAAATGTAATAGGAAAAGTTTAGCAGGTGGTAAATTATTAATGCCACATTTTAATTGGTCCTCTCAATAGTATATGCTGGCCGGGTTATAATTTCCCAGGCTAAATTGCCTGGACAATTATAATTAAAGGAGCTGCATCGCAAAATCACCTAATAATAAAACCTAATAATAAAGTCCTGGTGTTTTTTACTCGCTTGAAACTTTTTGCAGTGGAAAGAGTGGTGAGAAAAGACCTTCACAGGAGTTGTTACAAACAATAAGAAATATTGCATACAGAACTCTCCTGTAACCTTTTCCTGAATGTAGTAGTGTGAAGATACTTATTTTATTTAAACACAAGTGTTACAGTGTTCCTTAGCTTTTGCAAAGTAATGCTGAATACAGATTTTAACAGCAGGACTAACGGTAGCTTTAAAGCACTCCTAACTGAACAGGAGTCATAATAGCAGACATACAATCCATGAATACAAATAGGATTTAGCTAACAAAAATTCCAAAAATTATTCACATGAAACAGTGCGCTTCATTATATCATATTGAATATATTTGGAATTTTGTTGATCAATTGAAAACTGAAGAGTCCAAAGCCTAAACCCTGTAAGCATTTTCTATCTGGTTGCAGAACAGTGATTAGTAGCTGACAAGACATGCTCATCTTTCTTTCCCACAGTTAACATGGCAGATGTCCAGCAAGTGTTACTTAGCAGCATATGCGTTGATGTTTTTTTTTTTCCTTAGCATTTGTTGTTTTGTCATACCTCTTAATTGACTGTTATTAGCTCCTTGCCGGAGCACTTTGGGTCAAGTGAAAGCGTGCGTTACTTCTTACAAACCTTTCACAATCAATGTCAATGTCTAGATAAGTTGATAGAACCAAAGCTGGTGGTGTTGTTTTGTAGAAGACTTCATGTATTTTTGTGTATGTGCGATGGTGGCTGAAACGGAGCCTCAGTAATTCTTTGACTGAATGGTTTGAACAGGCTGATCCTTTGTAGCTGTTTAGCAACTGAAACTAATTAGCACAAAGACACCTGTCCTTCAGTAAAGCTCCAAAGAAACTAAAGAAACTAAGGCAACACTGAGTTCAATGTCTGTGAAGAAAAAATTCCAAGTGTATTTAAGAGACACTGAACTTTTTCTGGTGGGAACATTTTACTGCTGAGAAAGAGTTGTAAGAGCTCTGCCTGAGAAGCTTGTTGGCATTTGGAATGCTATGCGGTGGTAGGGATTTAGTGGTTACCAATGAACGGGATAACAGCTTCATCCTTTCACAGAGAAAACAGGATTTTTACTCTTTTACTCGTTTAGTGGTAAAATAAGGAGAATCTTAATGTGCATTTGAAAGATTAAACATCTCAACCATGTAATGTGGTTTGTAGTAAAAATAAAAGTATTTTTTATCAAAGATACTTCCCTATTGCAGAGCAACACAACAAAAAGAATCACATAAAGTACCTTTATGTTCTGTGGCTTGTAGTGTGTGTTGTCAGCCCAATAGCAAGGCTTAAAACCATATACAAAAAAAGTTGGAAGATAAGCGCATTTTCTGATTAAGGAACTGACCTGGACCAGGTCACTGTGATACCAGTTCTAACGAGAGCATGGGCCCCCAACTCATAATATTAGGTTTACAAGGTAGCATGGTTTTGACATGTTTATTTATGTATGTATTTATTTAACTGTTAATAAACACATGTTCTACAAATGTAATTCCAAAAGTTATGAACATATTAATTCTATCAACTCTGGTGCATAGAAATTGTGCATAATGTGCACAAGAAAACACACAGGACTTTGTTAAAGGGGTCACTATCTATTTTCTGTTATTATGTCACACATGGCCTGGTTAGCCTTTACTAAAAAAAATAACAATATAAATAATTACCAATGGTGGTAGGCTTAGGGGCAGTAGAAAGGTACAGTCACAGATTAATAAATGCCCTATACGAGATTTTAGAATAGCGTTCCAATAAACACACAAACATTAACACGCTGAAAACAACAGAGAAAGAGAGAAAATATCAGAAAAACAATTGAGGTAAATTGAAGAAGAGATCATGTGAATGGTAGAGAAAGGTGGAAATGGAGAGAATGCAGAGTAAAGAGGAGGGAATGAGGAGACTGGGAAAAAATGCAAAAAAAGAAAGTACCTATAAGACGCACCTGCCCATAAGACGCACCTAGGATTTGGAGGAGGAAAATAAGAAAAACAATTATTTAAACCAAAAACACACCATTACAAACAGTGTGGCATTCCCCCTATTCCATTCCCATAGGCAGTGTGGCATGCCCCATCCCATTCCCCATATAAGCAGCATAGCATCCCCCCCCTATTCCCATAGGCCATGTGGGATACCCCAATGGCATAGGCAGCGTGGCACCCCCCTCATCCCATTCCCCATATAGGCAGCGTGGCATCCCCCCCTATTCCCATAGGCGATGTGGGATCCCCCAATGGCATAGGCAGCGTGGCACCCCCCTCATCCCATTCCCCATATAGGCAGCGTGGCATCCCCCCCTATTCCCATAGGCGATGTGGGATACCCCAATGGCATAGGCAGCGTGGCATCCCCCCCCATCCCATTCCCCATATTGGCAGTGTGGCATCCACTATCCCATTCCCCATATAGGCAGTGTGCCCCCCCATTATCATAGGCATTGTGGCATTCCTCCCCTCCCATTCCCATAGGTAGTGTGGCATTCTCCCCTCCCATTCCCCATATAGGTAGTGTGCCCCCCCATTTCCATAGGTAGTGTGGCATTCCCCCTCCCCCCATTTCCATAGGTAGTGTGGCATTCCCCCTCCCCCATTTCCATAGGTAGTGTGGCATTCCCCCTCCCCCATTTTCATAGGTAGTGTGGCGATCCCCTCCCCCCATTTCCATAGGTAGTGTGGCAATCCTCTCCCCCCATTTCCATAGGTAGTGTGGAGATCCCCTCCCCCCCATTTCCATGGGTAGTGTGGCAACCCCCTCCCCCATTTCCATAGGTTGTGTGGCATTCCCCCATTTCCATAGGTAGTGTGGCGATCCCCTCCCCCCATTTCCATAGGTAGTGTGGCGATCCCCCTCCCCCCATTTCCATAGGTAGTGTGGCGATCCCCCTCCCCCATTTCCATAGGTAGTGTGGCATTCCCCCATTTCCATAGGTAGTGTGGCGACCCCCCTCCCCCCATTTCCATAGGTAGTGTGGCATTCCCCCATTTCCATAGGTAGTGTGGTGATCACCTCCGCCCATTTCCATAGGTAGTGTGGTGATCCCCCTCCCCCATTTCCATAGGTAGTGTGGCATTCCCCCATTTCCATAGGTAGTGTGGTGATCACCTCCGCCCATTTCCATAGGTAGTGTGGTGATCCCCCTCCCCCCATTTCCATAGGTAGTGTGGCATTCCCCCATTCCCATATGTAATGTGGCGATCACCCTCCCCCCATTTCCATAGGTAATGTGGCGATCCCCCTTCCCCCATTTCCATAGGCAGTGTGGCATTCCCCCATTTCCATAGGCAGTATGGCGATCCCCTCCCCCCATTTCCATAGGTAATGTGGTGATCCCCCTTCCCCCATTTCCATAGGTAAGATGGCGATCCCCCTTCCCCCATTTCCATAGGCAGAGTGGCATTCCCCCATTTCCATAGGTAGTATGGCGATCCCCCTCCCCCCATTTCCATAGGTAGTGTGGCGATCCCCCTCCCCCCATTTCCAAAGGTAGTGTGGCATTCCCCCATTCCCATAGGTAGTGTGGCAATCCCCCTCCCCCCATTTCCATAGGTAGTGTGGCATTCCCCCATTTCCATAGGTAGTGTGGCATCCCCCTCCCCCCATTTCCATAGGTAGTGTGGCATTCCCCCATTTCCATAGGTAGTGTGGCATCCCCTCCCCCCATTTCCATAGGTAGCGTGGCATCCCCCTCCCTCCATTTCCATAGGTAGTGTGGCGATCCCCTCCCCCCATTTCCATAGGTAGTGTGGTGATCCCCCTCCCCCCATTTCCATAGGTAGTGTGGCATTCCCCCATTCCCATATGTAATGTGGCGATCACCCTCCCCCCATTTCCATAGGTAGTGTGGCATTCCCCCATTTCCATAGGTAATGTGGCGATCCCCCTTCCCCCATTTCCATAGGTAATGTGGCGATCCCCCTTCCCCCATTTCCATAGGTAAGATGGCGATCCCACTTCCCACATTTCCATAGGCAGAGTGGCATTCCCCCATTTCCATAGGTAGTGTGGCATCCCCTCCCCCCATTCCCATAGGTAGTGTGGCATTCCCCCATTTCCATAGGTGGGATGGCGATCCCCTCCCCCCATTTCCATAGGTAGTGTGGCGATCCCCCTCCCCCCATTTCCATAGGTAGTGTGGCATTCCCCCATTTCCATAGGTAGTGTGGCATCCCCCTCCCCCCATTTCCATAGGTAGTGTGGCATTCCCCCATTTCCATAGGTAGTGTGGCATTCCCCCATTTCCATAGGTAGTGTGGCATTCCCCCATTTCCATAGGTAGTGTGGCATTCCCCCATTTCCATAGGTAGTGTGGCATTCCCCCATTTCCATAGGTAGTGTGACATTCCCTCATTTCCATAGGTAGTGTGGCATCCCCCCCCCATTTCCATAGGTAGTGTGGCATTCCCCTAAAAGTAAAAAAAATAAAAATAAAACTTACCTCTCCGCTGACATAGCTCCTCTGAGCGGCCGGCTCTGTGAATTGGGTGGGCGTGGCCTGCACCGCATTGGCGCAGGCCATGCCCACCCGATTCACGGATCCGGCCAGTAAGAAGCAGCGGCAGGCTCTGTCCCTGTCCCCACTGCGATCGCTGTCTTTTATTGTCGATGGCAGCGGTGGGGCCAGAGACAGCGCCCGCGCTCCTCCATCGGCTGCCTCTTTCTGGGCACAGAAGAACACCCAGGTCAGGGCAGCGGTGGGTGCGGCCATGGTGCAGGCCATGCCCACCTGCTGCCCTGACCTGGGTGCTTGTGTGTGCCCAGCCGAAAGAGGCAGCAGATGGAGGAGCGGCGCGCACTGTCCCTGGCCCTGCCACTGCTATTGCTGCCAGTAAAAGACAGCGATCGCAGCGGCGGGGACGGGGACAGGGCCCGCCACTCCTCTGTCTTCTTCTGGGCTCCCGCAGTGTGGCAGGCAATGCGGGAGCGCCCGTAACAGTTGAGTTTACTTTTTTTTTTTGCATTCGCCCGATAAGGCGCACAGACATTTTCCCCCCACTTTTAGGGAAAAATAAGTGCGTCTTATAGGGCGAAAAATATGGTAATACATAAATAGGAGGAAGATTTAGAGAACTAGAGGGAATGCAGAAATGCAATGAGGAACGTGTACCAAAATGGATACAGTGGAGATATAGAAAAAACAGAAGTTAGAAGAGAATATATAAAAACGGTAGACAGGGAAGGTGAAAAGAAGAGGATAGAGGCAATGGGATGTAGAAGGGAAAACAAGCAACAGCATTAGTACAGGTCTTGAAAAGAAAATTTGCTGTTCAAGAGTGCCTGAACAGTGGCTTCCTTCACCCCCTTACAAAAGATTTGAGATGATGCGTATGAGATTTAACAGCCAAAACACCTTAAGTATGGCCGTGGTGATAGACTTTGCACTGAGCTCCAACACAGTCAAGTACCTAATGAGTTATTGAAGGAGGAAAAATATACAGAAGCAGCCTACCCCAGAGTGCCCAAAGCCACACCACCACATTCAGTTAGCAGTCATAATAGGCCATTCTGATCTGTCAGCAGAGCTAGGCAGGGCCAGCTGAGGCCCACTGCAAGAGACTTCTGCCTCTACTCTGGGGCCTGACTTAGTTTTGCTAAAGACAAGCCTTTTAAATTAATTCAGCCTGTACTCCTTGGGCCTTAAACTTTAACTTAGTGTGAATAAAATCTCCTGCAAGAAATGTCTGCCTTCACTCTGGGGCTTGACTACATTTCATTGAGGAAGAGCCCAGTATGGGCATGCTGTCTGAAACATAAAGGACTAAAGTACATACTACAGCCCTAATATTTGGTGACCCTGAGTTTTCCTGGGCAGTGTCACCCCTCTGCTTGTGAAACACAAGGGTTTTCTTTGCCACTGGCACTCCTCTGGTTGCTGGGTCCTGTCAGGGTCCTTCCACAACCACTAGTTAGCCTCCCATGAATGTGGCTTAAAATAAAATATAATTAATAGCACCTCATGATCACAAAAACACATTGTTGTGAAAACATATCTAGATGTGCGTTATATAGCTATATCTATCTATGCATTTTGTAAATATCTTTGTGCAGTAAACCTATGGGAAATCCACACTTTATTTTAAATGGTGCAGTGTCAGGCTAAGCATGCCTGCTTAAATTCAAATTATGATTAAAACATCTATTTTATTCAATTATTTGAAGACTTAGTATTTATATAAAGGACTTATAAAAGTATATTCTCAATACATACTACAATATAAATATTGCACTTTATATACTGTTAACCATTATCTTCATATTGTTAAGATTCCATATGGAAGTTTGTCAAGTAATCTTCAATTTATACATTCATGATGGAAATATACACACACGTTTCACGGGTTGAATCCCCACTTTCTCAATGTGATGTTATCTACAGAGATAGTAACAATTAAATTAAAACATAAAATAAATTACATTTTCTGTTTGCTTTTGCTGTGATCATTGAATATATATGCACTTACATAGACAATCGCATGCTTTGCTTTCATTTACATTGGGTGTCCATAAAATATCTTTAGGTCCTCTTGGGAGAGGCATATAAGACATAATGCATAGTCAATTTACTTCCCTAACTTATCTCTTAGGGAGACCATCTTGTCTACAAATTCCATTTAATTATAATTGAATGTTTTACCTTATGGCAAATGTGCGTCCATCTACTGTAATCAGTTGTTTACCCTTCAGGCCCATGTCATCCACTTCCACAGACCGCCCCAGTCCATAGCCAATGGAGCATCCAGGGGTCATGTCAGCAGAGAGGCATTTTATTTTTACGCCTTCCCCATAAGAAGTCAATGCTGCATGATGTTTGCACCTAACCAACTACCTTGGACATGTATCTTCAAAGTTCATCATAACAAAAGACAACCAAACTTTAAAAGAAAAAACATCTAAAAATGTTTATTTAATATTCTGCAGTGTACCTCTACATTAATTGCTACATGATAGAAGTGGGGAAAAAGTGCAATACTCATTTAGACCCAATGGTCTGCATGCTTAAAGCATGTAAATCCACCGGGTCTCCAGTTGCAATATTTTTTCTCCGGACTAGCACCACTATTGTCCCTATGTATCCCCAATAACTGAAAGTACAGGCCATCCAGTTTACTCTGGTTTTTCAATTTAAAATGCCTCCCTCGTACACCCTGTCTCTCAACCTACGTTTAGTTTTGCCAATGTAAAGGCGGTTGCAAGGGCACACAAGCATGTATACAACATCCATAGAGTTGCAGTTGACAAAATGTCTATTTCCCTTGATTGTCCATTTGGGAGGTAAGCTATCTTATCTTCGTGGGTATAACATGTGCGACATCCTCCACATCTAAAGAGGCCCATGATCTTACAAAAACATTTTTGATCAAAATGGCTCTTTATTAATTGATCTTTTAGGAACCTTTCTTTCCTAAAGATTATCTGTGGGTTCTCCGGGACTATTGTTTTAAAGTTTGGGGCTCTCAATAATACATGCCAGTTTCTCCAATATTTTCCTCAATTCTTGGTGTTGTCTACTGTATCTTGTAATTAGCGAAACTTTTACTTTATTCTCAGTTATGTTTCTACTGCTATTGATCAGTTCAAAACATTCCCTGCTTTTTGCTTTTCTATATGGTTGTTTTAACACATTTTAACTGTACCCTCTTTTAGTCAATCTTTGTCTAATCTCTTTAGCTGTTCTTTCGAAACCTCTTAAATTACTAGAATTCCTCATAGCTCTCAAGTATTCCCCATAAGGAATGCTTTTCTTTAGGGCTACTAGATGGGTACTTGTTGCCCTCAAGATATTGTTTGAGAAGTCCCTATTGTTTCATATAGTTGTCTTTTTGGCTAATTGACTATGATCCATTTTGAAGGATTCTCCCAGACCATCCAGTCTTTTCTGTTTGTTATCCCTATCTTTTCAGTTTCTACTCTCCCCTCCTTTGGTTCATCCAAATAAAGAAACTGTTTTCCCCTTTTTGTTCTAGAGAAGTTATTCTTTCCTCTTCCTTCTATTCATTAATCTTCCTCTCATATGTCTTTTATTCATTCTGAACCTGTGATGATATGGGCATTGTATTTGCCATCCTTCACTTCTTTAAATTTCAGAAGTATCTGCTGATGTGAAATCTGTATTTGGTAGTCTCCTCCTCTCTGACCTAGTAAATTGAATTTTATGCCATTTATATGAATACCATTTTTATGCTACTCTATCCTGGGTTATTTTCCTCTCTTTATGTTTTATTAGTTCTTTATTGTATTTTTCAACCTGATTTTTTTGATTTATCGTGACAGATTTTATACATAGGCTCTGATTTAAATGTATCCAGCTCCCTTAAACCGGACCTTCAGCATGATTTAATGAAGAGCCCAAACCCTCAAAAAACTATTCCCAGCATCTAAAATTAATATATTTTAGGTTTATAGTCACTTACTTAATATTCTTTCCCCCCATCGGGCTGCAACTCTGATCAGGACTCTAGGATTCGGCTGCCGCCATCTTGACTCATCACACATCTGAGGAAAGGAGAGCAGGATAAAGTTCAGGGGGCAGGGTTATAGCTGTGCTTTGCCCACACAGACAAGAGCTGGGGTCAGGGAAAGGACAGCAATCCCAGAATGCAGAGCGACACAGTCAGAAGACACTTCCTGTTTGCAGGAGGCCTGATGCTCCATGAGCCACCATCTTGGATGTTTAAAGGCTCATAGCATGCAGTAGATGCAGGTAGGATGCTTTTTAATGTGTGCAATCTGTATGTACAGGGTATGGGAAACATATAAGATAGGCTATTATTCAGGGTGAAGGTCCACTTTAAGGTCTCTTTTATCTCCATCTTTGCTTTGGCTAAATTATGTTCATGCTGCTCTATTAGAATTCTCAGCATGTTTACAGAACACTTCCCCTTGAGTTCTTCTCCCATGTGGGGCAATAGAGAATCAACTTGGGGAACAATTTGGATCCATCATGTACTTCCATCATGAATGTATAAGCTGAAGATTACTTGATAAACTTCCAAATAGAATATTAACAATATGAAGATAATGGTTAACAGTATATAAAATGCAACATTTTACATTTTATATGTCCTTTATAAAAATAATTCTTAAATAATTGAATAAAATTGATGTTTTAATCATAATTTGAGTTGAATTTGTGCATTAAGTTATACTAAAGGCAAGCCCGATTGTTGTCCCATGGTCTCTGGCTACACGTTCACTGCCCCAAACGTCAATCCATTTTCAAAAATACCCTGTAGTTCCTAATTAATAAAGTAAAGTAAAGTATTAGAGCATACGAGATGCTGAGAAAAAATGAGGAGAAACAGTGACATTATGTGAGCACACTGTGTGCCTTACATATATCATAGTAAACAAATTTGTGCATTGTTTTGCCTCTAGTTATTACTGCCAGCACATAGTGTGATCAGAGAGGGGGGAGGAGGGTAGGGTTTCATAGCTGCAGAGAGAGACAGCTAAAGAGGACCTCTGGAGAGGGGGTGAGGGTGTTTCAGTTATTGGTCCAGTGAAGGTTGATTGAAGGACCAGGTCAGCAGGGTGGAGAATGAAAGCTGAATGAGAAAGGGGTTTCCTCACTGAGTAGACTGACATAGCAGGAAGGGACTCAATGTAAGGTAAGCTACTAATATTTATTTTTTAACTTTTGACTTGTCAATCACTTTAACAGTGTTGAATCAGGGAAAAGAGTTAGGCACCAGGGAAGAGGGGGAAAGGGGTGTGTTTTTCGAGTTTCACTGGGAATAGTTTTCCTCTGCCACTGTTGTATAAAGTCTTCAATTTACTTCTTCATAACAGCTGATTGTCTGGTAGGAGCGGTTCCTCATAAATCCAAGTTGATAAGGAGCAATAAGGTCACTTTCACCGAGATGCCCCATGATAGCATCTCTTAGAAAACCTTCAAACAGCTTGCCCACCACAAATGTGAAACACACTGGTCTGTAGTTCCCAGATTTCCCTTTAGGCCCTTTTCTGAATATTGGTACAGTAAATAAAATTTGAGTGTATGTACTTGTATAAGACAACAACACTTTTGCTAACACTCCAACATTTGTTTATTGTAAAATACAAGAAAGCTGCGTACTTTTCACTTTGCCCTCATGCCAGTTGGAGTATAAGTTTTAAGCCAAAATAAACTGAAAATCAATTGCACATTGTGACTTATGATTCGGATGACAGCTTGAGTAGTTTGTGCACAAGCACATTAACTTTTTTATACATTTAATAAACCATGCTGTGTGGCAACGGCGCTCTAGAATGTGCAGCTATTCACAATCGGCTAAAGCCCTGCCAGCTTTAAAGGCCCACCAAATATGCAGCTAATGGCTTTAAATAAGTGGAACACTGGAACAGTACAGGTAATGTGTTGACTTTGGCTACCCATAAAGCTCAATAATCTGTAAAAATGGATTTAGTTTAGCTGGACACACATGATGTTTAAAGCAGCATTGCCAAATACCACTTTCAGCTGTGTGGTATAGTTGGTATTCTCATGGATACATATAAAGCTAAGATTTTCAAACACATCGTTTTTAAACCTACAAAAAGGTTCAATATTGGTATCCAGGGTTTGGTTTATATGTTACAAATTAAAACCATAATCATTGGCTCAGATATCTTTAATATAGTATATTGACCATGATATCTTTAACAGAGCATATATAAAATATTTTTTAGAAAGTGCACTCAATTTGTGTCCCTTCTTTAATTCTTGTTGTACCAACCTTGCTTATTATTTATTAATACAGTTTGCTACATGTGCAGGAGTGGGGGAACAATGCAGGTAAGTATATCTAAAATGATAATCTATAAACATATAATTGCATCTATTGTAAGAAAGAAGACTTGGATAGATCAGCCTGCTCTATACTCATCAGCCTTTATATGCACTGTTAAAGAGTAAGGCTCATATTGGAAAATGCAAGAGGAGGGGCATTGGTCAGAATTATACAAACCTCACTCCTCAATCAAACTGCAGAATGCTCTTCTTGCTAGAGTTCAATAGAGGACCTATCCGGGCCTTTCTTTTCAAGACAAAAGCTGTAAGCTTCCTCCAAGTACTATTGCAGCACAACTGATTTCAGTTCCCTGTGCATGTAAATGAGCCAACACACAATTTTAACAAAATAGGTGTGGCTATAGCATGGGAGGAGCAGCCCTGAATAGTGATGCCCCCAGAACATACCACCCTACCTGCACCACTCTTCTTCTGAGAAACCAGAACCTCTGAATGTCTGCTGGTCACCTGGTCTAGAATCCACTACTGAGATTTCTACAGCCGAAAGGACACCAAACCATGTACACATGGGGCCCTGTTTGCCAATTTTGGCAAGAAAATTTAGGGTTTGCAAGGGGAATGCACAGAAGGTCCCCTTGCCTTACCTCCCCTTGTCACTCAGTACATTGCCGACCAATAGCCATTTTGAAAAAAGGAGGTTTTTGGATAATTTTAAAGAACAGTATCCATATTTAATAAAATATAAAATGTTAAAGTATATCGCAAATGTTGAGTTTAGCAATGTGAAAGATTCAAAAAAACAGGAACAAAAAGATTTGAACTATAATGGGGTTTGTTTCTTCTGCTGGGGAATCCTGATTTGGGATGTTCCACTGTGTATATCCCCCAGATCACCCAAAAATGCACATGTTTCCCATTCCCATTGCACAAGCGCAGGTTGCTTAGCCAATCAGAGGCTTCTGCCTCCGGTCACACCCCTCTTAACTCTAGCTGTGGACAAGCCTATGCCAGGCCTATCTAAATACCTGGCATACACAGCCAGGGGGAAGCAGCTGCAGGGATGATTGTACTCCCCTTATTTTCTCATTAATAAGCATGTCATACAGTTGAAGTTACAATAGCACAGAACAATAGGGTTGATTCAGAGCCTCCTCACCATTTTTTGCGATTAAATTTCCGTTCTCGTCCATTTTTCCGCTCGTCTGATTCAGCAGAGCCATTTTTTCTGCGAGAATTTTTGTGTGAAATGTTTTCATTTTTGTGTGATTTTTCGATTGGTAGCAAAACCTCCAAAAAAATGGCGAGAATGGGGCTCTGAATCAACCCTATTATCTTAAAATCTTCAATTCTTTTCAATGAATCTGTGCCAAATGGATGTATCAGTGTCATGTGTTGCTTGCTAAACAGGTGAAAGACCCGCAGGCACATTTTATGCAGTGTGTTCTTATCTTAGCCTCGGCAAGAACACAGAATAAATGTTCCTGTCAGTCTTCCAATAATATTGTGTATCTGATGTGTGTGCAATGCCCCCATGCAAGGCAAGCCTCTATAAGGTTGATCCAGCACCCTGCGAGAGTGCTGTTCTGAAAACTTTTGCCTCCACTTGTGGAAATAGTTTGGTGCTTCAGAGAAGCACCCAAACATTTTTGCCTAAGAAAGACAGCACAGACTTGTATGAGGGTTTTTGATTGTATTCCTGCTAATGTCGGCATGATTTTTCTCAGTGCACAATACATGCAATATGACAACGAAAAAGACTTGCAGCCCCTAGGACCATTGATACTGTCCAGGTGACAAAATCTACTATAAATGTGGCCTCCTTACTCTGCACAATCTTTAATTTCAGGTCCAGGCTATCTTTTGATATTCACAGGTGTATAATAATGATTTTTGCTGTTGTATCACATAATGGCCTTGATTCAGTAAGACTTGGAAAAAAATCATTTTAGGTGAAAAAAGCATTAGAATGTCACTGTTAGTGACTTACCATCTGGAAGACAATGAAAGTCAATAGCACCTTTTACTTCAGTGTAAAAGAAAAGTGTAAAGCGTATCCTACTTAATTTAGGAGCAAAAAGTGTAATTGACTTTCTCTTCCTAGCGATTCAGCAAGTGAAATTCTTATGCTTTTTTCATATAAAGTGAATTTTTTGTTACGATAATCAGTTATTTCATCTCTTACTGAATCAAGGTCAATGTCTGGTGAAGAGGAATACATATTGAACGCTTAACCTCAAATTTCTTAATATTCTGTTATTTACTATAGCTAACATGCTACAACACTCAACCGCCAGCATCAAGTTATCCATTTAAGTTAATCACTCCTACATCTGTAATTGTGTCATACTACTGCGGCTAACAAAACCTGCCCAGGTGGTACAAGAAGCAAAATGAATTTTGTGCATGCACACTCAACCTCATGCTTAACTATCTAAATCTGCAAATGACACAATTGTGTGTGGGCAATCCACCTGTAAATAGACTATAGGATAGACTGAAGTACCAGTTAGTCTTCGCGGGCCATAACTTACCCTGAAACCTGCTTCCCTAGGGTTGACCTGCCTTTTTTTGGAACACGTTTACTGACCTCTTCACTTGCATGACCCAGGTATCCTGTGCCACTATCATACACATATATCATGTGTGTGACCTACTGTGTTTTTACCGACTAAAGACCTGTGCTACCGGCTCATGACCCTGGCATAATGTTTGATTGGAACCTGCTGCTGTTTGTCCTTGTCCCTAGTCTGTTTTGTGGTTATGTTTGGGCTCCATGGCTTGGTCTGCTCAGTATGTCCACCAAGTTTCTCAGTTGCACTAAGCTGGTAGTGCCTGTAGTCCAGTCCGTGAAAACCAGCTGTATCAGTAGACTTCAGGCTCTGGGTATTCTAGGCATACATTCAACTGTCAGTCTCTTATTGGTTGGTCAGTCTGCTAATCTCCACAAGAATTTGTACCTTAAGTCTGTTTTAAAGTTTAGGTTAGTGTCATTGCTGGAAAGCTTTGGGCTTACTTTTTGTCATAGGGTCAATATGGAATTAGAACGGAACATAAGTGGAAATCCTTAGAGGGAGTTGCATGCATATGGCTTCCATCAACAAGCATAATATGATAAATATGTGTATAAAAAACCATTTTTAATTAACTTGTGATTATTAAAGAGATGGATGATAATGTGTGTAAACTGAAGCCTGGAGACATTTTCTAATCACCCCTAAAAAAGTCCAAGAGGTAAAACACATCAACCAAAATCTCTGGCCTCACTTGGACCAATGTAGTGTAATTGGCACATAAACTAAATATTTTCCCATCCTAATGACATCCTAATGACAACCATGGATTTTATTTTAAATCGCCTTTTTGCCCTTGGTGGCCAATCAGGACATGGGCCTCGATTTAGTAAGAGTGGGAAAAAAAATAAAAATAATAAAAATATTATAAAAATGCATGAGAATGTCACTGATGCTGAATCTCCAGCTAGGAAGACAATGAAATGTAATGGTTCCTTTTTTACTCCTAAGAAAAGTAGAGAACTGTTTACTCCTTTTAACATTGTAGTAAAAAGTGCCATTGACTTTATTGTCTTCCTAGCTAGTGAGTCAGAAACAGTGGCATTCTCATGCTTTTTCTCCTAAAGTGATTTTTTCACTACCATGAGAATTTTTTTCAACTCTTACTGAATCAAGACCATGGTGCTAAATCCTCCCAGTGAAGATACAGACAGCTGAAAACACTATTTACTGCAACTTTGACATCTTTTTCATAAGCCAATATAACAAATGCGTGGGCTTGAGCACAAGAACATGGCGCCTTTGAGAAAATGCTCTTACAATAGCCAATAAAAAGGAAAGGCGCCCTGCCCTGATCTGCCCTATACATTGGCAGAACACACAACTTTCTTTTATTCGTATAGAAGGAGCAATTATTTCTTTAACAAGATTACCAAAGTCTTAATGAACATGAACTCGTAAATAAGCTGTTCAAAAGAAACATATCTAATCATGCGTTTCGAGATTTTTGGCTGTAGTACATTTCTGCCTTTTAGGCTTTGATAAAGATGTGCTGTAGCTGAAAAAAGTTTTGAAAAGAACAAGCACTCACTATAATCTTACTTTATGTCAGTAATCTTACTGGTGTCAAAGAACTCAGTCAACTATTTGT
The DNA here is from genome assembly GCA_027917425.1 of Gastrophryne carolinensis. NCBI lineage: Eukaryota > Metazoa > Chordata > Amphibia > Anura > Microhylidae > Gastrophryne > Gastrophryne carolinensis. The sequence goes on along the minus strand of CM051234.1, from coordinate 359,264,286 downwards.
CCTCAGGCGAAAGCTTGATAGGTATATTTGACAATGCTATTTAATGATTCGAAGAAAGGTATGAAATACAGAGATTGTCCTGTATGAAGAATAATGACTTCCATACCTTGCAGAGTTATTTAATTAATGGGATTTGGAGAGCCCATGCCCCATTTATTATGAGTTATTGCACTGGTCTTCTGAAAAGCATCCTTTAATGCAGCATACTCCAGGGCTGCCCTGCCAACTGGGTGCTTTGAACTCCTTCCAGGTACCACACAGACCCGATAACTTTGAACTACCAGCAAATGAAATTAAAAACCCACTGGCACATATTTACACACCATGTTAATGAGATTTTCACATAACTGGCATGAAATATTGTAAGAGGTTTAGCAGAAGGGTAATTCTAACCTTTAAAGACATTCCAAGATAAATAGAATTACTGTATATAGCATCATTTTAAATCTGGATGATGAGGGTGGTCTGTTGGATGGTTGGTTGAGTATTAACAGGGCATAGCAATCATCGGATTAATGTTTCCCAATGATGAAATTCCAAAATGGACATATAAAGAGTGAACATATAGCAAATGACTCATAAAGGAGCCACAGCACTCAACCCTGTTAGCTCGCAACCGATACTAGGATCTTTCTTTTTCTCTGTCAAAAACAGGGGCCTTGATTGGCACATATCTGCAGCATCAGTATACTATAACCTGGAGTGCAGCACATGGGGAGGACGGGTTAAAAGCCTCATGTGCTTGCAAAAAATATACAGGAGGTGTGGCATCCGCTCAGACCAATTTATAACTAACCTGGAGGATGCATGTTTATAACTAACCTGGGAGGGGCAATTAGAATACACAAATCTTAAAGGAGACACAGCACTCGTAAGCTCGTTAGCTCTCAAAGCTTCGCTCGTAATTGGTCCCAGAATCTGTCTCTAAATCTGGTTAGCGAGATGATTTAATAATAAAAAGATAAATGATGCATTGTGAGGGCCCATGTTGCCCTAAGGGGTTATACTGTATGAGGGGGTTGAGAAATGTGTGCCTCTCCCTGGAGGTGTCCCAAATTATCAATCAATGATTCGGAATGCACCGCTTTGTGAAACCCCCTAGATCGCCCAGTACGAAGTCTTATGCATGTGTGGGCTCTTGTCCAATCAGAGCTGTTTGCTTTGCATAATAAAACTCGGCTAACCTCATTCGCTAATCAGAAATAAAATCGGCCACATTGCCAGACATGGGTGCGCTCCTTCACCCAGCCAATCTGAGTGGTTGTACGTGGATGCATGCCACAGCCCAGAGATTCTGGGGATACAGACACTCTGCCTCTTCATTGTTTAGATTGCAGAGGGAGCCTCCAGATAAGGTGAGTTCTGCTGGGACCCGGGGTTTCACACAGCGGGGCAACCTGATTTTGGATGTCCCAGAGGAAGGCTAGCCATAGATTCCAGGCCCAGCCTGTTTGGGTTTTGTTCAAATTTAAATACTATCCAGTATTCAAAAACAAGTATCTAAAACTACAGAGAATAATATACATGAGAATCCAAAGTGTTTCACACAAGAGGGCATCTCAAATTTAGCATTGGATGAAACTTAAAGGGTTACAATAAAGAATACATTTTAGTTAGAAAATAATGGTTCTAGGGCTTAAAATAATGGTTTGTTTGTTACATGTTAAATTTACAGCAGACATAACATCAAGAAGTTTTTTATGTCTGTTCAAGCTCCTCCGCCATAGGGCTAAAAGCCCCCCAAAAAGTGCTGCTCACAATGTTTTAAAGTGCAATGCTGACCTCCAAACAAAAAAATCAAAGCCTAGTAAATTGCTCCCCTAATGCCCCACTCTGGCAATCAGTGATGTAAGCTACTTGAAAGGGCTGAACCGCATACAGATGTTGTAGAATAGCATGCAGATGCTGCTCTTCTAAAGTGTATGTGAGCAGCCATTTTCCGACACACTTGACAGCCCTGCTTCTAAATAACTCAGTCCCACAGTCAATTGAGTTTCATCTCTGTGCAATCATCCCTGATCACTAGTCAGAAATAATATGTCACCAACTGTAATGAATCATTATTGCTCTTCCCAGAAAAGAGAGCTCCTAGATACGTTGTTTCAATTGTTTAAAATGTGGCTGTGGCTTCTGACCTATAGAGATATATAGTTACATAACTTTCCCCAAACATATAGCATTCCTTTTCTTCAGCAGTTCAGTGTGAAGTGTGTGAAGCATGACATGGATGCTGCCCTATTTTTCTGAGGCGAAACTATATATCTCACTTTGGTGTGAATTGCTGCTGGCACAGCCCCCCATTATCACAAGGTAGCAGATCTCTCAGGTGTGTTGCAAAATGACCGCACCCATGCAGCTCAGGAGTACATCATATGCAAATATATTCTACAACATCTGCATTGGGTTAAGCCCTCTAAAACAGCTTACACCACAGAAAGGGGGGGGGGGTGGCACTGAGAAGAAATGTACTAAACTGTATTTTTTGACTGGAGGTCCACTAAAGCACTGTGATTGAAAGCTTTAGGAGCAGATGCATCTTCTCCTCCTTCCCTTGTCATGCTGCTCAGCCCTGTCACTGTCTTCTGGCATGCATTGCTGGGGGGGGGGGGGGCATGGAACAGGCAGAGAGATACTATATGAGATTTCTAGAGACTAGAAAATGAATAATAATGAGTTGCTTTTGTGGCAGAACCAAATGTGACTGTTTCTTGGTACGAACATTAAATGGAGCCCTATCACGGCCTGTTTTTAGCACTGTTGGTGCCTTTTCCTGGGGCACCAGGTCTTTAAAGGGACTGTAAACCTAAAGACAAAAATAAGGCAGCAAGCAGATCATCTGATGCCTGTAGCAGGGCACCAATGTTTGCACCTGCTTTCAATATCATTCTTTTAGCACACCTCAGAAAGTGTTCTAATGGACACTCTCTGTGCTCCCTTGGTGCTCCCAGTGTGAATGATCATGGCAAGTCGCAGTGATCTCACAGCTGTCTCTGACCACAACAAAGCGTGCTCAAGACTCATAAAGCTGCGGCATGACACACCCTTCCCAGCTAAGTGTTGTCCAAAAAATTGATAAAAAAGGCTTTGCTCAGTGGTCCCAGGATTTTGGTCCTTACCCTCTGGGCTCCCCGATCGTGGGTGCCCCTCTATGTGAAACCCCCCAGGTCACCCTTCCTCGGTCCTAAGGCGCCTGTGTGGCCTCTCGTCCAATCAGCGAGCTCAGATCCACTCCCACCCCTTCGTCTAAGAGCTTGTCTAAGTGAGCAGATCCGAGCGCGCTGGCATCTGCGTCCCCCACTCTACCCTCTAACAGTGAGCGTGCCCACGCTGACACAGGCACGGGCCCTGCAGGGGTAGCAGTAATGCGGTTGCTGCTGGCGCATGCGCCCTTGCACTAGGGAAGAAGGTGAGTTTCCAGGCGACCTGGGTGGTTTCACACAGGGGGACATGGAATCTTACAGATTCCAGGGCCGTCAGACCGTGGGTTTTGGTCCACATTAAAATTAAATAAGATATTTACATACAGTATAATCTGAGATTTTGAGATGCTTTGAAATGACTCATTTTACAGTGGAGATAAGATGGGAGAAAGAAAGTATATGCCTGGACAGGGAATTTAATGGTGATATTTTTTTTTTTTCAGCAGATTTTGGGCTTTAACAAGTAATGTCTTGTTTGTAATTATTTTGTGAATGGTTGGCACAGACACGGCCATAACTATATGCGAGCAGGGATGTGACTGGTAATGCTTTCTTCATTCATATTCCTTACCAATCTGAGAGCGACAAAGGAAATCTGAATGAAATGAGCACCGCTTATAGGCTGGGGAAAAAGTGTTGTAACTTGAGAAAGGGGCCCCCCACGCATCTTTGGTTAATGTTTTGAGTGTGCTGGCCTCCGTTGGATTTTGGCTCTGCGGCACCAACTCTAAAGTGACCATACTTATAGCTTAGTGTACCAAGAAATGGGGAAAAGGTGAGTTATGGGCAACTGCTGGGGGATACACACAGTGGGGTATCAATATGCCTCCGTCTGGAAATCTTTGGGTTTTGTTTCTCTTTGTGACTCAAAGAGGACTTACATAACGCTGTGGAGAAGCAAAGCTTTTCAGCTTCCAAACTTTTCCTTGGCACGTTAACCTCATGCTGCCTCAAAGAGAGCGATACTGCAGTCTTTAAGGTGCAAAGACATGGTCGGGAAGAGATGAATATTGTAGGGCTGGGGCTGGCAGGAGGTGGGTTCTTTGGGATCACATCAGACCCATAGCCTTCCTGGGACACACTTCCAAGGGGAGGTATAGGTTTACTAAGTTTTTGGATTAGGGAATGATGAATAAACCTTGAAAATGCCAAAGAACCTACCTCCTATTTGTATAAACACGTCCCATTACTATCTTTCAAGGACTAATAACCATAAATAAACTTTAAATAAACCATCCCATGTGCTTCAATAGAACTGCTGAGCAGGAGGCCCGGCCCCTTAGTTGATATTATCCTTATCTGCAACCAATGCAGTTTTTAATTGAAAACGTGAGAGTGTGGGAAGGAAAACAATTCTGCCCTTCCCCATCTTATGGAGCTGCTGCTGTTCCATACTGGTATGTTCCGTACTGCTGTGCCTCTTTCTTAGCAGCCGTCTCTTTTTCTATGAGTGAGCCCAATGGGATGTTGTATAAACAGAATCTAAATGGTTTAATGATTCTACTTTGTTTTGTTACTATGGTATACAGTGATTTGACAATATGTTTTAGGTTTATTCACTTTTTATTTATGCATATTTATTTTATAGGCTTCTGGTGATCAGACACAAGGGGCCATTTTCCTTCATGAATTTCCACTCATTAGAAGAGAAAGTCATCAGGACGATTTTTTGGTGGATCGAATAAACAATCATAAGACAGAAGACCCGGTAGGCCAAGTCTCTTTTTGTTTAAGAGGATTTATTTCGATATCAAAGTGGAAGTACTTGATACTCTGTCAGGTCTTTATTGCTCCCGACATGCTTCTTTCCAGTCCCTTCCTTTTGACACTTATGTGAAAATGATCTTCAGAAACAGAAATGTAAATATAAATAAGAGTTGAAAAATAAATAATAATGATGACAATTACTCCTCAGTCTGAAAAATCTAAACGTCTACCTAAAACAAATCTAAAGAAAAAAATGTATAAGTCTTATGATATCTAGATATATCATAGATATAGATCTCTTTTCCTTTTAAAGTGGACCAAAATCCACCTGGAGTCTCCAGTGCAGACTCACTCCCTCCCCCCAGCATCCCAAACTGTGTTTCACAAAGTGTGAAACCTCCCAGGGCGCCCCTAACCTCACCTTCCCCCGAGCCCACGGTGCATGCATGGTAGTGTTGCTGTGCCTCTCGTAAGTACGAATAGGGATTCCATTCAGCTTCCTTAGCTGCATCGTGGGCTCAAGGAGAGGTGAGCTAGCTCAGCCTGCTCTAACTGCTGCTGTCTTTTTTTAAAAAAGTAGAAGAAAAATATTTTTTTCCCCTTTCAAATGTGGAGGCTCTTAAAATCATTTAACCCTCTTAGGGTCTATGTAGTAGCTGTGGCAGTGTTCTGATAATCTTCTAACTTCACTATATAAAAATGTTCTTTTTTAATCAACAAACCAACTTTAAGGAGATCCAAAAGTCTATTAATATGGATTCTGCTCTCTCTGGTCCTCAGTCTTGTAGGGGGTTAAAATTAAAATTGTAACCCCTAGTCCTGGCACCAAGTTCATTGTACTCATCAGTGAGAGAGATTCTGATCCAACTGGAGCTCATTGCCATGGCACTCCCGGCAGTGGTAAGGCCATCATGTGCGGAGTAAGCATCATCTGGACAAGCTCTCTGCTGGGACCAATTAATTCATTATTTTATTTTACCCCCCCCCCCCCCCCCATAGTGCCTGAGCAACGAGGGGAATGCAGCGACTTACAATTTAGGATTTCTTTAAAGTCTTGTAAGGACAAAAGTATACCAAATAACATTACAAAATAAAAGTTCTTAAAGTGGCTTGAAACCCAGGGGGGAACGGCCCGGGAATCTATAAGATTACCGGACCGATCAGATCCCTCCCCGCGGGGCATTCGAAATCGGGATATCTCGCGGGGAGGAACCCCCCAGGAGGCCCACAGACCTTACCTCAGCCCCGTTCCATCGGCGCATAGTCAAAATCCTGGGTTTCGGTCCACTTTAAACTGGACCAATGGCCTGGCACAGTTGGAAAAGAAAGGTAGTGGCCATTCCCAGCATCTCAGCAATGCTGCTGCCTGGATTCAACTGACATAACTGACAATACACAGTGACAGGAAGTCCAGCAGCCCTTTCTGTTTGCAGTCGGCATGCACATCCATGACCTGATGTTTTGTTTCTAAAATTTGCCACAGCAGGACCTAGGAAAAAGGTAAAGGAAATTTCATTTGCATCTAAATTGCCCTGGGGAGGGGGCATATGAGCACAGTTTGTTGTGTTGATCTGGTTTAAGTCATTTTTGACTGTTGGTCCACTTTAAGGGTGGTCTTAATGAATGTTGGTAATATCTCTTTGAGAGATACGTCCTTCTTTGGTGTGCGTTTTTCTTGTTTGTGACATCACTCTGTATGGGTGGCAAATAGCTATGGGATATAGCTAACACAGATGGATCAAGAGGCTTCTGTGAAAGCAAAACAAGTAATCACCTGTGGGGTTTATGGTTGTTTTGCTTTTTTACTGTGTCCACAGATGCTCTTGAAATACATTTTTAAGTTACCATTTACACATGTTATACAGTGTGTTACTTTCCTTATCCTAAATGTCATCCTAAATACCTTTCTAGTGGATACACAAGTGGTCTGCACCTCTATAGTGATATACTATAGAAGGTTTTCCATTTTTTTCATTGTCGCTTTTATCTGCACTTGGTATCTAAAATCATAATGCAATGTACGCCAGGAAGTCTGATTGTGCTTATGGTTCAAATGTGATTGTTTGGCTAAAGAGTTTGTCAGTACCACTGAGGAAGGGGGCAATCTCGCTGGTCTATAAGCAGCTTAGTGCCGATTCTGGGTTTAGGCCACTAACGTATGCTCACAAGTAGGAGGCTGATCTTAAGGAGACCCTTGCGGACAGTGATTGGATAGCTATTTGGAAGTGCTCGTTTACAGGTTTCTTAAATGTCAGAGCCCTGGAGGTCAATATTAAGGTCTTTTTGAAGTGGTATTTGGTCCCTGATAGGGTCCCCAAATGTAGTCCCTTCTATTCCTCGGACTGCCTTAGGGGGTGTCAGCTCTTGGGATTGTATATTCATGTTTGGTGGGAGTGTATTGTGGTCAGGCAAATTTGGATGAGAGTATATTATATCATTAATAAGTCCACCAGCCTGCAGCTGACCCCATCAGATTGCTTTAGGCGGTGTCACCTCTTGGGATCGTATATTCATGTTTGGTGGGAGTGTAAGGTGGTCAGGCAATTTTGGATGAGAGTATATTATATCATTAATAAGTCCACCAGCCTGCAGCTGACCCCATCGGATTGCTTTAGGGGGTGTCACCTCTTGGGATCGTATATTCATGTTTGGTGGGAGTGTAAGGTGGTCAGGCAAATTTGGATGAGAGTATATTATATCATTAATAAGTCCACCAGCCTGCAGCTGACCCCATCGGACTGCTTTAAGGGGGTGTCACCTCTTGGGATCGTATATTCATGTTTGGTGGGAGTGTAAGGTGGTCAGGCAATTTTGGATGAGAGTATATTATATAATTAATAAGTCCACCAGCCTGCAGCTGACCCCATCACCACAGCTCGCCCTATTTAATCAGAGACCCCCAGGTTGTTCTAAGACTCAGTTTGATTTTGTTATCCATATTCTAACAGCCGACAAAACAATAACTGCACAGTCTTGGAAGAAGCCAGATATCCCTCTAGTCCCTTGCATAAATGAGACTATGTTCTTTGAAAAAAATGTTGGCATCTATGCAGGGAGATTTCACCCCCTTCTTAGAGATATGGGAGGGCTGGATTTCTCATTTCCACCCAATAAACTTTGATCGGACCCTTCTGACAATCTAATGAGTTTACCACTATATGTGCAGGTTATTGGGAGGCTTGGAACCCACCTTCTTTCCTTCTTTCTTGCTTTCTTTTCCCCATTTCTTTCTCTATTCTCTTACTTTATCTCTTCCTTATCTTCCCTTCCAGCAATTTGTACATTATTGGTTATAAATGGCAAGCCCGTCATATTCTGCTAGTGTGTCTCTGGGCGTTTCCTGGGGAATGGGTCTCTATGCAGCTATGGGCTAGATTCTAGATTTGGTTTAAGTAATTATACTAATATTTGCACTTGTACTATTCATACCATGTTTGTATAGTTTCAAGAACGCCAGTTGGATCCCATAGCTTTGGATCATAATGTACAAGAATTTTGTGCGTTGTATGTAACGTTGCTTTTTTCGTTAACAAAAACTATTCTTAAAAAAGAGTTTGGCAGTAGGGTTGAATATAACAGCGATTCTATCAAAACAATTGGAGCTAAACGTTGTTTAAAAAAAAAAACAGTATGTAGAAGAAATATTTTTGCACTTCCAATGTTTAGGCAACTTTGTCCCTTGCTTACATTATTTGCTTGTAGCTTTCCTCAATGTTTTTGTCCATATCGACAATAAATCTTGCAAAGAATAGTGTGCAAACATTTTTGCTATGAAGCTAGAAAATTTGCTTTCAATAATAAAGTTATTTAATAAAGGCAGGGGTCAAGTATCTCTTATGTCCCCAGCAGATACCACTTAAATACTTCACACATATGTTTGTACTGGAAAGAGGTAATTTAAGATTGCGTTGGAAATGTTTGTGGAGGTCCATAGCTCATGGGTTGTAGATGTCTATTGAGAGCCTTTGTTTCTCATTGTTGTTTTGCCTAAAGAAATGTTTACTGGTCGAATTAAGAGAAAAATATAGAATGCCTTTGTCTACAGACAATTCATATAATTTGTTGGCAAATAGTCAGTCCTTCAGTAAATTGCTTCTTTATTAAAACTATAGGGAAGGTCCATGAGTATTTAAGAAATATATTTCATCTGTAGCCAATTATGTGTCATATATTGTACTGGGAAGAAGATGAATTGCATTAAAAGTGTAAGAAAGCATTTAACACACTAATGAATACTTTGTAAAGCTGTTTTGCATTGTTTTTTTATTATGTAAAATTTTAGGGTTTTATATGCAAACTATTTGCTATTTTTCAGTTTTGCTAAATTGCTGCAGTATGTTCTTTCTCCCAGCTAACTGGCATATATGGTACATGGGCAATCACTGCCATGCTGTTTAGTAATAACTATTCTTAAAAAGGCATCTAAGCACTTCATCCATGCACATATGAGTAATATTTTGGTGCTGGACGCAGGTACCAGGTTTCTAAGTAGAGTCCAGCACAACCCACCCCAACTTCTGTTGCTCATAAACCTGGAATTCAGGAGATACTCTCCATTTCCTCAAGCCATGAATGGCAAGTGAGGAACCATATGCAGAATGTCTTTCCCCATGCCTAATTAGGTCATTAAAGCTGGAACTTCAATTCTTACTTCAGTAAATCAACTTGTTTGTGTGATCCTTCTCCTTAATAAATAGGGCTAGGATACAAAGTAAGAGCTTCACCTGTGGAATCTGCTTGAGGTCTGAAGCTACTAGTTTGCCCTATACCTGAATGTTACTGTATGCAATCTGGTGGTCACATTATTTGAAATACTTGTTTAACCGAAGCAGAATTCGAATTGGTTGCACCAGCGTTGGTGAACTCTTGTTCTCATACAGTTACTGACTTATGACCTAGACATCAAGAACTGTTATGAATATACAAACCTTGTATTATTTGTCAAATACACTTTAGTACATGGCATGAAAAATGTATTTTGCTTTTGACTTTTGTCTTTGCCTGAACCATGATATGCCCCAACAAATCATCCCTTGATAAACTTTTTTTCATACACTAGTTCCCCTACCCAGGTCGTGATGTCTGAGCCTTGGTATCACTCAAGCACTGTGGCCACATAGAACATTAAGAAGATTTGCCTCTACTGCGCCTTTGACCATGGTTTTAGACTTTTAATCATCATTTGCATACACAGGACCAGAACTACACCTCAAAAGCCTGGTTCTAGTTAGACAAAATGAGTCTCCTGGTAAACAGGGTTTGACTATAGGTTAATGGAAGCTGTTAGATTGCAAGGTCTAAAAGAATGTATTACATGGCATTAAACCCCTCTTCTTTGCAAATATTACCCTATTATGTAACACCTTTTTACCCCATCTATGAATCCTCGCTTTCGACTCTGACTCCCCTTTGTGACATTGGACCTCATTACATATTTTTTGTTTATTCCCCTCTGCATAGCTGACCTTCCATATGCCACCTTTCTCTCTTCTGTGCAGCCTTTGACTATGTGTTTATAAATCTATTCACCAGCATCGGTATAACGCTACTGTAGGTGTTGCCTTTAACAAAAATAAAACAGTAAAAGGACTAAAAAGCGAAAGTCACATGTGTAAAGGTCACAATTGTTTTCTACTCCTTTTCTCTATGAAATAGAAGGTCTAAAGGAAACCTCTGCAATTATCTGGCAATTGGCCTCTTTTTTGACCAACTCAAACATTTTGAAATTTCTGGAAAAGAGATTTAGATCAGAATTTAGATCAGGGTTTCCAAGGACCGTTGGGTTGCTCTTGCGGTCTTTCAGTTTGCCTGTGTGCCAGGTAAAATTGTAGCAGTGAGAATGTGGACATTTCAGAAAATTACATATTTTACATATGGTCAACAGGGTTTAGACTAATTTGAAATTGAGCAGTGGACCACATAGATACATCTGAAAAAATCCGGAGCCCTTGGAGACCGATTAAACTGACCAGATGACCCACTTTCAGTGGGACAGTCCCCCTTTGAGGCCCAATGTCCCTTTGAAAACCCTGGGGAAACCTAAATGTCCTACTGTGCTGAAATGGGGAAGACTGTCCCACCAAATGCTGGAAGTCTGAGTGGTTTAAAACTGCTCTGACTCTTTGGTTGAATGGAGGTAGTGAAACGCATGGACTTCTGTGCATTGGCTGAATAACCAACATCTTTAATGGGCCAAATATTCTTAAAGCATGTGACCAGTAATTATGCCATACGCTAAACCACACCCCTACCACATCCATCACCCACAAACTGGTTTAAACTGTCCCACTTTGAGGACCACAAAAATTGGTCAGTTTAGATCTGATTGTGAGAGCAATTTGGAGGCTAGAATGTGCTTTTTTAAGTATTTTCTTTCTTTTAACATATTTTGTAGCAATAGTATTGATCCAAAGAGACAAGCCGCAAATTTCACACTTGCACATAAGTCACTGTGGTGACACCAGTTGCAGGCCGATGGATAAGTTACTCGTTACTGTTCCCTATTTTCTTGGTTGAATTGAGAGGCTGCATCCTATACTTTTATGCTGTTTGAAAAATATTGTATCCTACATTGCTAACTATGTACAAGAGATGGTTCTGTATACAAAACAAAAACATTGACTCATAGTATTCTGAAAAGTTTTATTCAATGTATTGAATTGCAAAGGAAAAAATATTTTGCTAAAGGGGAAGAACAGCTGTTTTAAATATACATATGTTTTATATATGTTGGCTGTCCACTCTCTAGGCAGCTTCTGTGTGCACCCTTGTCTCCAGTCACATGGGCATATTGCAAATTAGCGAGAACTCTAAATATTGGGTGGTCAGCCTGAAGCATGCATTGGGGGTGTGATTTTTACCAGCTGTAGGGGGCAGGCAAGTTTTTTTCAATGAACAAGACCTTCACCCTGAATAAGAGCTTATCTTATATGCCCCCCCCCCCCCCGACCTGTACATACAGATTGCTCACATTAAAAATCATCCTGCCTGCATCTACTGCATTTTATGAGCCTTTAAACATCCAAGATGGCTGCACATGGAGTCTCAGGCTACCTGAATTCTGGGATTGCTGTCCCCTTGGCTCTGCTCTGTCTGTACAAAGCACAGCTATAACCTGCCTCACCTGTACTTTTGCCCCCCTCTCCTCTGCTCAGTATGTGATGCTTCTGAGGCAAGATGGCGGAGCCCGTATCCTAGATTCCTAAACAGAGTTGCAGCCCGGTGGGGGAAACAATAATAAGTAAGTGACTTAAAACATAAAATATATCAATTTTATATGCTAGGGAATCTTTTTTTTTTAAGGTTTGGGCTTTTCGTTAAATGATGCTGAAGGTCTAGTTTAATAACTCTGAACCAAATCATCAAAGTTTTGGAGAACCTTTAATGGCAGACAGCACAAGCTGCAAGAAGTAGCAACTGATCCACATAATATAGCCAGTACTTACATTGGGGTCAATTCAAAGCTTGGTGAGAAAACTCACTCCTTTTTTGGGAGAGCAAATTGCCATTCAATTTCATTGTCTTCCTTGGGGCGGATTCAGAGCCAGGTGAGAATTCACTCCTGGTAGAACAAAGAAGCAAGTTTTCTCACCAGGCTCTGAATCAGGTTGGGGGAGAAGTATGTTTGAAATGGCGAATAGTAGGTAATTCCAGTTTTAGCAAAGGCCACATCACTATGGATACAGTAAAAAATAAATACGGGGATGGCAAAAAGAACCTAGTGTGGTTTCTGACGTTCCTGGTACTGGCATGTTTTGACCAGCACTTCACAAATAGTTTTAATGCAATCTTTAATAAGCATTTAGAAAATGTTAAGGCAACCTTAGTGAAACGCTATAGCGAGTGTCTGGAAACCAAATTAATAAAAAAACCAAGCTGTTATTTTGTCTGCACATAATAATCTAGTGTCACTGATGTGCCATTAGGCAGCATGTCTGCAGGTGCCATGGAGTGCGTCTTGTGTCCTAGATTTAGCATTTGGTAGTCTAGGAATGTCGTTGTGAGCATGATATGGGTTCCCGAACCTGACAAGTGAAGACATCTCATAAATTACCTCAGTGTTTTTTTCCAACAGAGCATGCATGTCTTTCTCCTGCTCGAGCTCCACACTCTCTGCACAGTGACAGTTAGAAATTCCTTGGGATTTTGGCCGCTCGTTGGCGTGTGCTCACTTGAAATAGCTGTCTGTCTTCTGAGGAATGCAACCTACAGCCATTCTTGGCTCCTCATGGGAAGCTAAAAGCTACATGTCATTCAAACACTAAGAGTTATATCACAAGTCATTTTCTCATTTCCACAGACAGTGCCAGCCAGTCTAAAGCATCCTCTCTGTAAATATCAGATAGTCTTTCCTGAAAGCAAGTTACTGTCACATGCAAGATCTTTTTTGTATTACACATATACAGTGTTATAATATTGTACATAGTACAAAAGCAGACCTCAAGTCAAAAAAAGAATGTTTAGTAAATTGCCCCCCCCCCCCCCCGATGATCAGTGGCATAAGCTGTTTGAGAGGGATTACCCCGATGCAGATATTGTGGAATAGCATGCGAATGCTGTGATCTGAACTACTGTACATGAGGGTGGCCATCTTGCTACATACCTGACAGTCCTGCTTACACATTATTATAAGGGGGAGCTGGGCAAGCAGCAGCCCACACCAAACTGCTGCACACACATGCAAAGGAATTCTGTGTGAGGGAAGCTGTTACTATGCATCTTTATGTACAGTATCCTAATTTTGTGGCCACCACAGTGGAAATAATCTAGGAGCTCTCTTCTGTGAGTAGAGTGATGATGAGCCATTACAGCTGGTGACGTACTACTCCCTTAGAGATAAGAGATGAGTGCACAGAGATTTGAGGCAATGGAATCTGGCCATGGAACTTGTTTTATGAGAAGCAGGACACTCATGTATGTAGCAAGATGGCTGCTTCTATGTAGTTCAGTAATGCATCATCTGCATGCTATTCCACACCATCTGCATAAGGTTAAGCCCCACTGAAATAGCTTATTTGTTTGCTTTATGCAATTTACTAAGCTTTGACATTTTGACTGGAGGTCTGCTTTAACTTTATAGTTTCCACTGCCCTAAACAAAACAACTCAAAGGTGTCCTACTGTGATAAAATACCCTAAAAAAGGAACCTTTTTTGCTCTTGCACATGCTAGCACAGTAGCTAAATAGTTTACATGATTGCCCTGTGGGATGGCCCTTTTCAAACTGCACGGTATAACTGCCTTGTGCTGGAGTAGACAGGTGCTCAGTGCAGCACACTTTTTTTTATTGTGCTGTGCCTGTTCCCATGTGTTCGGGGCCAATAGTGATGAGAAAGCAGGACAGGACAAGACAGGAGTGCCAGCAGCCCTCCTCCTGGAGACAGAACAATGATTGGACACTTCTGGACTCTTGCAGGACTTTGAATGAACCCTATGGGGGGGGGGATAAAGTAGTTGTTTTTGTCCAAACTATGGGTTATGGAAGGCAGATTTTTTACAAATTCATAGACGATAACTCTACCCCTCTGGAAACGTGCAAGAATTTTTCTATTAAAAAGGCCTAAAAAGACAAAACATGGAGCAATGTATGGACCTTTTATTTGAAATTTTATGAAACTGGGAGCCTTATTTATGAAGTTTCAGCGCCGAACAGCACCACTTTTTTTGCCTCAGTGGCACTCGGCGTGTGATTTAAGAAAGAGAAAGAAATAGCAGCGCCAATGTGGCTGCCAGCTGTCGTCTTATTTAACACTACCACCCAAAAGGTTGAAGCTCCGGGCACTCGGGTTGAAGCAGGAATTATTTTATGCTTATAATTCATAATGCACATATTTATTTGGACAGAACTTGCATTGTGACTTGTAAAAAATGGAAACGACTTAGATGTCACCAAATGTCATTCTGGGTTATTAAAGTTGATTGAACTTATTATTGATTGAATTGACTTCTTTTGCTTAACAATGTGTCATTTGGAGAACAAAAACTAAAATGCAGGCTAAACACACTGTAAAGTTTGTCCCCAGCAATGATTTATTGTAACTGTAAAGATGACATGCTGACAAGAGCAGATGCATCACTGGAATAGGTCTCGGCGCAATTTCCAGCTTCTTAATATTTCACAGTGGGGGACATGTTATGGGGACATCAGTGCTTATCCTAGACTAGACTGGACTAGTCAAACCCTGTGCAACTGATCCCCCCAAGCCCGCAACACATCAGCCCTCACTAGGAAAGCAGTACAATTGAGAGCAACCTAAAGCACCTACACAAAATGCAGATGGACATGATCTGACATTTGCACCTAGGCCTCTCTCTTCTCTTTACAGACTTATTGATATACTGAATGCAAATGTAGTCACCAGGGCCACTGGATCCACACAGGAATGTAGAGGCAGTGAATGTCATTTCCTGACTGCAGGTATTTCCAGCTATATGTATGCAGCTGAGCATCCAAAATACGGGTGCCCAGGGGGATGCAATAGCCACTTTAAAAGTACAGTGGTTAAATCGGTTACGCAAACTACCGGCTTTCTCAACTTCAGTCACTGGTTTGACTCTGGGGAAAAGATCAGTCTTTTGCTATAACCCTCTGCAGCACTGGGCTTAGTTATTATTATTGTTGTTTATTTATGGAGTATTTCATGGTGCTGTATAAACTAGTTGTTGTTTAGAGAGATGCACATGACCAATACCATTTTAGACTGGATGAAAAAAGCTAAATCTAAGGTATGAGTTGTCCCCAGAGACAGGAAGAAGACTAAACTGAGTAAGGTTAAATGATAAATACTCAGCTGGTCCAGTCGATAATTTGGAATGTCAGTTGGCAGGTCAAATCACTGTAATTTTTTTGTTATAGAGCATCTATTGGCAACACTGTCTGACTATTTAGGTTACGTTACGGTGTTTTATTTGTACCTGATTTATACTGATGAGCTTACTCACACCTGGATTTTATAAAAGGCTGAATGGGTGCAGGGAACAATAAATTCATGGCTTTGTATTTTGTCACCACCACAGTGAGCCTGTAATCTCCAGGCATGTGCGCCATATCCCTTTTCATCAATTTACTTTAATAGTTCATCTGTTTCCCATCGTTTTGTTCTTTTATTTATTTTCTTTTATCTTGACTTGACAACTGTTCTCTGGATAAAATCTTCCTTAAACTAAAAAGCTAGATCTAAAAAAAAATAAAATAAAGAGAAATTCCAGCCAAATAATATAGTAAGCAACCCCAGGGAGTGCTAAACTGGACAAACCTTTGCACAGTTGAAAACAAAACTCCCCCAAACTTGATTTCTCCAGCTTCTTATATGATACTGAATCATTATCAGCACTTACATATGCCCCTGCATCCACTCAAAGCTGAAATGACTGCTCGCTGATTTTCTCCTCGTCACAACCATCTTGAAGCACCGGAGAGGCATCTTCCTTTCCCAACATCCAACCTGTGCTGCTTCCTGGACTTAGCCAATGTAACCCACAATGCAAATCATCTGGAAACCTAGCAGTAATTCCTCTTTGCAGGCCACTCGCAGATCCATAGGACCCCATGAAGGGAAATCGTTCTTGGCAAACACATTTGTATCTGTATTGAATTGGAAAGGGATGCATATGAACACTGGTTCCTGTAAGGGTGTTGTTCTAGTTAAGACATCAGTTATACTAACCTAAATGGCACCTGTCACCCACACCACCTCATTGAGGCTTGGGATGGATAACTGCTAATAGTATTCTTCTAGAGGTTCTGCTCTGGACACTGAACCTGTAAGTACTTCTACATAGTTCTAGGCTAGAAGCAGTGGCCCTAGTGGGGATGGTCTAGCCTTACTTCCCTTTTGGCCACTAAAGACAAGTTAATTTTGCAGAAAAACATCACCAAAGGGTTTTGATTGGGTGGTCTTCGAATCTGGATGCTTTTTGAAGATTTATTTAGTTGTTTTCCTTGCTATAAGTTTTTGGCCTCAATTTAGTACATTTAGTAAACTTGCTTTAAAATACATGTAGCTCATGAAAATAAGGACCGTTTGCTAAAAAATAAATTATGATTCAGTAAATGGAGGACACAAGAGCATAGTATGCACTGAAGACTTTAGTAAATCTTAAATTGCACACCAATGAAGTTCGCTGCTGGAGAACTGAACAAGTTTTCACTTGCATTTGCCCAACTGGACTGACCTAAAAGCAAATGCAGCAAACATGGGTTTAGTCATGGAACATTTTGTTTGGTAAATGTGATGTACTGCAAACCTGTGAATGCTCCACAAATAATGAAAAAACGTTTAATAAATTAGCTCCTAATATAACAAAAACTAAAAAAAAAGATATTGAAACTAAATGACAGTAGTTAATGTAGACTGAAAATGGTAAGAGTGTGATGGTTGGAAACCATGGGCAACACTTAAAGTAGAAACATTAGAGCCCTGTCAGTGGAGTAGGCCCTGATAGTGTATAGGAACCATTAAATAGTGTAGTTAAACCTGTTGGATGCAGTTCTTGGGCCCATTGCGTCATGAAAACACATGATGGCAGTGTTGCCTAAGGAATGGACCGAACAGTACTTTAATGGTCTAGAGTTCCCTTTTAGGTTGGTAAA
This sequence comes from Gastrophryne carolinensis, assembly GCA_027917425.1. NCBI lineage: Eukaryota > Metazoa > Chordata > Amphibia > Anura > Microhylidae > Gastrophryne > Gastrophryne carolinensis. Next base: position 359,246,788 of record CM051234.1, on the reverse strand, counting down.
TAGAGACTAAGCCAGGTGGCATTGGCAACATTAACTGCCCTGCCATTGGTCAGGACTCGCAACAATAGTTGGGATAACAACAATACCAAGGTTACATAAGGAGGAGACCTACCCTTCTAGAGTGTTCTGCTGAGTGCTAGGTGATGAGGAGAAGCAGTGCAATGTAGTGTGGAGGAGCCGAGAGCCAGCCATGGAGGCAACCATTAGAATTGACTGTTGCTGTAACTTGTGGATTATGCTATACTGACTGTTTGCTGTGTTTGCCATGGAAGGAAGCCAACCAATAAAGACCATGTTGAGTTCACCCATGAGTGTCATCTCTGGATCCAAGCGACGTTAGAAGCCAGTAAGTGCACCTTCACCCACACAAGTCACACTGATATGGGATGCCCTACCCAAGGTCCAAAACCCTCCCTTGCTCCCCAGAGCGCGTGCCCCCGGCCAGGCACGCACCCGCTACAAGAGTTTAGAGAGACACTTTTCATAAAAACTTCTCTCTAGAAATGAAGAACATATGAATTAAATTACAGCTGTGTAGTCATCAGCATTAATGTAAGCTGCAAGCAAATTACTCAAGTTTTAGTGTTGTATCTCATAATATCATCATGATGTTTTTCTCATTTTCTCTGCATATTATGTTATGTTATATATGGCTGTGCACTTCCAAAATGTTGTTCTGACAAAAGTGTATTTTATCCATAGAAGAAACTCTACTGGACTAACACATTACTCTAACACACTGAATAATACCAAAAACTAGAGAATAATTGAATGTGTGCAATGTGCAATCAGCTGCTTACTATGGCCCTTATTTAACAAGGGATAGCGCCAGGTAGCGACTGGTGAGCGAACGGTAATGACGGTCACCGCCACGAGTACGCCGGCTCCCCACCACAATCACACATTTATCAAGCCGATCCTGCTTAGCGACTGAGATAGCGCCAGATAGCGAATCATTCATCATTATTCCAGCCTCACCCCACAGCGCCAGCGAGCGACCTTGAACAGTGACAGGTATGACCTCTCGCTACCTGGCGCTCTCCAATGCATTTCAATGGAACAATCTTTTAATATTCATAATTAATTGTTATTAATGTTTTTTTTTTTTTTAAATGTCAAAATTCTGTGACCACTTCTGCGATGTTAGTTATTTTTTTTAAGGGGAAAAAAAAAAAAAAATTGTGCAGAATTGATATTACAGGTCTGATATTAATGTATTCATATTACAAAATGTTTATAAAAACTTGTTTTTTTTTTTCCAAAAATATTGTTGTTTGGGGGTTAAAAAACTACTTTTAACCCATCGCCGCCAGCGCTCTGGGGTTTTTTGAGCGTGATTTGTTAATGAATATGGTGGGAGCCGTTCGCTATGGCCAGTCGCTATCATGCGCTCCCATACAGAGCGGAACCTGTCAAACAGCGACTCCTAACCCCGTATTCAACATTACCGCACACCGACTGAGTCGCTGTCAACAACCGAACAACGGCCAAGCACAGCGACTACTAGCGGGCGCTGTGAAAATACCGCTACAGTCGCTCATCTGTCGCTACCTGGCGCTATTAATGAATCGGCCTCCCCATATGCTTTGAAGGAAGCAATCAAACAGAGTGGAAAATATATTGAATTGATATGGCTTAGATGGATAAAAACAAATCAACATTTGCTGACAGCATGATGAGATTTAGCCACTGCATTTTTGCATGACCACCTTTTTTCACCTTTAGTGGTTGACATGCTTCCACCTCTTTTGCATCAGACTGAATGTTACACATTATGTCTAAATACTTTATCAGTCTGTCTAGTCTGTGCTTTTGCGCTTGGTAGAAAAATCTCTAGCAATTAGAAAAAGAATCATATTCTTATGCTGTTAAACCGGACCTTCACCATGATTTATTGAAAAGCCCAAACCCTTAAAAAACTATTCCCCAGCATCTACAATTAACATATTTTAAGTTTTTAGTCACTTACTTATTATTCTTTCCGCCACCGGGCTGCAACTGTGTTCAGGACTCTAGGATACGGGCACCACCATTTTGCCTCAGAAGCATCACGCATAACGAGGAGAGGAGAGTGGGATAAAGTACAGGGGGCGGGGTTATAGCTGTGCTTTGTACAGACAGAGCAGAGCTGGGGTCAGGGAAAGGACAGCAATCCCAGAATGCAGAGCAACATGGTCAGAAGGCACTTCCTGTTTGCAGGCTGCCTGATGTTCCATGAGCCGCCATCTTGGATGTTTAAAGGCCCATAACATGCAGTAGATGCAGGTAGGATGATTTTTAATGTGAGCAATCTGTATGTACAGGGTGTGGGAAACATATAAGATAGGCTCTTATCCAGGGTGAAGGTCCGCTTTAAGTAACTGAAAGTGAAAGAAATTAATGTAAGTTTAGGCTGCCCACTCTTTTCCCTTCTCAAAAAAGCTTCTGTTTGCGGTAAAAAGTTAAGTGTTTTATTTGTCTTGAAAACATCTACAGTAACTGGCTTTCTTAGTTCAGAATTTTCTTTTTGGCATTCCGAGTTTGAAAAGTTGGTTGGATGACGGGTGAATAAATTTGTTAATTTGATGTGTCACTACAGATATATTATCAATGATGTATGAACATGTTTACAGACAAAATAGCTTCTCCCCAATAGTGTATACTGTTTCAGTATTTAGAACTTGTGTGGCACATAATCCAACCAACAAGGTCCAATAACTATCCAATTTTAGGGAGTACGCCTCGATTTAGTAAAAGTTGAAAAAAATTCTCATGGTAGTAAAAAAAGCACAGCTAGGAAGACAATGAAAGTCAATGGCACGTTTTAATCCTAAGAAAAGTAGGAAACTTTTTACTCCTTCTTATACTGTAGTAAAAAGTGCCATTGACTTTCATAGTCTTCTTAGCTGGTGATTCAACAACAGTGACATTCATCTTTATTTTACTGAAAGTAAATTCTTTACTACCATGGGAATTTTTTTCAACTCGATTATTTATTTATTTATTAATTAATTGATTAGGCTACTATTAATGTATTAAATATTTACATTAATTAGCCCCGGCTCTCCTCCCCACTAAGTTGCTTGTTTTTATGATTATCTTAATTGTTTATAGTGTGTCTTGTATGTTTCATGCATTGTACATATATCAATATTTAATAAATTGATTGGATTGTTACTACTTTGTGTGCGGCCAATTGTGTGGGATTTACAGTGGGTCAGCTCTAGAGCCCCACTGCCAAACTTAGAGGGTAGAGTAGTGCATTTCCCCCTTAGGCCTGCACCATTTATTCTTTGGCTTTGCATATCCCTTTGTGTTATCAAAGCCAATTCAGGAACTGTAAATAATTCTATTAACACCTATGCTCTGTAAGTACTAGCCTAATGACTGCAATTGATCCTCTGGGTCATGACTGAGCTGCCTTCCTTATGCTGCTAGCTCTGGTGCTTGGAACAGCTTCAATGTGCACCTCCAGTGACAAGGCTCCATTTTTGATTAGCAGCATGGGGCACCCCACTAATAAGTTATTAGACAGTGAATCAATTCAAATGATTCAACCAACAGTATTCTGAGTGATGCCAATGGTCAGGTAAGTCATATTATTTTAAATGGGTTTATAGGCAATTGCCCTCTTATTTCTGGTGACTTAATTGGAAAGGAAGGTTAAGGCTCCCAGTGAAAAAATATCTAATCCTTCTTTACTTTATAAATAAACGTAAAATATACATTTTGATTTGAGTTGGGCTTTACCTTGGGGTACCCACTAATATTTATCAAAATAACTATAGGATTAAATGGGTCTGGGACACTGCTGCCACTGAAATGGTTGGGAGCATTATACCAAACTTTAGATTATACAGCCATGGTTTAGAGTAAGTGAGAAAAAGCACTATTTAGCTATTATTTTAAATCAAGTCCCCGGCATTATCAGGAGATTATTTTCTGGCTAGATAATCTATTTTCCAATATAGGACTGCAATTCAACATGAGTTGGATGAATTTGTATCTGCTTTCTTAGTGGGAAACATTAAGGTTCAGACATAGTTTACCTATGCCCATCTGTGTGAAAAGGGAATCATTTGCATTCTCATTTCCCCATGTCCTTCAGTTCCCCTCCTTTGGGCAATGAATTAGGATGCTCCACTGTGTAAAACCCCCCAGAAGCTTTGTTTCACTCACCTTGTCCCAGAGCCCTCGCCATGTCTCTACACCGTGGCCAAATCCTGGCTCACCTCTAGCCGTGCACGCACCCATGCCTGGCCTTTCTGAATGGGTGGGCAAGCCACGGCTAGGAGGTGAGCGGGGAATGCTTCTGGCGGCACAGCTCCCTTTGTCACTGCTCGGCTGCTTAGCCATCATGGTGGCTTAGCAGTCAGCAGAGCTGAAGAGAGCCGAGTGAAAGCGAGTGAAATGATTGGTTGAATGGGCCACTCGGCCAATCAGCATGCTCATCCTTGTCTGTGTCTGCATCGTGGGAGCCACAGGAAGGTGCCCCCACTGAGAGGAGCAACACCCCGAAAAGTGATGTGTTGTTCCTTTTTAAACTGGATTCCTGTCAGCTAGGTAAAAAAACTGGATAAAGGAGAGGGGCTCAATTGCTTGTCTAACACCACACAGGAAGCTGATGACACCATACTGCCAGAACACAACAGGAATTATATACACACATAGGGTTGTTTGCTACTTATCTACTTACCTATTAGGTGTTTGGAGAGTAGAAGCACAACATACTGGTGGAAGAGTCTATTTTCGCATGACAAAAGTCTGTACTCGCCAGGTAAATGGCATCCCTAGCGCCTTTTTTTCACATGGGCCAAGTCATGTGCTGAATTATGCAAAATATCTGCCGACATGCATAAGCATGTGTGCACTTGATTTGCACAATAAAACCTGCAAAGAAAAAAATGGTGCTGAATCACAACACTGAAAAACAGCATGCAAAAATTCAAATTCTCTTGCTGCTGAATCAGCCCAGTCAATTATCTTTACCCATGGCCTGAACTATCTCAGCAACAGTTAGTCTAGCACTGGTAACTTAATTTGAAAACGTCTCTATCTCAAAACTATATATATATATATATATATATATATATATATATATATATATGTTACCTGTTGACTTGGAAAATCTATCCAGCCTTCACTCAGTATTGGTGAATTGAGGTAAGGGCATTTGTCATGTGTTAAAATTAAAAGGACGTATAAAGCACAATTTTATCCAAATTACGTTGAAAAAAAAAATACAATGCACAAAAGCAGCATATTTTACATGATTTAATGGGGAGGTCCACAAGTTGCTAAGCTGACCTATTGTCACAGAAGTCTACTTACGGGCACTCGGCACACTTGGTCGACCAGTGCATCCTCCTTGCGTCGCCGGCAAGCGTCCAGCCAAGCACCATCTGCAACTTTCACCCTCCTAGCCTCCCGGGGTTGTGCACATGCTCAAGCGGGGGCTGTGCCTCCTGGTGGCCCTTAGAGAAGTACTGGGCTAATCAACAATTCCAGCAATTAATGAATATCATTTGCACTATTAATACCTGGGGCAACCATGTCCGGCGAGGCCTCCCTAAGTCTCGGTAAATGGGGGCTTGTCTAAAGGAGAAGCTGGCAGCCGAGTTTGAGTGTTATTCACTGAACTAGACTTGCTAGCTGGTGAGCCTTACACCAAGGCCCTTATTTAACAAGGGATAGCGCCAGGTAGCGACTGGTGAGCGAACGGTAATGACGGTCACCGCCATGAGAACGCCGGCTCCCCACCACAATCACACATTTATCAAGCCGATCCTGCTTAGCGACTGAGAGAGCGCCAGATAGCGAAACATTCATCATTATTCCAGCCTCAGCCCACAGCGCCAGCGAGCGACCTTGAACAGCGACAGGTATGACCTCTCGCTACCTGGCGCTCTCCAATGCATTTCAATGGAACAATCTTTAAATATTCATAATTAATTGTTAATTTTTTTTTTTTTTTTTTTTTTTTTTTTAATGTCAAAAATTCTGTGACCACTTCTGCAATGTTAGATTTTTTTTTTAAGGGGAAAAAAAAAAAATTGTGCAGAATTGATATTACAGGTCTGATATCAATGTATTCATATTACAAAATGTTTTTAAAAACTTTTTTTTTTCCAAAAATATGGTTGTTTGGGGGTTAAAAAACTACTTTTAACCCATCGCCGCCAGCGCTCTGGGGTTTAAACATGCTTTTCACAGCGCGAGAAATTTTTGAGCGTGATTTGTTAATGAATATGCTGGGAGCCGTTCGCTATGGCCAGTCGCTATCATGCGCTCCCATACAGCGCAGAACCTGTCAAACAGCGACTCCTAACCCCGTATTCAACATTACCGCACACCGACTGAGTCACTGTCAACAACCGAACAACGGCCAAGCACAGCGACTACTAGCGGGCGCTGTGAAAATACCGCTACAGTCGCTCATCTGTCGCTACCTGTCGCTATTAATGAATCGGCCTCCCCGTATTTTTTTCCTCATGTCAGCAAGTGTGTGTTTTATAGCAGCAGTTTTCACTATCTGCATGTCTGTACACCAAGATCTGCAGCAAGAGAGAAGTGACCATCCTGCTGCTATGGCCACTGAGGGAGCTCACTCACACGTACACATGCCCAGCAGCAGTGTTCTGTGTGTACAGGGCTCAATTCTATCTTCTTGGTGTACAGTATGGCTGTACGATTGCCAATAGCTAGAGATTGCAGGTCACTAAAATTGCTTTTATAAAACACACATTTCCCAACATAAGAAAAAAAAATAGATCAAGATATCATTTTAGCACACAAAAATATACACTGTCAAGAATGCCAATGAAAGTGAAATTTCCCTTTAAGATTGTCGCACAAACATTTTTCTTCTGTACTGTGTATGGAAATATTTAATATCTAGAATGTAAAAATGGCAATAACTATATAAAAAAGCACTGAGGTCATAGATTGCCATGAGATGACATCATATATAATGTGTCTTATATCGCCTATCTCTGCACAGTGTTTGCCTTACAGAACAATGAGATATTCCCACTGTCAGTTATTATGGGTTTAAAACTGGGCTGGGTCCTTTAAATTGCTGCAGTAATTCAGTGGCTAGTGATGACTGCAAGGTCAAGCAACACATTTAAAGGTTGTAGTTTTGTGTGCATTAATTTCCCTTGGATGCTATAAAGCAGAATTCCATAAGTATTCCATAAGCACCCTGTCACCAGTATAAGCTATGGAAACCCTCCCCCACACCCTTTTTCCTCACAGCCTTATTTTCATGCATCTCATGGGCAGCAAATATTGGGATTTTCCACAAGATAAATGTGTTCTATCCTGTGTCTGAGATAGAAAGATCCACAGCATGCCATGTTTCATTGATTAGTGTTATCTTAAATTAAAATCCAAATACAACACCCTTTAATCCTTTCATAATTTTAATGCAAGCTTTGCATGTTTTAATAGCCCTGAGCTTACATACAGCAGAAGATAAACTTAACTAGACTAAGAGGCTGATTTATTAATAGCGACATGTAGCGACAGTTGAGCGACTGTAGCGGTATTTTCACAGCGCCCGCTAGTAGTCGCTGTGCTTGCCCGTTGTTCGGTAGTTGATAGCGACTCAGTCGGTGTGGCGTAATGAATACAAGGTTACGAGTCGCTATTTGACAGGTTCCGCGATGTATAGGTGCGCATGATAGCGACTGGTCAGAGCGACCGTCTTCCACCATATTCATCAAAAAATCACGCTCCAAAAATTCAAGCGCTGTGAAATGCATGTTTAAACCCCAGAGCGCTGGCGGCGATGTGTTAAAAGTAGTTTTTTAACCCCCAAACCACCATATTTTTGGAAACCAAAAAAAAAAAGTATTTTAAATAATTTAGTAATATGAATACATTAATATCAGACCTGTAATATCAATTCTGTACAATTTTTTTTTTCATTTTTTTCCCTTAAAAAAATTATCTAAAATGGCAGAAGTGGTCACAGAATTTTTCACATTTAAAAAAATAAATAAATAAATAAAATAATAACAATTAATTATTAATATTGAAAGATTGTTCCATTGAAATGCATTGGAGCGCGCCAGGTAGCGAGAGGTCATACCTGTCGCTGTTCAAGGTCGGACGCTGGCGCTGTGGGCTGAGGCTGGAATAATGATGAGTCGCTATATGGCGCTATCTCAGTCACTAAGCAGGATTGGCTTGATAAATGTGTGATTGTGGTGGGGAGCCGGCGTTCTCGTGGCGGGGCCCGTCATTACCGGCCGCTCACCAGTCGCTACCTGTCGCTATTCCTTCATAAATAAGGGCCTAAACCTTAATGTTGGTTATTTGCTTTCCAATTGAGGATAACCAGGCTTATAGTTTTCACAAGAATTGTATAAATTTCACAACACATTGCAATTGTAACATATGATTGTCATATACATGTTATGGCAATACATATGAACTTTCCATTTACAAAGACCCACTAAGAAGAATATTGATGTGCTTATGGTCTTCACAGCGGGCTAACAACCCTTCAAGGGACTATTGCCACCTGCTTGAGCTCTTATACCAGGGAGTAGTAGGTTCTAAAGAAAACCTTGTAATAAAAAAAAATCTCCCCAAAGGAGAAAAAACTAAATCATTAAAAAGTAAAAAAGGGGGGAGGGGTGTCCCAGTGCATATATTCCATTCAAGGATCCCAGATCTTCTGAAATAGATCATGAGTATTACACACAATTATCAAAAGCTTTTCCGACATTTATTTCTGTATTTGTGATACTGTACTGATCATTAAAGGAGCAGTAATGAAAAAATAGCCAAGTAATAACAAATCATATAAATATGCTGAATCGTGGGGGTCACTTATACACTTGGCATCAAGAAATATCCAGCCAGGCTTGTTATTTACTTTTAATGGAAAGAATAGTACATCAGGGGTGACAGGTTTTGTCACCCCTGATATACTAAGAAGCCTGTCACCCTTGGATTTTATTCCTACCAGGACAAGAGAACCTGAAGCTTGGCAGGAGCTTCATTCACTTCAGGTGAATAAGTGACCGCTTCCTCTCATTAGCTGATGTGTTTATATAGATTTTTAATAAAACACAATTTTGCGATACACATCCTTTAAGTAAGTAAGTAACCAGGCTGGCAATTGAGAACAACAGAGGGTGTAGAGTATTGGGATGACTATTTACCTTAAAGCAGACCTAAACTCTCCCTGGCAACTTTGGTGTGTGGTTCCCTAACTGACAAGCTTGCTGTTGTTAAAGAGTAAGTCCACTTTCAATTCAATTTTGAAAGTATATATTTTGTGTGGCAAAATAATGTCTTAAACCTGCTGAGCTGATCTAGTATTTTCTATTTTTTTTTTTTAACAAAAGCAAATGTGTGTTTTATGGAAGCAGTTTTCACTATCTTCAATCTGTTGCTATTGGCAACTGTACACCAAGCGCAGATTGCCAAAAGCAACAGATTGCAGATAGTGGCACGGAATACTGCTGCTGGGCATGTGTAAGTGTGAGTGAGCTCCCTCACCTCAGCAGTGTTGTGTGTGTACAGAACTCACTCCTCTCTTCGTGGTGTGCATTGCCAATAGGAACAGATTGCAGGTAGTGAAAACTGTTTCCATAAAACACACATCTGCTAAAATAGAGAAAAATACCAGATCAGATCAGCTCATCACCTTGAGCACATCCTTTTGGCACAAAAAAATACACTTTCAAAAACTCCATCGAAAGTAGACTTACCCTTTAAGCCCTGAAATCAAAATATCCTTATTTCACAAAGGGAATTGCGGAACGAGCAAAGGGTCCAGACCAGATGGCCACTGACAATGTTATAAAAACTTTTTCCACTCACTGACCCCCAGATTCCCAGATTGCACATGACTCAGGGCCTCACTGGGCATATTTTAGTCATCACAAAGGAAATAAAGGATACTACATTATGTGCCCATCTTCCTAGTCAGTACAGATTTTAAGCTGTTTGCTAAGGCCTTCGCCTTACCTCACAACTCCATCAAGTCATCAACCTCAACCAAAAAGGATTCATGCCATTTGGGAAGAATGAGACAACACCATTAAAGTCCTGAATATGTTGAATGCAGCACATACACGCAACAGCACTTCACTCCTTTTCACAACTTGTACCTTACCCCCCCCCCCCCCTAGAGTTTAAGAGGAGGAGAGATGGTTCCTAGGCAAATTATTATAGTTTGGGAGATGCAACACCCTCAAATTCAGCTTCTTACAGGGCTTTCTCTACCTGGTTAAAGCCTTCCCCACCAATATCTCAAGGCTTTTTCTTTCATAGAGTGCTGTTCCTCTTCCACCAATATCGAACTATACTAATTACAACCAAACAGAATGGATGCATAACATCGTCTGACCCTATGTTATATCTTGCTGTGTCACACCTTAACAGGGTGATCAACTGATGTGGACATAGTGGCCATAAACGATGGATCCATATCAAATAGTATCTTTCTGGTCTCTGCATGTCATATATTCCCAAAACAGGACCCTCTATTAAAAAACCTCACAATCGGATCAACACGTCACATATGCCAAAAGTTAATCCCACTGTGGGCAATCATGCCCTCCTCTCTTCACTCAGGTCCGATCCCCCCGGGCTCTCCAGGCTTCAGGAGAGGGCCTAAAGCCCTCCCCCCGCTTCTGATGGCACTGGCTGTTGCCACTAACCCCCTCCTTTTGGATGATGTCATCCCGATCCTCAATGTTTCCGGCTTCAGGCAGTCATGACAGATGCTGGTAGTATCTTTGCGGGGTGGATGGGGGGGCAGGGGAATCGGTTTTAACCCCCAAAAATTAAAAAGAAGCCTGAACTCCCCCCCCCCCCGAGAGGACAGGGCCCTATGTCATTTATTCAATTAACCCTTGATGTCCTGTCATTCAGCCAGTATGAAAGGCTTCCAGCAGCAGCAGGAAAGCAGGATCCAGAGTAATTTTAGTAGGACACAGTGATCAGGGATGGATTGAAGGTATAACAAATATAATAAAATACTTTTTCTCTGTGCCTGTGTGTTTTTTTTACATTTAATCCTTTACGAACTTATAAGGGTCCATGAGACCCCTATACCAACTCACAAGTCTTGGGTGACTTTCCATTAACCCCTGTCCCCATCAGCTGGCGCCTGGGCTGGTTTTACTGGGATGGGGGGACCCCATGCCATTGTTTTATAAAATGTAACCCTTGATGCCCTTGATTGAGTGCACATTATAAAGTCCTCCTCATAACCTTCTAAATAAAAAAAAGATTTCCTACAAGTTACTGTGTTGACTACACTATCCTGGGACCAGGTTTTCAAGTTATGTCTGTGCAGTAGTTCAACCTTTCTGTTGCCATCTTGTCCTTACGTAATCTTAGAGTTAACAAAATAATAAGTAATTAACCAAGGTCAATACTGAAAAAATAAAAATCATCATGCATCTTTTTTGCATCATAAACATTTGTGTTTAGTAGGTCATCTATATCCTGTATTTGACAGTTTGCTAGTTTTTAGGCAATCAACAGCAATTGGCAGGTATGGACAACACATCTGTTTTCACAAATTGCCTTACTACACAATAGTAGATAATGCTTATAAACTGACTTGCATTGGATTATTGAAGATTTCAAATCTAAGACAGATACAATGGTCAATCATCAGTAGCAAACAATCACTAATGTTTTTTTTTATATAGAAAGTGTTGGATGGTTCTATTTGTTGCCTATAATACAAACCAATGTCAAGATGTGACCTCATGTCTTATGTAGAGTGACTGCTCAGAAAGTCATGGGAAGAAGCTAAATTAATTAGAAAGTTGCCAGTCAAGGCCTTTTGGTCCAAATGACAAATGTTTACATAACTTCCTATACTGTATCTGATGACCAAATATGAAGTAAGGCTAACTCCTGAACACGGGTTTAAACATCCTTAATCCTTTCAAACAACTAAAATTGTTGCTCATGCTAGTCAGGGAATCTGATGTACTGTGTATTACAAGCACAAGTAGATTCACAGTTGCTCTACTTTCAAGATTCCTTTTTCAAGATGGTGCCTGCTGCTATGGATCGGCAAGATCTCCTACTTTGTTTTTATTTTTCCACCCTTTTTATTTTTTTTTGCAGCAGAAGTGTTTGGGTGGTGCTGTGGAACTACTACATATTCCTAAAGAAAATCCTGCACTATCGGAGGAATCCTGCACAAATAGACAGCACAGCAGAGTTGGGGGAGCAGCCACATGGATCTAGCACCTTATTGCAGACGATCCAACCTAAGCTTTCCTGGACAGTTTTTGCCACCGCTTGGCAGCGCTTCTGTCTAGACCCACCTTTAGGTTGTTTAACTGCAGGTTGCTGGGGTTGCCCCCCCCCCGACCTGCACTGTTGGGAGCTCTGTCCGTCGGCTAGGTATCTCTGCTGCTTCTACAGTACTGTCTTCTCCCTAACAGCCCTGGTGTGAGCTCAGTCCACCAGCGCTGTCAGCATATCATATCATGCTGTTCCTTGGGTATTATGGCTGCAGCCCCTGCAACTGTCTCCTCCTGACCCGCTCGTTAGATCTCCTGTTCCGCTGTCGCTGGCTCTGTCTCTTGCTTGCAGCATACTGCTGGTGTCCTTCGCTGCTCTTCTGGCGCTACAGATGATTTCCCTTTCCCGTCGGGAGCTCAGACTCTGAGCTTTGCAGAGAAGAGAAGAGGAATACAGGCTTTTTTGATTTTTTAAGCCATGTGGCTGCCCATGGGGCTTGCTGCCTGACTGAATGCCCCTACTGTCAGTGTGGGTGTAAGATAAGCATCGGCCCAGTGTTCTTCCATGAACATAGGGATTAGTATACCCCCCCATGTGTCCGGAGGCTGAGCAGAGCCCTCTGAGCCCTGGTGATACCGGCCATATGCTTGGTGCAGTGGGCTAGTAGCCTCATTTGTCCAGATGTGTCCCTGAATTATCCACACAAGTTTAAAGAACATGCGGGCGTTTCAAATTCACATGTGCAGATTTTTTAACCCACTTTACTGAAGGCCATGACCTACGTAACTACATCAACTTTCTATTTACTGTTCTACTATGTCAGGACTTGAATTGCTCAGATGTTTGATTCTACACGCTTGTTTTGGCTAGTGCTATATGTAAATAAATATTAACTGCTATGAGTGATCAAATGGTGTTGAAATTATGTGCTATTGTAAATTCTACTTGCTTGCCAAAAGCTTAATTATTTAACTATGTGCTAATTGTTTTCAGATTTGTGTATATTGTTTTTCTCATGTAATTCACTTATTTCACTGAACCAAATAAGTTGTTAACAGCTATTACAGCTAATTTAGATGTTCACTATCCCAAGATGCTGCTGTCAGTATTCTGCTTTTACGTCTCTGCGCATTGTAACTCTGAAGTTGAGTTTCTAGAACATAGCATGGGGCTTTGAAAACAACGAAGATTGATCATTGTTGTTGTTATTATATGGTTCAGTTAAAAAAAAAGGTATTGTATGCTATCCATTTTAGATGTATTTTTTGGATTGGTCATGTTCACATAATACATATCGGTTTATTGCTCTTACCTTTTTTTAGCCATATGTCTGTATTAAAATTTATTTATTTATACAGATGCTAGATAGAACACAAAGACGTTCCTTTCTTACAGTATGTACTGTAATTGTATACAATAGAGAATACAGACCTTGGTTTACAAGCAAGGCATAAAATATTAACAAGCAAATACTTTGGCACATATAGTTTTACATTTTAGGCACATACGATAATTGCACACAAAGCAGAAAGACTACAAAACTGTCTGCAGGGTATGAACAAATATTTTCCATAAACATTTGTAATGACCATTTATTAACCATTAGCATATAAAAATGCATCTTAATAAATATTTCAGACAGGCATTTGCTATCAAGGGTATTTGGACTAGGTAGCTAAAAAAATGCAAAATTTACACGACTGAACTAGCAATTCAACAGAGCAAATAACGCAATTTGCAATACAATGAAGCCTGGCAATATATAAACAAAAATTTTAGTGTGCAAAAAATAATTTTCCAACAAAGTTCAATTAGGGCTATGTAATATGCTTATGCTGGGATATACTCCCACACATCAGGAAACCAGACATTAGGATGCCCCTTGGACTAATATTTCCTAACTGTGAAAAACTGTGAAAGATCATGAGTTTGTTGAAATCTTTTTTCTCTCTTCTTACTTACTTGGAAGTATGGGCTTATATTGGTTATATCCCAAAGAAGTTCCAACACAAGACTGTGTGAGCAAATCTGGCAAAAATTCATACAGTCCATACCTACAGAACTAGTAAAAAAACAGTTTGAACTGGCAAGAGGATTCGAACCATGAACTGGGCCAGCACCAATTTTTTCTTTAACAGGTGTTGGTCTTGCAGACAGTTGATCAAAACGAGCTTGGGGGGTGCATCCAGAATGCTGGAGTCCCCCCTGCACATAACCCCCAGAATGCCTGTAATCCTCACCTTCACCACGAGCCAGCACTGAGAACGGAGTCCTGCGATTGGTCAGTGGGTGGTCAGTGGAGTGGGTGGTTCCAGTGGCCAGTGCCGAGGATGTGACCATGGTCCACAGGCGCACCAGTGGCCAATCACAGGACTCCTTTCCCAGCGCTGGCTCATAGTGAAGGTGAAGATTACGGGAGTTCTGGGGGGTTATGTGGGGGGGGGGGGTCCAGCATTCTGGATGTCCGCCCAAGCTTGTTTTGATTATCTGTCTGTGGAACCAACACCCGTTAAAGAAAGAAATGGATGTTGGTCCGGTTTAAGTTATACTCTGCTTGGGGTCTTTAATTCCTTCAATCACTCATTACTTGCTTCTGTCCTACGTAATGTATGGAATGGCTGCTAGGGGTAATATTCTGCTGAATAATTTTTTTTTTTACCAGGATTCGTTTTCTGACACATAGTAAACAAACCCGTTAATAGAAATATTGTGGCAAGACTGTAATCTGCACTGTATTCCAGTCTTATCAGTCTTGCCATTATCACTACTAATGTGTATGTATTTGAGTTGAAAAATGTATACCAAGGTGCCCAGCAGATCTCTTGCTTCCATTTGCTTTAATTGTGTTTTAGTTTTGCATTGATAATTTGAAGAGATACAAGAAGATGTATTATAAGGGCTAACTCTCAGTCCACCCTAAATATGTTCCTGTTGTTTGAAAGACCTTTCTCTAATAAACAGAGCATTGGCATGGTTAAAGTTGTATGTCTGGTTGGCAGTCTTAGTTGTTCTATGCTTAGATGTCCTCTTGTAGAAAGTCTTGGAGCCTCTATCAGGGGTGCTTGCAATTGCTTAAAGAAACAGAGATTTTCCTCTATTTGAGGATGACAGTAAAAGTTAGAGGCCGATTCATCAATAGCGCCAGGTAGCGACAGATGAGCGACTGTAGCGTGATTTTTTCAGCGCCAGCCAGTATTCGCTGTGCTTGGCCGGCGTTAGCTTGATGACAGCGACTCAGTCGGTGTGCGGTAATGTTGAATACGGGCTGGGGGGTCGCTGTTTCACAGGTCCAGCGTTGTATGTGAGCGCCTGACAACGAATGGCCAGAGCGAACGGCTAGCTTCATATTCATCAAAAAATCACGCTCCGAATGTGCTGTCGCTGTCCATTCCTTGTTTAAACCCCAGAGCGCTGGCGGCGATCTGTATTAACTAGTTTTTAACCCCTAAACAACCATATTTTTTGAATGTAACATTATACATGTTTTTAGAATCATTTTGTTATATGAATACATTAATCTCAGACCTGTTAGATCAATTCTGCACATATTTTTTTTTTTTTTTTTTTTGACTTAAAAATAAATCCTAACATTGCAGAAGTGTTCTCCGATTTTTTGACATTAAAAAAATTTAAAAAAAAATTATTACCAATTAATCATGAATTATTATAGATTGCTCCATTGAAATGCATTGGACATCGCCAGGGAGCGACAGCTCATACCTGGCGCTGTGAGGGAATTTGCAGCGGCGCTGTTCGGTCCAGCCGGCTTCATGATGAATGCCGCGCTAGCCGTCGCTCTCGCCGGCGCTAGCCTCATTTTGCTTGATAAATGCGTCATTGTGACCGCCGCGGGCGTACTTGAGTCGGTAGTCGCCGTTAGCTGCCGCTACCTGGCGCTCGTCAGACACTACCTGGCGCTATCGCTTGATGAATAAGGGCATTAGTCTATAAAATCAATGGCTACTCCAACTAGCTAGCAAAAAAACGATATATATATATATATATATATATATATATATATATATATATATATTAGTTATTTTGCTGATTTCTTTTGCGCTGGTTGCCAGGAGACATTTCTAGAATGTATGTATGTATGTGTTCATAAACTTAGCAAAATAGCTGAACTTGAACTTTCACTCTGTCTGACATGGTCTAATGTGAAGATCTGTGCTTTGTGTTTAGCTGGATTATGGTTGATGAACTAGAGCACTTCTTTGGATTAACTATCCCTGATTGTGTATTACTACAGGGACTGTCTAAGTGGTTGGGTTTGTAGACATCTGGTAGGGACCTTAAAGATCTGCTGTGGATCTCTCTGTTAAATGGCTTCTCTGAGCCCTGTGTATCTGATCTTGCTTAGTTGTGATGAGGCATAGCTGTGTCTTCTGCCTTGGGGAACCTGTCAGTTACCAGTAAAGGTTCCTCCGAGTATTGCCTGGTGCTGGTATTTTAATGAATAAACTTATATGGGGATGTAGTGACTGGAAGTATGGATAGTATGTTGCTGAGAGGACAAAAAGGCTACAAATTACCAGTAAGTGGGTGAGGCTAAAGCTGTTAAAGGTTATTGCTGCATTTTGTTGCCTGCTTTTAGTGTCCTTCAAAGGTCAGTAACTAAAGATGCCAAAATAAATTAATGACATCTGTAGGCTTTATACAATAAACTGCCTGAAATAATTACCTACTGTGATGCCCAGCGGGACACCAGCCTTCTGTAAGCAGGCAACCCCCAATCTCCACCACTGCTTCTGCCTGTAGTCAAGCCCCCGTTTGCCGGGACGCTAGGTACGCCTCACCGGACACGGTTGCCCTCAGGTCTTAATAGGTGCAAAGCATGGCTGCTTACGGTGAAGGCCGATGAACCACGAGGGTATCCCAACACCGAGGTCGTTCACAGGTAGTCAATCCGGAGGGTGCGTCAGAGTACAGGGATGAGACAGGTGCGTAGTCAGGGGTAGCCAAAGGGTCAAGCCGGGAGGTCAGAGATCGCGGGGTATCCAGAGGGGCAGGCAGGTTCGTGGTCAGACAAAGCAGAGGTCGGTACAGGCAGCGGACAGGGATGGTCGATCAAGCCGGGGCCGGATCAGATAACTAACTAACAGAATCACACCCTAATCACAAGCAACTATCACGGGCACTGAGTTCCGGGCTGACTGCATATTTATTGGGGAATTGACCAATGGTCACCCTGGGGGGGGGGAGTGTATGTGCTGATTGGTGTAACTTACAACACTGTGAGTGATTGGAGGCACTAACCAGGGGCTGGTCAGTCTTGGCTGCAAGGTTGATCAGCCCCTGATTCCCAGCAGGTGTGGAGCACTCTGTGCTGCCTGCCACTCGCAGCACAGCGCCTCCTAGTGGCGACATTTACAGACTGCGGGGCACGCGCCTGCACAGCTAGAGAGGGGCGAGGGAGGCTGCCAGAGTGTGGCGCCACACTCCCGGCAGCAGGAGCACCGCGCTCCCAGCAGACCCTCGACGTCGGCCCCCTGGCAGAGGTAAGTCCCTTACACCTACTGACTATACTGGTGCTCCCCAAAGGTCACTGTCCCTCTCTACTCAACAGTTGGTTATTTTAAGGATTTGTCATTTCATCTACTATTGTTCAGCATTGGTGAACGCT